>OW964556.2:22063079-22663079 GCA_943138885.2 Tholera decimalis
TTTTGTGCGACCAATTCGTAGCAGAAGAACGGTTATACTGTGGTGGTGAACTGTGATCAGAGTGCTGACAGTCCTGAATATCCTGGATTATCAAGGTTAGTGCTGCCTTTCCTATACGACGCTGGACTCTTGTCTTTTGTTCCAACCAGCGCCGGTTCCCGTCAATTGTGTAACCGAAAACTTCTAAGTCGCATACGTTGCATTACCGCCCATCCAATGTGCATGCGTGTATTTGATGTGAATTGCAAGAACAACCATACCTACATGTTTATATGAACAGTCCAGTATTTTTTTTTACGAATATCTGTGCTTTATTGTGACTAAGTATTAAAATTCAAACCAGTTTCTGATAGGACTAATTTTATGTTTAGATTTTTTTTGTGAGTGTGCCAAGGTCTAATTACAGTGTTAATTTATTTTAGGTGTGGACAGATAAAATGCATTTGGCAAAAAAGGCAGCAGGGGAGGCACGGCGGTCTGCATCTGCCACAGGAGGTGGACCATCCACGGCTCCTTCACTATCCCAATGGGAACTTAAAATAGTTTCTATTATGGGAGATGGAAAGAAAGAAGAAAGAAAAAAGAACGAAATTATAATCATTCTAATGGTTACTTAATATATTGAATGTAAAACTAATAAAGCTAAAAAGAATGTTAATACATACTAGAAATAAGAAACTGTTTTTAATATAGTTTTAGTCTAAGATCCCGCTATACAACGACCTTCACCGAGATGCTTATTTAATGAGACGTATTTTTTATGTTATTAAATATGCCAATAAATATATCCTATATGGGTTGCCTAACAAATTTCAGTCCAGAGTATTTTTAATTAATAATTAAAAAAAAAAATTTTAAACATTTCACCGGTGTGATTATTAAATAAATTTGATACCAATCGAAAGTTTGAAGCCTATAGAATATGCAAACGTTAGGTTGCCTATTTTTTTCCGGTCACAACCACGGGTTGCCAGGTGTAAACAGGTAAATCTATACTAGCATTTTGCAACGGTCTGATTATTGAATCAAACTTAGATAAAATGAAAGATTATTTCATAAGGAACACGGTGGTATAGGGTTGCCTGCGAAAAATCAGTCCCGAATTACGGTTGTCGAATTTTAAATAATAAAATATCGCTGCGAGTGAATGTGTGTGAGAGAGAGGTCCCAGACCAACCATCCCATGCGGTAGAAAATGACGCAGCGTAGCAGCTGTTTAAAGTCCGCCCATTTAAAGAAGGAGAGTGCGCATGCTATTTGTGCTTGGAAATGAAAAGGATAGCGATAGACTCGTATATGCTGTGCATTATTTTGGAGTAGATTGTCGCTATAGATACAAGTGAAAAAACGTGCTGCTATTTATTGTTGGAAAAAATGGCCAAAAAGTGTTTTTTGTGTGATTCGGATGACGGAATAATTGATTTTGATGATGAAACTTTTAAAAACTGTGCATTAAAGTTAGCTTTTCGTAAAAAAAAAAATTTAAGTACAATTTTGTTGAGCTACCCAGTGCGTCACTCCAATTTGTAGGTTATCATACCACGTGCTACAAAAAAGTGACTGTTTTGAATAAAAAATATAACGAAGGATTTCTTAAATTTATCGCTGAATATACAGTAAGTACATAATAATTGAATTTTTAAAATTATCTAAGCTAATACATCTTCTATATTTTTGTCATGTTGAAGTAATTGCTAGTAAAACTCACTTATGGTTTTGTTAATTTTCGACACACATATTTTTTTTTATAATTTACTTAAAAAACGGTAGTTGAAAATTGAACAAGAAAATGTTCTGATTTCCTTTTTTTTTTGGAATAATTAAATGAGGATGTTTTAAATCAACTATTCTTATCAAAAAAAATTAAAATTTATAATCAAACATTTTCATTTAATCGCAAAAATTGTTTTTTTTTAGGAGCATACCGATGTATCTACTACTGAAAAAGAACCACAACAGTTGAATCCTAGTGTCGATTCCTGTGCTACAGTTGCTGAGGATGAAACGAGTAATGTTGAAGACCTGCCTCAAACTTCTGGGGGCTTTGACAAGGTAATAAAAAATTATTATTTTTTTAAGCTTTTTTAAAAAAGTGACATGAAAATCTATTAATTGAACTTGTATTTTCATTTATATTTGTTTTCTTCCATTTTTACTCAAAGAATGATTTAAATTCTTTTAGGAGCAGTCAACATCAACAGCATCGACATCAACAGCAACGACATCAACAGCAACGACATCAACAGCATCGACATCAAGCACAATTATTTGTCTTTTTTGTGACCACAGCCAAAAAAGATGTGGAAAGAAGCTGGTTAATCTTACTTTCCCTAAAGGTGACAAAGTACCACTACAGATAAAAAATATCGCCGAAAATTTAAGCGATTCGGAGATTCTCTCCAAACTTCAACATCAAACTATCGCGTACCATCTGCCTTGTTACGCACTGTATCAATCGAAAAATAAGCGGTCCACGGAAGAATCTACCGATTCCACGTATAATAAATATCGACAGTTACATCAGTTGGCTTTTCAATCCATATCAAATTTCATTGAGACAGAAATAATTGGAAACAACCAAGTTATGTACTTGGCTCAATTATTTTTAAGATACCAAGCTTTATTGCTAGAGTTTGGAAATCATGAAATTGATTTCGATGATATTCAAGATTACCGATGTGAAACCTTGCAAAAAAAGTTAATGAAGAAATTTGGTAATCTTATTACGATTGAAGCGTCAATGGGAATACGTAACAAAAAAATTGTGTACAAAACAGACATGGACGTTTCTGTAATGGTTAACAATTTTAAATTTTTGGAGACAAGAAATGATTATGAGTTTGAAAATGTAGCATATTATTTGAGAAGTTGCATTAAAAATATAGATGTTCATCCGCTTTCTCGCAACGTAACTGCTGATGATGTCATTCGTGGAGAATGTGACATTCCTAAGCAATTAATAGATTTTATGCGAAACCTTATTGAAGGACCTAATCATTCTGATGAAGATTCGAACGGACTGAAAGCTAAAATAACGTCAATATGTAGTGACGTTATTTATGCTGTCACTAGGGGTGCATGTAAGCCCGCAAAAAGTTTATCTCTTGGATTGGCAGTAAAGTCTTTAACCAACTCTAGGCAAGTAATTACGATACTTAATAGGTATGGCCATACAATTGGATATAATTTGGCAGAAGAATTGGAAACCGAAATGACGTATACATCGATCCAAGATAACAAAGTTATACCAAAAGGCATCACTAAAGCAAATGGACACAGCACCCACGTAGCGTTCGATAATTTCGACCGCTTCGTTGACACAACTTCTGGAAAGGACACTATGCACGACACAGTTGGCATTATTTATCAATTCTCTAGTAATGGAACTGATAATTTTGATGATGGTGAAGCTACAACTTCACCAGCGCCTCAAGTAAAGGACAACACAAATGAAGAAGGGCCTACCCGCAAGAGAAGGCGTTTCAATGAAATATCACGAGAAATTCGACCATATTATTCGAAACCTAAGGCAAGTATGCAGCTGATTACTGTAGATTCGTTTACCAATACAACCGAGTTATGCAAAGGTGCTACAGAAATAGCTACAGTTAAAGATTTATTATGGATAATGTCGTTATCAAGAATTGATTCTGTTCCTATGTGGTTGGGTTATAACTGTATGATATCTTTAGACCACAGTGAGAAGCAAAGAGTTGAATATTTGCCTCCCATAAATTCATCACTAACGTCGTATGCAGTAGTCAATGAAACATTAAACATGGCTAAAGAAATCGCTGAAAAATGTCAGCAGCCAGAAATTATTGTGACATATGATTTAGCGATAGCAAAAATGGCTATGCAAATTCAAGAACAAGAAAAACCGCTATACAATAAAATTTTTGTTAACTTGGGAGCATTTCACACAGAGATGGCATTTTTTAGAGCCATCGGAAAATATATTGACTCCAGTGGATTAGTGGAAATACTGGTGCAAGCTGAAGTATTAGCCGGCGGCTCCATGAATAGCTTTTTGGACAGCAAGCACTTCAATCGTTGCAAGCGCTTACATCCGCTAACCGCTGCCGCGTTACAAATATTACATTTTGAACAGTATTTATCGACAACTAATGTTACACTTGAGGCGATGGATGAACTGCTGCAAACGCAAATACAGAATGCATCAAATCAAACTGCTTATGACGCCAACGAAACTATCGAGTTACCAGATGTATTGAGTCGAATTGTTAACGGTTATAAAGAATTCTGCAATCAGACTTTAATCGGAGAAAAAGGGAAAACTGCTCAATTTTATTACCAGTACTGTGAGTTAATTAATTTATACTATCGGTTTTCCAGAAGTATCCGCACCAGTAACTTTGAACTGTACGTGGACTCGATTTTCAACATGGCTGATATTTTTTTTGCGTTAAACCAGCCCAATTATGCCAGATGGTCCTTGTTATATTTGAACAATTTAATCAATTTGTATACTAATAATTCATCTTTGGTGGCTGAATTTCGTCGAGGTGCCTTTGGAATTAGACGAACTGCAGCGAATTTCGCTCGATCACCGGTTGACTTGACGCTAGAGCAAACCATCAATGCTGATTAGCATCAAGTCATTAAGTTGCTAGCGCAATCAATTGGCTGATAACCTTGCTGCGGATTCAATATCTGCACGTCAAAGATGGGCACTCAGTCATAGCATGAGGACGAAGATATTAACATCTATCAAACAAAAAATCGGATTAACGAAAGAGGATGATACTTCGCACTCATTGCAACGAAGTAAAATTAAGAAAGACAAGAAAAATCTTCAGAGTATCATTCAAGCAATAAAATGTACGATGAATCCATTTGATGACACTATTGACAAAGATACATTATTCAACATTTCAACCGGTAAAGCTGCATCGAAAGAAGTTACTGATTTTCTGCTGAACGTAAAAACAGCAGGCTCTCAACAAAAAATAAATTTTATCTCGGAATGCTCTTCAACTCCCGGAAGATTCGATAAATCAATAAAACGAAACAAAATCTGCAATTTTGCTTCTCAATGTATGACTAAAGTCTTGAGTACCAAAGACAAGAACAAGAAAGTATTGTTGAAAATGGAACGAGATGTATTTGGGCGACTTTTGGCAATAAGTCTAAACAAAAAAATTAATCTCGAATTTTGCCTAACTTTTCCACTAGCACCATTGCCCCCTGCTCTTTTTGCATGTACTGGAGAGATGTTAAAAACTTCAAAATCAACGTTAGCAAAGGTTTTGAAATCCAAAACTAAAATGGCAACTCATATCAACGTTGAAATAATAGATGGTTTTTATTACTTGCATATAATCGGAGCTGCTATACCTCAAACTTTTGATAAAATTGCCGAGTCAATACTCATAAAAATATGTTCAACAAACGCGACAGAAATACATTAAATTTTTGATCGCTACTTATCACCGTCAATCAAAGATTCCCAACGTGAAAGCAGAAAAGAATTCGATATTCCGTACAAAATTTCAGGACCTCAGCAAACTAAACCAAAAAATTTTTTTCAAAGCCTTAAAAATTATCGCTTTAAAGAGGCTCTGGTGCAGTTTCTGGCTGATTATTGGCAAAACGACAATTTGGTAACGATACTCCAAAACAAAAAATATTTTTTAACCGTCGACCATCACTGTTACTCTTATCAAGTTCAGGAAAATTCCGTAAAAAAAACTGAAGAAACTAATTATGAATATCATGAGGCAGATACAAGGATTATTTTTCATGCTTCTAAAGCGGAACCAGGCTCAAGAGTTTTAATTAAAGCCTCTGATACTGACGTTTTGATTATTTTGTTAGGAAATATGCACAAACTTATCGGATCAGAAATTTGGCTTGCCAGTTCAGCTACAAAAAAGAGTAATAATCAAACTGTTGATTGTATTAATTGCACCGATTTAGCGTTGGAGTTAGGAATTAAATTATGCCAAAGTCTTCCAGCATTCCATGCATTTACAGGTTGCGATTACACGGCAGCATTTTACAACAAAGGGAAAGTAAAACCTTTTCAGCTATTTTCAAAAAATGAAAAATATCAAACAGTTTTTGCGTCATTAACAGATGCTGCTGATATTTTCATTGATGAAAAAATGAAGACTGTTCAAGAATTTACGTCTAGTATGTATGGTATCAGGAACTGTACCAGTGTGAATGATACGAGACATCGCATTTTTTTGAAGAATTACTCTGCAAAAGAAGACAGCGAGCACTTTTAAAAAAAAATAAAAGGCTTCGACTCCAACTCCATACCACCATGCTGGATATCATTAACTCAGAAAATTTTACGAACTATTTTCGTAAATTCCATGTGGCTTAATGCAACGGATCCAATATGCGTGAAACTTCAGCCTGAGAACTGCGGTTGGTTCTTAGATGAATATTTAAAACCAGTAGGATTCATTGGGGATCATACACCTTTAAAAATAGAAGACATTGTCGAAAAAACTGAAACGGAGAGTGATGACGAAGAAGATTCAGAAGTTGGAGATCACAGTTATATGTCCGATGACTCGGAACCTGAATAATTTTAAAAAATTTTGTATTTTAATTTTTTTTCAATAAACAGAAGTATTCTTTTAATTGTTGTTTTTTATTTCGGCTCCCAATAATAAAGATAAAATTTGCCAGATAAGTAATATATATGTTTTACTCTAACTGTCTTTTTTACTAAAGATGTGTATATACTTTAGTGTCACATAAACAATAAACATAGATAAATAATTAATTGATTAAAAAATAAAAAAATAAATAACTATTTCTGTATATTAATAATTAACTACTCCAAAATAATGCACAGCATATACGAGTCTATCGCTATCCTTTTCATTTCCAAGCACAAATAGCATGCGCACTCTCCTTCTTTAAATGGGCGGACTTTAAACAGCTGCTACGCTGCGTCCTTTTCTACCGCATGGGATGGTTGGTCTGGGACCTCTCTCTCACACACATTCACTCGCAGCGATATTTTATTATTTAAAATTCGACAACCGTAATTCGGGACTGATTTTTCGCAGGCAACCCTATACCACCGTGTTCCTTATGAAATAATCTTTCATTTTATTAACCGACTTCTAAAAAAGGAGGAGGTTCTCAATTCGGATGTTTGTATTTTTTTTTTTTTTTTTATGTTTGTCCACGCATAACTCCGTCGCTTGCCAACCGATTTGAAAAATTCTTTTTTTGTTGGAAAGGGTATACTTCCCAAATGGTCTCATGACAATTTTATCGAAATCGGACGAGCCGTTTCTGAAAAATCAAAAAAGTCGAAAAAAATAATTTACCTTGATGATCTTTTCGTTTACTCTGCATTGCGTTTTTTGTTCGCGCATAACTCCGTCATTTACGAATCGATTTGGAAAATTCACTGACCCACTAAAAAGCGCGAAAATAAAAACTTTTTTGCAAAAAATAAAACCGACTTCCATATCAAAACACTACAAAGCCAAAAATAATTTTAATTTCGGAAGGCGGTGTGAAAAAAAAAAGAAAATACAAAACCAATAACACCGACTACCGAAATTAAAATTATTTTTGGCTTTGTAGTGTTTTGATATGGAAGTCGGTTTTATTTTTTGCAAAAAAGTTTTTTCTAAGTTTGATTCAATAATCAGACCGTTGCAAAATGCTGGTATAGATTTACCTGTTTACACCTGGCAACCCGTGGTTGTGACCGGAAAAAAATAGGCAACCTAACGTTTGCATATTCTATGGGCTTCAAACTTTCGATTGGTATCAAATTTATTTAATAATCACACCGGTGTAATGTTTAAAAAAATTTTTTTTTTCAATTATTAATTAAAAATACTCTGGACTGAAATTTGTTAGGCAACCCATATAGGATATATTTATTGGCATATTTAATAACATAAAAAAATTAAAAAATACGTCTCATTAAATAAGCATCTCGGTGAAGGTCGTTGTATAGCGGGATCCTATACTAATTGGACATTCTATAGACATTAGGTTATTAAAATCTGTATTTAACAGTCGTTCTCTAACTAAACGATTGTCAAGCACACGTCGTTGCTCGGTAGGTATACTAATCCGCTCGCGTTGTCGCTCAGCTGACTGGGCGAGCGATGCGTCATGTCATGATTGTCCGCGCTAACGCGGGCGCTTCTCGGTTCAGCTTGGTTCCACTGCACTGCGGCCGACACTAAAAAGTGATCCGATATTTTATGCTGAAATATTTTATGATTCAACAATATTTCCTTAATTAATAATTGTCAGGTTAGTATATAAGAAAATATTTGAATAAAAAAAATACCTGAAACATAAATGTAGTAGGCGTGCGAGGTAATCATATTATGACCTAAAAAATAAGAACAAGGGGGAGAAAAATGTTCGTGAGAATGCAAGTAATTTAAAAATATAGAATTTATGTATTTTATTAATAGAAAATCTTTTTAACAAAAGATAAAACCGACTTCCAAAAAACACTGCAAAAAGAAAAATAACTTTAATTTCGGTTGTCTTTGGTTTTGTATTTTTGTTATCTGAAACCGCCCCTCGAAATTAAAGTTATTTTTCACATTTGCAGTATTGTTTTGGAAGTCGGTTTTATTTTTCGTTAAAGTTTTTTCTCGCTTTTTAGTGGGTCGGTTTTTAGTTTGTCTAGTTACAAATGCCTCAATGTCAACTACTTATCACCTTTTACAAAATATTTACTGTCCCGATACAAGGCCGTCAATTTGTTGAAGAGGTCTCCTGGTACTTCACCATCAGCACCACTTCACCGTATGCATTGTGAGGAACATAAAGTACAACAAACATATTTAAGTAATCGAATCGCAACCTAAGAATGAAATACTTATTATTGAGTAGTTCCGGTGGCTATCTGTGGTCTTCATCATCAGTTCCACTTCACCAAATAATGCTTTTCGAGAGCAACTGCACAAGTTACTATAATGAAGTTGGTTAAAAAATACCCAAATCACTATAGGTGTGCCTATAATATTTGAAGTTTCCTCGCTTTCTCCAGGATTCCATCAACAGATCCTGATTATAGTATACTCTTTCAAAAAAATAAAGAAGTTTCCAAATCGGTTCAGCTATCTTTGAGTAATTGGGGAACATACTTTAAAAAAAGTTTCCGGCGAACTAAGTCGGTTAAAATCATCCAGACTTGAGACAACAGCTTATGTCGAGAATCGTACCTAGGACCACGAGGTGACATCGATTTTAGCGACACACGATTCGGCCAGTCAAAGTAAGAAAGGGAGCCCGAGAATTCGATTGCCTAGGGGCCCCTGACAGGGTTAATCCGGCTCTGACTTTGGCCTTAGGTATGGAAATAATCATTAGAGGAAGTCAGAATCGATTTCGTTCAATTAAATAGTCAGACAGTTTCGAATTCGAACCAATTTTAATCAATAAATAATTATTTTTTCTTCCTAACGAAATGGAAAAGCTCGAAGTCGAAAGATCTATGAAATATAACCAGGTTATCTACTACGGCACAGACAATAAAAGAAACGGGGTTGCAATACTCTTAGACAACAACTTTAGTCTCGCATCAGTCGCATCATAAATATCACACGGAAAAGCGACCGTTTAATTTTCGTTAAACATGCTCTGGATGATCTACAAATAACCAACATCATATCAGCCTATAAACCTCAAAGAGGATGCACAGAAATAAAAAGGCACAATTCTGGGAAGACATGTACGACTCATTCAGAGCATTCCAGCAAACGAATACAAGATTATAGGGGGGGACCTGAATGGACACATGGGAATACCAGGGATATCACAGAAGAAACACACATCGTGAGTTTGGGATAGGCAAGTTAAACAAACAACGAGAAGAAATACCTACTAGAATTTGCAGAAAGACGCACTTACACCAATAAAGACGAATTTTAAAAGAAACCAGAACACTTAATCACTTATAAATGTGCGGGTAGAGCGTCACAGACAGACCTTGAATCCATCTGGCCTGCCACCTCACGAACTGCTCTTGAAACCTGGAACGCCTATTATGCTTTTAAGGAATTTAAGCCCGCCCAACCTGTGTAATGGCACAAGGCTACTAATTAAAGATTTAAAAGATAAATTAATTGTGGCGACTATTCTCATCGGACCAGGAGCTGGCCAGTTGGCGCACATCCCGAGGATTCCAATGATTCCTACGGACCTGCCTATACCGTTTAAGGGACTCCAGTTTCCCATAAAAACATCTTTTGCCCTGACTATAAACAAGTCCCAAGGACAAACTTTCTCTTTAGTTGGCATTGACTTACGAAAATAATGTTTTTCCCATGGGCAAATCCCGCCAGTCTTTTGGGCACATTACCAGTGGACGGCGATGCGCACGAATTTTTGGATGCCATATTTTAATTTATTTTTAGATGTATTATCTATGTAGTTTAGGGTTTTATTTAAGTGTTTAAAGTGTTAAAAATATAATGTTAAAAACTAATAAATATAAGCCAATGGGCAATTAGGTAAACGCAGGTATTAACGACCCCCCTAAGGCAATTTTAAAATCAATCATATTTTTTTAGTATACAGGTTCCTCTAAAAATTAATAGTTTCATTTTATATGCTAGTGTTATGTATAAAAAATGTATTTACTGAATCAAATACATTTAAATACAGGATTATCTTGTAAAAAATAATTTACAATGTGACTTAGTCGATTGTTGCAATTACCGACCCATAAAAACGGCTGTGAAGCTATTAACGATTTTAATGCAGCTATTTCCGATCGTGTATGAGAGGAGGCCTTTTTTCAGCAATGGAATGTATATAAGCTAGTGATGATGATGATTACCGATCTTAATAAAATAAAACAAAATAAAAATCCAAATACTTATTTGTATTTTTTTATTATCGTTATTTTTATTAAAAACAAATTAGTACTTCTCAGTAATACCTATGAACTAAATAATTATAAACTTTTAAATTAATCAACTTAATACTATTAATACACATATATATTTTAATTTAAGGATTTCAAACTCTAGGATATTTCCTTATGCTATTGAGATCATAATCATTTTTTGAAAATTATAATATTAATCATCACAGTCATTGGTTCACCTCTTTTTAGAAATAAATTGCAACTAATTAGTTACATATATGATTTGGTACAACTGGTGCATACAAACGAAACATTAAAGTCACTTAAAAATACATTCATCATCAGACTCACTGCTATATAAGACGCGGACGTTTAACTGTCTCTCTTGTAGAGTCTGACTCTAATAGACAAAAAAGTTATTTAAAAAATCTAAAAAACCCGACTGCTCAACTGAAATGCAAGAAACAAGCACATTTTTATTTTAAATAGTGCCCATTAAAAAAAAACAGTTGGGTCTCGCCTGCTTGTCACTTTTTGAAATAAAAATGTGCTTGTTTCTTGCATTTCAGTTGAGCAGTCGGGTTTTTTAGATTTTTTAAATAACTTTTTTTATGGGATAATGCAAGCAGCTTTTAATCTAAGTACTAAAATGAATTCTTCCAAGAGTTAATTACAATCTTTTGCTTCGCTGAAAGTGTTCTCGCTATGCTATTTGAAAAGATGTTGCCGAGTTCATTTGTAAATGAGGCTGGCATGAATCTACACTAATAATGTAAATGAAATTTTACATGTATGAATGTATGTTACTCAATCACGTTATGCACGTGATTTTGTAGTTGTAAAAGTCTGTAATAGCCAAAGGCTACTTTTTGTCCTGAGAAATTGAACGAAATTTCCATGCGAATGAAGTCGCGTTTAATCAATACAATATATACAGGGTGGGCAAAAAATCGTGGATCAAACGAAACAGGGCGATAATTGGGGTTATTTGCAGTAAAAAATATCTCTGTGGCAGAGTACTCACTTGATCTCCTTAGAAGTAATGAATATTTGAGTGTTTTTTGAAAAAAAAATACCAAAATTTGTGATAAATAGGCAATTAAAGTAAAATGGGTACCTATTTTAAAACAATAAATTAATGGTGTTTAGTAGCTTCTAGGAAATGTATCATCACTACAAAAGTGCTTTTACGATATTAGGTACCATGCTCTTTGTAGCTTCATTATTTTTTTATGTTAATATGTGTTACACCTCGTTTTAATCGTCATTAAATAGGCAAGTTTTTTTAATACAGGGTCATTTTGTGGTAATACTTTTTTTTTTCAAAGTAGGGTTTGAATGTTACAAGTAATTTTACGTGAGATTTAAAACGTGACATTTACCCGGTATAAAAAGTAGATTATGTGTTATTTCAGCTATCTAGATACCAAGCACTCAGATCCTTTCAGTAGTTTTTGCGTGAAAAAATAACAAATAGATGTTTGTCCATCCATCCACACAATCTTTTGCATTTATAATATTATAGTAGCATACAGTACAGTAGTATTGAATGCACTTTCCCAAAACATACTGCTTCCCTTTGAGGCGAGACCACACCCAAACGTTTAGTGTAGATAGCTAGGTCGGTAAATGTAGATGCATTTATCCATTGCCCTCCTCCCGGCGGCTCGCTCGACGTTAACCCGCAACATCCAGACCGTTAGCTGCCTGATAGCAATCAGCGAGATTATGCCCCCTTCGCACACAAGTGCATCGCCTACCTGATATATCGTAAAAGCTGTAGATAAGTGCATCGATTGGTATTATGTATCGAATCAAATTTCTAAAGCACCTGTCAAGATTTCATGTCGCGGATGGTGAATAGGTATAATTATATTCGTTTCATACATACTTACAGACAAACACATAGATAAAATTGAAATGTCTGTCTGTGATTTCAAAATAACTGTGATTTTTGAAGTAGATACAACACTAAAATGCATACAATTAAATTTTATTCGTCTGTCGATTACCGTTTGACCGTGGTAATCTCTGAAACGGCTTTACCGATTTTAATGGGACTTACACTGGAAGATAGGTGAGGTTATGTGGCAACATCAACGACGTGGGGCCACGCGTGGAAATCAGCTCATACGAACGAAGTTTCGGGCACAGCTAGTTTTCAACAACAACAAACGATCCCAGTGAAAGTAGCGGCACTAACATTCATTTACCATTATTTAAGTTAAATCTTTCAGCCATACTTGTTTCTAGCACACATTCTCGCCAATTGAAAAGAAATGAGCATTGCCATCGATTACTGAGTGGGTCATACTTCCCAGCAACAGTGATCATAACACTTCTTTTTTATGGTTTCCTCAAATAACATTAGCGAAACTAATTCGATCATCTGACCGCGGCGCAATAAAATTACTGAATGGATTTCAGTTGTAAGAAATGCAATATAGAATTTTATATTCTAGTATAGATTAAATGCTGTCATTGTGCTGATTGTCGTATCCCGCCTATGTGCTGATGGCTAAAAGCTTCAATGACCGTCTGTCGAAGCTGGATAAAGGGTCTGAAACAAAAGGCGATACGGCTCATATTGTGAGGAGATTCTTTTCTCTGGAGCCCGAGCTACCGGTAGTTTGGATCCTGCTCCCGATATTTTTAAAAGTATTTAAGTATGTTTTGTAGAAGGAAAAAGGTAAAAATGAAGAGATATTTTTTTTACTTCACCTGATGGTAACTGATGATGTGGTCGAAGATGGAGTACGCTTACCTATAAGTAACCTATTTACTCTTGACTTAAAGACTCCTTAGGTTATAGCTATCGGGAAACAGACTCCGGCAGGGAATTCCACTCCTTAGCTTAATGAAGGTATTCCCAAAACGTTTTGTGCATATGGGTGGGATGTCCGCCATGTAACGATGGTGCTTCGCCGTTTGTCTCGTAGTCCAATGATGGAACGGGCTTGGCGGAATTAGATTGTGTAATTCCATCACACACTCCCCGATATGTAACCGATAGAAAACCGATAGACTTGCAACTCGTCGTCGATAATAATAATCGCTTTACTTCAGGCAACTTGATCCCATACATATGAAATAAATACTATTACAATAATCCATGGACGCATCCACGCACGGTTGAGTACCACCCACACTTGGTTGATATACCGTCTTGTCGTACCAAGCGCTTCTCCTCCACATTTATTGTGCGCACTTCCAAGCTGTGGAATTCTCTGCCGGCTTCTGTGTTCCCTGCCACTTATGACCTTTCAGCCTTTAACGCACGAGTAAATAGGCATCTTCTGGGCTCGCTCGTCCCATCTTAGACCTCATCTATCGCTTACCTAAATCTCAGGAGTACATTTTTGTCCAATTTTTTTTTATTGCGTTTCCAGAAAGCAATCCTAGCAACACACATCCTGATCTCACTAATATGTTCATTCGATACTCGAAACGCTATCTATGAAAGTAAGTGAGAACCTCGTAAACACTTGCATCGCGTCGTCAGTTTAGCGTAATCAGGCCATGGATTATGCATTTCTGAACTGTTCGATATTATGTATAATATGTTTCATATTACATATACATAATATCGAACAGTCCTGGATATAAAAACGGGTTATTTTACATATAAATTAATTAAAAAAAAAACACAAAAGAAACCGTACAAAAATTTTATAGCACGCAGATTTTCTTCCTCCTGAAAAGTTACTCCTTTTTCACTTACGAGGTTTTCATTCTAAGGCGTCGATATGTACATACTATGATTCACGAGTTAAGATAACGTATGAGTTTATGAATGGCAGAATCTGTAGTAGTTTATTCGATGTGCCGACTACCTGCCTTGTTATGTAAAATTAGCAAAATATCTCGTGTCGTCCATCGCGTGAACGTTTGCATCAACAAATGAAGCGACACGACAGAGCAAAAAGGCTCCAGCGTGATAAGCAAGAATTAAATGAATGGTCATTACTTGGCATTGCCTTGTCTACTTACGTACGTACGAGCCGGATTATTGCTGCGTCGGCATGCTATCACAACCGCGAGATAATGACAGAATAACAAACGGAATGCCGAGTAATGATGCGAATAACGATTTGATTTAAACCACGGGTCACAGATGTCTTGTTAGTTGTTAGTGAGGAAGATTGTAGATATTAAACCCTCTTAAATCATGGAGCTCGTTTGTTAAGAAATTACATGGCGTATTACTTAGTAACTCAACGCACTTGGAAGCCGTCTCATCACTTGCAACGTGTATAATTGATACATTACGATAGTTGCTTACCTTCTACTCCTAATGAAGTCTTTTGTATTTAAAACGCAACTTGTCTTACGATGATGCATCGTACTATATTCAGACTACAGAACAAAGGCATTATCCTTGAAATTAACAAATATGTCTATTGCTGCATTCAAAAAAGCTAAAACTTTGTTATTTGTTACAGGGCCTTGAAATCGTGAATCCCCAAGCAGCTGAGACCCGCATCAACGAAGCAAATGCCAAATACTTTTCGAACACATCAGGATTCTTGTCTGTGGGCAAGAACACAACATAGCGACAGTTTCTAACCCCTTAATGTAAGATGTAAGAGATGTAAGATTTGTGATTAAATTACGATGTCTAAGAACAAATACAATGTTTTATTATACCCGTACGCACCCATTGTAGCGCTAAGTTGGCCAAGAAGAACGTGAGCGTATCCATACGAGTGATTTCACTCGAGCTCGTGTTTCGAATTTACTTAGACGTTGCATTGTCAAATAGAATGATCCAACGTTGAAATGGACATTTGAATACAACATATTTTGTAAGCAGCCGCAAGTGTTTATAAATTTTAATTACAATTAACAATCCCTTGCCAAGTCAACGACAGAAAGTTTGTTGGGACTGTGTAGAAATCGAGTTGGTACTAACCTATTGTACTTTTGGGCTGCGAAAGGAGTGTTGTTGAATTTTGAATGATATTTTGAAACTTAGACCCACTTAATGTTTGAAGTTGTTTAAAAACACATTGACTAAGTTCCCGAGGTGAAATTACTCATGTAGCCAATGCTTAATTTATGGATAGTTAGCATTGGTCGTGTAACTGTCGTCTCCAAAATGATTTTGAGGTCATTGGTTTTTGCAGTGCTCAAAACGTGCCTTGCTTGTCTGACCTACAAAGTATTGGTTTTAACTATTGTATTGGTTCCAGTCTTCATTATGTGTTTGTAGATTAGTCATGCGTGTTAGGACCGTTTACTCTTTAAGAAAAAGAGTTCAGAAGGAAAGAGTCATTTTTTCGAATGCAGTGAAAACATTTTCTTTTTAGAAAAATATCTTAACTGTTTAGTCGACGGCGCAACGTGTTCCACAAGCGGCTATACAACGTGTAATTTAAAGGGTATATACATACCAAGTGCACGGTTTCTTTGGATGATAATAAACGATATGGCAAGGGTTTTATAATCAGGTCTACATGTGTGAAGTATAATAGAAATTTCAATACATTGATACCAGAGGCAGGTTTTTTCAAATTAAGAAGAACGAAGAGAATCACCGTGCAAGGAACTTATACCTAAACTGGAATGCGGACGCGATGCTCAAATCCGTTCCGAAGAGTATACTCTCGAAGGACCTAGCTATCTCTTTCTAGTAGTGTGTATATCAATTCGTGATAAACGTAAGGACAATTTTATTTGATGCAATGTTTGCAGGTTTTTTTAAGACACTTATTATTAACCTTACAAATGATGTATTTCTGTTACATGATGTAAAATGAAAAATGATTTATAATAAATATTTTAGGGAGACTCCCATACATAACAGTTGTGATTTTTTGGCGCTTTTTATAGGTAATGGTTCCGTACCATTCATTACCTACCTATAAAAAAATTATTTAAAAAATCTAAAAAACCCGACTGCTCAACTGAAATGCAAGAAACAAGCAGATTTTTATTTTAAAAAGTGATAAGCAGGCTGGACCCAATTGAACATATTTTTTTTAATGAGATGGGTCCGCCTGCTTATCACTTTTTAAAATAAAAATCTGCTTGTTTCTTGCATTTCAGTTGAGCAGTCGGGTTTTTTAGATTTTTTAAATAATTTTTTTTTTCAACTTTTTAGTTAAGATATTAATTAACAATTTTTTAGTTTTCCCGGTCGTGTCACATTGGCACTCCACCGGAATCAGAAAGTGAAGACCATATTTTTAAACTTTCTCATTGTATTATTTTGCTAGTATTACACTAATGATAAACAAGATATACCTTTTTGAAATCCTTGTGTTAGGCCCTTTAATTTGATACCCATATTGTAGTATTCGAAAAAAAAAATTTTTTTTTTACCATGTATAATGGCTTCGCACAGCCGCCTAGTTTAATTTTTTCAAATGTCACCTATCTAAGAACACTCGGGCTGTTAAGATAAATCTAACGATACCTCAATTGTGTGAATCCGTTCAGCGGTTCTGGAGATATGAGGTAATAAAGAATATTACATACATACATACATACATACATACATACAAGATACGCGCGAAAAACATAACCCTTCCTTTGCAGTCGGGTAAAAAGAATCTCTATCATTAATTATTAAAGTACTATTAGAATGTTCATGTCCATTTTAGATTCATTTTCTAACTCACTGTTACAAAGCACGCGATGCTTTGCTGCTTTCTTTGGAAGTAAATTAAAATCGGATTTGCTATCTGGTTGATATTTACTAGGTCCTGCTACAGGAGAATCTTCTTTGTTAACCGCATTCACTTTTTTAATAGGTTTTTTCTTCTTTAAGGTCGTTGTTTTCTTCAATAATTCTTTTTGTTCCCTTTTTTCCAAGATTTCTTGTTATCTTTTTATTTTTTTTATTTTCTTTGTCTTCTTTTTCTTTTATAATTCTCCTTTGATATTCCATAAACTCATCAGATATAGCTACTGCCGGCGTGAGTTTTTTATTTAATGCCTTCTTTTTATTGTTATCGATATTATTCTTCAGAAAGTAAAGAAAATTTTTAAAATGTGTTGCATAATTCTTAAATGGTGTGGGAATAGCAGAGCTTTCGCTTATTTTTGGAGCGGCCTCTTTGGTTGCATTTTTGGGTGATGGTGTATACTTCTGAAGTGTTTGTAACGGCTCCACGGTTATTTGAATTAAAGTATTATTTTCTGGTGCAAGAATCGAAGTGGACAAGGGTCTTAACTCGGTGGTAGATGGTAGAAGTATATTATATTGTTGAGGAGTAGATGTCTGCAGAAACTGGTTGAACTCATCTTGTACAGTTAATAAGTTTACAGTAGGCGACGAGGGTAGAGGTTTTTCAATAAACAAGGATAAGTTGGATGCCTCTTCTCCCAATACTTCTGAACCTTGCTCTATTGGCAGTATTAGATTACTCTCTGCAACTATATCAAAATTTAGGATAGCCTCAGATATATCTGGCGTTTCATTCACAAAATTGTTATTTAGTGTTGTGTCCCCTAACTGCAGAATACTTCCACTCTCTTGATATATGGCGTTTTCGGGGGTAATTTTCTTCCAATAATCGAATAACTTTTTATAAGTTGGATCGCCCATCCATTGGCCTCCCGAATCTTTGAAAGTTTGTAAGGTTATAGGTGACAATCTAGCCTCGAAATCATGTTTAAATTCTTCTCCATCTCCCTTTCACTACCGGTCTACCAGACGCACGGCTGGGTACCACCCTCACTTGGTTAATATACCGTTTTGTCGTACCAAGCGCTTCTCTTCCACATTATATTTATTGTGCGCACAGCCAAGCTGTGGAATTCTCTGCCGGCTTCTGTGTTCCCTGCCACTTATTATGACCTTTCAGCTTTTAAAGCATGAGTAAATAGGCATCTTCTGGGCTCGCTCGTCCCATCTTAGACCTCATCTATCGCTTACCATCAGGCGAGATCAAGGTCAAGAGTGGGCCCATAGGTAATAAAAAAAAAATCTGCATATTCAGATGTGGTTATATGATTGATGTCTTCAGTATGTTTTAAATTTGGCAACAGTTTACTGTAGTTTATTTTAGATGGACCGACTTCAACAAAAGGAGGTTCTCAATTCGTCTTGAACTTTTTTTTATGTATGTTACCTCATAACTCGGAGACGGCTGGACCGATTTGAAAAAATATTTTTGCGTTTGAAAGGGTATACTTTCTAGTTGGTCCCATTGTTACGAAATCAGGATCTGATGATGGAATCCTGGAGAAATCGAGGGAACTCTTCAAATATTATAGGCACACCTATAGCGTTTTGGGTATTTCTTATAGTACCTTGAGCAGTTACTTTCGAAAAGTACCATTTGGGGAAGTTGAACTGATGATGAAGACCACAGATGGTCATTGAAACTACTCAATAATAAGTATTTCCTGGATTGCGATTCGTATTGATTGCAGTGAGTTTCCTGATCTAATGAAATATAGTAAAATAATCCCACTATTTAAATCGGGTAGTACAGACGCCAGCACATGAAGCTACCCGACACTGTCAAATTTTCCCAATCAACCTTGAACCTAATTTTTTTAACAATAAAGTTGAAAATCTATTAAAGAAATTTGGCAGATTGTTGTAGCTTGATGTGCTGGCGTCTGTACATCTGACCCTACTAATTATAGACCTATTTCTGTACTGCCCACTTTCAGTAAAATTTTTGAGAAAATTATTTTAATGCAGATGCAAAGATATTTTAATAAACACAAATTGCTACATAATAAACAATTTGGTTTTACAAAGGGTCGTTCAACAACTGATGAACGAACTGTTGAACTGTGTTGAACTTTTAGGACACATTTATAATGCATGGGAAGATAAGTGGGATAAGTGGGTGGCGTTGGGCATTTTTTGCGATTTGTCTAAGGCGTTTGACTGTGTTCCCCATGAGACATTAATCAGGAAACTGCACCACTACGGATTCTGGGACTCCTCTCTGAATCTTTTAACCTCATACTTGAGTGAAAGGATTCAGAGTCGATGTGAACGGCAAAAGATCGCCGGGATCTGTGGTTAAGATGGGGTCCCCCAAGGCTCAATTTTAGGTCCCTTTTTGTTTCTTATTTATATAAATGATTTGCAGTACCTGATCAAAAATCATGACATAGTGTTATTCGCTGACGATACTTCTCTTTTATTTAAAACTAGCTTTTGCCCGCGACTTCGTCCGCGTAGAATAGTTACTTTGGGCTAACGTTAAATTTAACCCCGATTATGAAGCATTCTTCATTGGTGCTCCGCTCCTATTGGCCTTAGCGTAATGATATATAGCATATAGCCTTTCTCTATAAATTGACTATTTAATTTAAAATATTTTTTCAATTCGAACCAGTAGTTCCTGAGATTATCGCGTTCAAACAAACAAACAAACTCTTCAGCCTTATATTATTAGCATAGATAGCTGTTGCCCGCGACTTCGTCCACGTTTCCGTCGTTTTTCGTAAAAAAAAGTAGCCTATGTCCTTCCTCACGGTTCAGTGATTTTGATGTAACACACAGATTAACTTTCGTAATTTAGTAGGGAAATATAATATGTCAATCTATAATACTGTAGAAAAATATCGCAATACGGAACCTTACCATATTATTGGTAATAGCTGTGCCCGCGTCTCCGTCAGCGTGTAACTCCTTGTGTGTTATTAAGTTAATGTATTGGTAATATTGTTTAGATCACGTTCACATGAGGCTTAAGTACCTATAGAACGACAATACTTCAGCGCAAAGCTTCCGGGTAAACTATGTTGAAAGTTGACCCGTCCGGCACGTGAACATAAAGATTTCTAGAACTGCTAACCCGGGAAAGAGCGACGTACAACTGACCATGCGAGAAACAACTGACACCGAGATCTACTCCAGCAACACGAAAAGTCTACCCTTGAGCCTTATTAATTGTCATTGAATAACACACCGATACTGGGAATCGCGTTCTTTTAAATTGGAATGGAAAATTATTTGGTATTATGGGAATTCTGGGAATAAAGACGGTTTCTCCTGCACCGCAACCTGTTAAAATTTGAGACTCGATTATATTTTGTTGCAACTGGGTTACTTTTAGCCGAGTTCCAGTGTAAAGTTGTGGTGGTTTTAAATTTCGGAGCAGAATAATAATCAGAAAGCTTCGAACTGCTAAGCTATCGGGAGTTACACGTGTTATTGTGAGTCAACCATAAAAGATAGATATATGCTGTCGTGGGATATTTGTTATATAATTTTAAGGAGAACATTTCCGTCATATATGATTTCTGTGTAGCTTTAACCATTAAGGTTGCACACGCGACGGAAGCTTAAAAAATGGAGTAACTTCTCCCGTTTTCCCAACATTTCCCTTCACTGCTCTGCTCCTATTGATTGTAGCGTGACGAAAAGTATACTATAACCTGCTCAGGAGTATGAAAAATAATTGTACTAAGTTTCGTTAAAATCCGTCGAGTAGTTTTTGTTTCTATAACGGTTATACAGACAGACAGACAGACAGACAGACAAAAATTTTACTGATTGCATTTTTGGCATCAGTATCGATCCCTAATCACCCCGTGATAGTTATTTTGTAAATATATTTCATGTACAGAATTGACCTTTCTACAGATTTATTATAAGTATAGATTAAACGTCAACAGCAGGTTACTGAAGAAGTAAACAGAGCCCTTGCGACTGTAGTTAGCTGGTTTAATGTTAATAATCTTCTTCTTAATGAGAAAAAAACCAAATGCCTAAAATTTACGTTACCTCATGTTAGACAAGTGAATACTAGTGTATCAATAAAGGGCGAAATATTGAAACCCGAAGATACCACAGTATTCTTGGGCATAACTTTGGATGCGAAGCTTCAGTGGGGCTCCCATATAGATAAATTGTCAAAAAAGTTAAGTTCTGCAGCATATGCCGTTAGAAAAATACGTGGATTAACTGATATCGAAACAGCACGTTTAGTCTACTTTAGTTACTTTCACAGTGTGATGTCATATGGCATTTTACTTTGGGGAAATGCTGCCGACATTCACACAATATTTGTATTACAAAAAAGGGCCATTCGTGCAATTTATAAATTAAGTCCTAAGCACTCCTTAAGAGAAAATTTAAAGAGATTAATATTATGACTGTGCCATCTCAGTATATTTATGAGAATCTCTTGTATGCACACAAAAATATTAATCTGTTTAAAAAATACAGTGATATTCATAGTGTAAATACAAGGAACAAAGACAAATATGTCATTCCTAAAACAAGGTTGAAAAAAATAGGTGGTTCGTTTAGATGCCAATGTATACGTTTTTATAATAAAATTCCTAGCCATATTCAAGAACTAAGTATTCATAAATTCAAATTGTTTATAAAACGTAAGCTATGTCAGAAAGCTTTTTACAGTGTTAAAGATTATATTGAGGACAAGAATGAGATGCTCCAGTGATATACGTGAGCCCTTTTTATTTTCTAATTTTTGATAGTTGATTTATTTTTTATTGATTAAAATATTTGTTTTGTTAAGTATTGTATATACCTATTTATTTTGTTTCTTTTTATTTCATTATTTCATTATTGTTAATGTGAGGACAATGTAGGTTATTCTTTCTTCGTTGTTTTTACTTTCACTATAATTTATTTAATGATGTCAAGCAGTTTGAGTACTTGTGTGGCCTACCCAAATCTCCTTTGGTTTTTTTTTGTCAAATTGTTGAGCTCCTTAAGTTCTAAGTTGAGCTACATGATAACTGACAAATGCTTGCACTGTCTGGACAGGTCCGCTCAAATTTGCGTGGTTATTTCCTCAAAAAAATACCACAGACATGAACCTACATGCTTCTCATATACAAATACAAATTGTCTGGACTTTAAAAGAGACTATGACCTCTGAGTTTGTTTCGGTGTTTCTTCTCAGAGTAGTCAGTTAGGAAATACCGGCCTCATCTAGCTAAACTTAACACGCAAAAAAACATGACGTGTAAAAGTGTTATTTATAACCAATTTACAAAATAAATATTTCATTTCATTTCATTTCATGTGATTGCGACACAAGTATTTATAATTTACGAATGTATTAAAAATAATAATGAAATAAATGATAATAATATATAGATGTTGATTATTACCAATTCTGTAATCCAAATAAATGTGATATTTCTAATAAGTATAACATCAAAGTTCTGTTTGTAGTCAATTTTATTTTAATTGTATTTTTTTCATTTTGTTTAAGCTTTAAGTTCAATCCTATTTTTGTTTTTATTATCTAAATTGTTTTTATGCAATGTTAATTCTGTGACGTAATAGTTAAATACGTATATCAATGGGGTATGTTTTTGTAAGTATAACATTTAAATACTTTGTGTTTCATTCCACCCTTTCATTTGAAACTAAATCAAAATAAATAAGGTATTTAGTAAATAAATAAAAATTCAAAGGGGACAACGACACGTGAAATCTTAACTGTCCGTTGTCCCCGTTGATAACGGGGACAACGGGAAGTAATTTTAATTACCTATTTTATTCAATTCCCTTTGTCCCCTTTAACGGGGACATGGACTACGGGGACAACGGGAATACACCATAGAAATGACCGAAGTCTAGAGTACCTCATACTTACCTAATTCATCGCATGGACTGCTACCAACTACTAAAAACTATCAAAAATATGCTTATATTAGGTAAATAGTTAAATAAGTAATTATTTACAGTTTAATAAACTTTAGTCTCTTAATCAGAAGTCCTAAAAATAATGTCCAAAGTTATATGAATTACTAATATTATTTTTAGAAAATTCTATTGATGTACAACGCCCATGACGGAAAAATCCGACATAAGGGACGGGACATGTGCCAAGATTTACCGATACAAAAATAAACATAAATCAAAATATTTCTCTTTATACTGACTAATTAACTATAAAACAAATACAGCAATTGTTAATAAAACATTTTTTACAAATATTTGCGAGTATTTCATTTAATTACTTTGAAATTACGTAAATTTACTTGTGAAATGTCAACAACTGAGTTGATGGCTCCCATCCCTAGCCTACATGTTCGACTTCGTTCCTACATAAACGAGTGCCGACTTTTGGAATTTTCTCTTAGTGTTGTGCTTATGCAAGTAGTTTCACTTTCGTGTGTCGATAAATGTGTATTGAAATTTATCATGACCACTACGGAAGAATAAAACTAAATTGTGATTTCAGACTTGTATTATTTATTATACTCAAGTTTCTATACATACATATTTTCTTTCCATTTCGAAAAACAATTTAAACATAGTGAAAAATTCTGCCACTTAGATTTTAACCTACGGTAAAATACGTTGACTGAAGTAGTTAGAGAAACACGGGAGTAGACAAAATTGAAGTAAGAAAAACCATAGTCCAACAAAAATATAATAAACTACGTCATTGTAGACCAAAAGTTATGTTTTTGTTTCTTTGATACTTATTTGAACTGGTATTTCTTACTAGAGTAATGTTAAATAAAACAAATACGTAAATATTTAATCAGTTTTTATTTATGTAAAACGAAATATCGACATCGAAAAATTTAAGTATTGCACTTGTCTCTTTGTTGTAGGTATTTATTTTGCGATTCACTGTGCCGGGCGCTGGGGGCACGACAATTGATATGAAGTCGGGCGGTTAAAAGGTTAAACAGGACTATGCACAAACTGAATCACTACTCAAGTACATTGCCTAAACATGGCACTTCTGTAAAAAACACCACTCACACTACTCTCATACAAAAACTCACTAAAAACACATACACATCTCCATACACTCACACACATTTTGCGGTAAAATTACTTATTTAATTATTTTAAGTTATTTCATATTTTAAGATATTGTTAATTTACTTCTTTCTTAGATTGTATTAATATGTAAATCTGTATGTTCACAACAACAATAGGCTGGCACAAGTCCGCAGTTGTATGATTCTTATTTCTAAGTGGAAAACTGTCTCTCAAAATACAGGATATCCTAGCTTGAGAGGCAGGGCTCACTATATCTGTATACAGACTTTTGCAGCATTGTTACCATCTTGTCAATCTGTGTAAATGATGTATGTATATTTGTGGCAATAAATTATATTATATTTATTATATTTTGTCTACATATTATAAATGTAAATTGCTGTGCCCGAAAGGGTCCATGTGAGCTACTACTTTATATATAGCAGACTTTTGGGATGAAGAATGACTGATGGAAGGTCGTTGACAATTATTAAAAACAGGAGTGGTCATAAAGCCCCAATCTGTCAAACTGTTGACGATCGCGGAGGTAGTCAGCGAGGAGCCGCAGGAGACGTGGTGGCGGAGGTAG
Organism: Tholera decimalis; assembly: GCA_943138885.2. NCBI lineage: Eukaryota > Metazoa > Arthropoda > Insecta > Lepidoptera > Noctuidae > Tholera > Tholera decimalis. Next base: position 22,088,193 of record OW964556.2, read on the forward strand.
TCAGCGAGGAGCCGCAGGAGACGTGGTGGAAAACCGATAGCGCAGTTTCGCCAGCAGAATATCGTTATCGACCCTATCAAACGCTTTCCGGAAGTCAAAGTACAACACATCTACTTGGCCTCCCTGGTCTAAACGTTTGGAAATATAGTCTACTAGGGTAAGAAGGTTCGTATTCACCGACCATTTTGCTCTGAAACCATGTTGCTCGTCGCACAGATATTTTTCAACTTGGGAGTAAATGTAATTACTTTGTGACTTTTGGGAATGGGCGTGACTCGTGACATCTTCCACTGTCGAGGATAGACTCCATTTTTAATGATAGATTAAAAATAGGATGTAATGGTAAACAGAAATATTTTTTAAAACTTTTCAATATTTCTGGGGGAATATTATCAGGACCAACTGAGCTACTTAATTTAAGTTTGTTTATTCCTAAAATGATGTCTTGAGGAGAAAATTTAAATATGTTTATGCAATTGCTGTTGACATTATTATCACTAGCTAAAGTTTTTTCAGCATCAAGAAGTGGAACTTCAGGGAGATAGACGCTAAGAAAAAAATCTGCACAGGCTTCGGCTGCGTGAACACCTGTAAATTTATGACCTTTGTAGGTGACATTCGGTTCAAAACCACCTATTGAGCGCAAACTAGAAATATGTTGCCAGAAATTACGTGGGTTGGTTCTTATTTTTGTATTATATTTGCAGAGATGCGATTTATTTGAAATACTTCCATTTAAAATGCAAATACAAAATGCAAAATACCTATTTTGTATTTTGCATTTAAATGCCTTTTAGTAAAAAACATTTTGTATTTTATTTGAAATACCTTTCGAGATGTATTTTGCATTTTTAATATTCATTTCAAAATGCAAAATACTTTGTGACTAAGTTTAGCCAATATTACCAGTCAAAGAAAATGAAATGAATGAATGACGCTTATAATGCCGCCGAGGGTGCGTTCGGCTGTTCGCGTCATCAACAAACGTTATTCCACACGCTCAGAGTGCTTACGCTAGCGAGCATGGGCACTGTCAACGCAAACGTCAAAGTGACATTTGACAGCTACTTCAAATTACTCGCGCCTGTTCGACTGTGCTGTTCGATTACCGCCATATTACTTAGTTTGACATTTGGGACTCTGAGCGTGCTAAAAGCAAAGATATGGCTAAATGTCAGGCTGTTTGGAATATATGCTCTAGGTCACCGAAAGCATCTGAAATTTACTTGGAAGTTACTGGTAAGTCTCCAACTAACCCCTGCCCAACTCGTTGGAATTCACATTACAATTGTATAACAGATATATTACAAATCCAAGAAACCATGAATCATAGAGTGCTATAATACTTCTCTAAGAAAACTGGGAATATCAGTCCTGAAAGAAATTGAAATACAGTTCTTGACTGAATATGTTAGAACTTCCAAACCCACAGCTGAAGCCATCAGGAGCTTGGAAGGTGACAAAGAGTTATGGATGTCTACAACCTGAATTGATGGGAATACAAAAAATATTAGCTTCATTAGAAATGGACAACCCAGTATATTGTTGGACCGTTGATTGAAATAATAAAGGAAAGTATTGAAAAGCGTTTCAAAAAAATTGATTTAGAAGACCCAAGATCCAAGGACAGCATTCTGGCAGCAGTATCATATCCATTCGTCAAATTAAAGTGGGTGCCTAAAAATAAGAAGGAGCATGTTAAGGAGCTGTTTATCACAGAAGTCAGGAAATTTAAAAATTAAAATTTAAGAAGTGGCCTCCAATCACAGACAGAAAGAAAAAAAGAAAAAGTGAGTCTTACTACATGTTTCAGGATTCAGATCCTCTGCAACCAGTGAGGGTGATAGTGCCAATACTATAATAGACCTAGAAACCCTACAATATTTGAAGAATGAGTGCACAAGCCTGGAGATCTGATGCTAAAAGCATATCCTACAATAAAAAAATATTTTTTAAAATACAACACATCCCTACCTAGTTCATCACCAGTAGAAAGATTTTTTTCGTATGGTGGGATGATTATGAGACCTCACAGAAGAAAAATGAGTGATGATCTATTCGAACAACTGGTATTGTTAAAAAGCGTATTAAATAAAGAAAATTGATGTTTAGACTGTTTAGTCTTTCCTTTTCTTTTCGTTAGTCTAGTTTTTTACATTATTTTAAGCGAGTATTATTATTATTAATAACAACAGAATTTATTGATACGCATACTGATAAAAACTTTTTAACAAAAAATTAAACCGACTCCCAAAAAACACTGCAAAGTGAAAAATAACTTTAATTTCGGTAGTCGGTGTCTTTAGTTTTGTTTTTTCGTTTTTGGCACCGACTTCCGAAATTAAAGTTATTTTTCAATTTGCAGTGTTTTTTGGGAGTCGGTTTAATTTTTTGGTAAAAAGTTTTTATTTCACTCTTTTTAGTTGGATGATTTTTAATTTACCTAGTTACAAGAGCCTAAATGTCAACTACTTATAACCTTTTACAAAATATTGCTTTTCCCAATGCTGGGCCGTTAATTGTTGAGGAGTTCTCCTGGTACTTCACCATCAGCTCTACATCACCATATGCATTGTGACGAGCATAAAGTGCTTAACATCCATATTCAAGTAATCGAATCGCAATCCACTCAATACTTATTATTGAGTAGTTTCGGCGGCCATCTGTGGTCTTCATCATCAGTTCCACTTCCCCAAATGGTACTTTTTGAGAGCAACTGCACAATTTACTATAAGAAATACCCAAAACGCCATAGGTGTGCCTATAATATTTGAAGAGTTCCCTCGATTTCTCCAGGATCCCATCATCAGATCCTGACTTTGGTGATAATGGTACCAATTTCGAAGTATACCCATTCGAACAAAAAAAGAATTTTCCAAATCGGTTCAGCCGTCTTCGAGTACTCGATGATCATACATAAAAAAATATATATATATGAAAGATATATAATAAACTATAGATACGTTGTCCGCGCTCTAAAATGGCAAGTTGAAATCAAGGTAAGTGCCTCGTGTCCAGGGTTGCCAAATGTACGAGGTTCCTCGTACAAATACGAGATTTGTGGTCTTCCGTACGAGGTACGAGGACACTATCAACCTCGTACAATTATGTACGAGATTTTGATAATATGGCCATACGAACATTTTGCATCACCATTTTACAATAGTAAAGTCATTTTAATAAAGACAGAGATAAGAAACCGGCTAAATGTGGAAACAGTGAACGGCACACTTCTTGCTGCAGAGAGTGCAAAAGGTTCAACTCGTACTGGAAACTGCGTCAATTTTGAACCCACAAAAGGAATGTATAGCCGCATGACAATAGATAAAATATACGGCAGAAAAAACGATGACAGTGAGGATGTTCCTGACTAATACTTGAAGAGGAGATGTAAACTAAGTTACAATCCTTGCAAATTTTCATAATAATATAGACACATTTAATTTTTTTGTGATTTTACTTGATTGAGTAATAATAAAGATTTTTTGAAATACAACACAAAGTGATGTTTTATTTAGTAGGAAACTTGCAATAGTTTATTTCGAGTAAAAAGTCCTAAATCCAGTAGTTCAATATGCCTTAATTTTGGTTTTAGCACGTTTTGATTGCATAATACCTAAATGTACGAGGTTTGAAAGTCAAAATACGAGATTTTTAGCTGCATATGTACGAGGGATTTTCTTTTGCGGTTGGCAACCCTGCTCGTGTCTGTTTAGTTACGCACGAACCTGTGTCACGATCGCTACACTACACATCTTAAGAAAAAATGTGTTTTAAAAGAAAATTAGGAAAAAAGCATGCCTTTGTGTGTTTTCAGACGTTGCACTAATTATACTGCTTCCGTGAGAGGTCAAAATGTGTCATTTCATAGGTAAATATTAATAGAAATACATTTTTTATTTTTATTTTTCTACACGGCTAATGGCGGCTAGCGTATGAATGAAGTCAGTCACGTGACGTTAGGGGAGGTTGTTAACTAAAGATGTATATTCATCTCTCTCTAACATCAGGTGTACCTAAAGATGGCATTTATTTTCTGTCCCTTTCTTTACACATATTAGATAGTAATTCTCTATGTGTGTGTTTCGTACCGTTTTTGAGAGGTGTTTTGTGGGAATATGACGCGTCTATTATAATACGTCATTGATATATATATACGCGTCGAATTGATGACCTCCTCTTTTTGTCGTCGGTTGATAAATATGACCAAAATGACACGCATAAAGTGCTGTTTGGTTCGGCATTGTATCTCTATTCCATTTCTTATGATAAATCCCTAAAATAAATAAAAATATCATTCAATTTGGTCAAAAGGTATTTTATTTTGAAAAAGTATTTTGAAAATACCTATTTTGCATTTAGCATTTGAAATACAAAACGTAAAACTATTTGGTATTTTGCATTTGAAATAGGAAATCTGAAAAGTATTTTGCATTTTGTATTTAAATGCTTTTTTAAAACTATTTTGTACATCTCTGTATATTTGTGTGATTCATGAGCCAATGCCACTCGTGTTTTAAGGGTAGCTCTTTAATCTGAAAAGGTTTTATAAGCTATAGTGCATTTTTTGCGCTTCCAAACTGAGTGCCACTTAAGCTTCAGTTTAGTATCTTGAATTATATCTTTAGTGAACCAGACCGGATAGCGCCTAGTTGAAGTTCCACACCTCCGTTTTTTAGGTATGCAAGTATCGATAAGGTGTAAATGGTCTCATAAAAATACTTGGTGGCTAAATATAGGTACGTCGTTGGTCTGGATAACCTTTTCCCATGAAGTATTTGAGAGAAGTTCAGAAAGCTTATCTCGGTCATATTTTTTTAAATTCCAGTCTTTACAAGATTCAATGTTACTCGGTTCAATGACATCAGACATATGTGAAAATTTAATTTTAATATTAATATCTAATGGTGGATGATAGTTGTCAGGTTTAACTAAACCCTCAGTGGCAGCGACAGAAGTATCAACTGCGTCAACATCCTCTCGGATCAATACCACATCTAACATACCTCCAATCGAATTACTCACTTCATTCTTTTCATTCAGGCAACAAAAAGATGAAAAATAAGAATAATAGTTAACAATAGACAAGGAAGCACTGTTCAAATTTAAATCTCCTAAAATTAAAACGGTCTCCTTTAAATTACGCATTAATTAATAAACCAACGCATATTATAGTCTTCGTCTTTGGCACTTGGTTTGATATACACTACGCACACATAAACAGTTCGACCACACCACGGGAAACTTGCCCACAGATCTTCACCACAGTCGGTTTCAAATTCACGACGCCGTCGCAACATAACAGGCGACCGCGCGGCGACAGCGCATGTGCGCAGCACACCGCCACATGGTGTGTCTCTGTCACGACGAAGAATACTCCAGTCTCCTGGTGCTAGTTCTGCGTCTTCAACCGTTTCGTCAAGAAAGGTCTGTTATGGCAACGAGGTTGCGTTTTAATAGCAGTAAATTGTTGCGCCACATACATAATTTGGTTTATCATATAAGCCGGATGTCCAGTTTTATGTACATAAACAAAAACTCGATTTTCGCGAAAAGTTTTCCACTAAATGCCATTTTTTCAGGTTTTTTGTATTATTTTAAGCCCAAATAAACTATAAAAATACATCAATTATAAATGAAAAGTCAAAAGTAAAAAGTCAGGTCTGAAAGGGTAAGTAAATCAATCAAACATGGGACTGAAAATGAAGAAATTGTTCTTGAGCAAATTTCAAAAGACACTGGATTAGATATACAACCATGCGGTTTATTTATTGACGACGAATTGCCATATTTGGGCGCTACTCCTGACGATATATGTGTCGAGGAGAACATTGCCCTGTTGCAGCTCACTAACTAATTTTTACCGAAGCAGTTACTAAAAAAAATACCGTTTTATAAAACTAGTACGATTATTATTAATACCAATTATAACTGGTATTACCAAATTCAGGGTCAGCTTCACATAACCAAAAAATCAAGATGCCTTTTTGGGCTATGGCTGCGTGAAAATATTTCCATGAAAATAGATGTAATAGAAAAAGATGACAAGTTCTGGAAAGACGTAATGGAAAATAAATTAACAAGGTTTTATTTGGATTGCGTATTACCGGAACTTATTGATCCAAGATATCTGAGAAAAAAACAAATTAGAGACCCTATTTCTATAGAGAAAGCTGTGAAAGAAAGCGCTAATAAAAATAAATTTGCCAAAAAAGAAAACAAAATGATTCAAACCAAAATAAAAAAGATAATGTACAAGAGAAAGAAGAAAACGACAAAGAGAAGGAAATAGAACTAAGGAAAGAAAAAGAGATTGAAGAGAAAAATTAAGAAAACGAGAACGAAGAAGGAGAAAAAGAAAACATAGAACAAGATTTTATATGGCTATCAAAATTTCCAAAAATAAATATATGTGAACACGGAGAAATAAGTGAGGATGAAGAAGTTCAACCAACCAAAAGAATAAAAATACTTGGTGAAAGAAAGTTAAATTTCAGTGAATTTCAGTTATAATCTATTTGTTTATAAAAAATTAACAAATAATAAGACATACACTAGTAATAATTATACTACGGTAGTAAGATAGATAGGTAGTATTACTACTTATCTACCTTCCTACCTACATACCTACCTAGCTACCATTTTTCTCTTCATAGAAACCTTCCTCAGACTACAACGAATATTCGAAAAAAAAAAAATCCGTATTGGTCCAGCCATTCCTGAGTTTTGCGCTTAGCAACACATTTAGCCATAAATTTTTATTTATATATAATCTAGTTAAAAAGATATATCAAGTTGTTTACCTCATGTTTCAAGCCAGGCTGATTTGGAGGTATACTTTCTACAGTACATACTAAAAAACTTTTTTTGCAAAAAATAAAACCGACTTCCATATCAAAACACTACAAAGCCAAAAATAATTTTAATTTCGGTAGTCGGTATTATTGGTTTTGTATTTTCTTTTTTTTTTCACACCACCTTCCGAAATTAAAATTATTTTTGGCTTTGTAGTGTTTTGATATGGAAGTCGGTTTTATTTTTTGCAAAAAAAGTTTTTATTTTCGTGCTTTTTAGTGGGTCAGTGAATTATCCAAATCGGTTCGTAAATGGCGGAGTTATACGCGAACAAAAAACGCAATGCAGAGTAAACGAAAAGATCATCAACGTAAATATTTTTTTTTAGACTGGTTGATTTTTCAGAAACGGCTTGTCCGATTTCGATTTCATGGGACCATTTGGGAAGTATACCCTTTCTAACAAGATAAGAATTTTTCAAATCGGTTGGAAAGCGACGGAGTTATGCGCGGACAAACATAAAAAAAAAATACAAACATCCGAATTGAGAACCTCCTCCTTTTTTAGAAGTCGGTTAAAAAGTGCATCCATATCAATAGATAATAAATAAAAACAAAATTTGACTGATTTTGATGCGGTACAAATAAAAATGAATTTAACTTTCACGATGACTTGACCTTCTGTGATTTCGATACTCTGTGCCGAGACTAGGCGAAGCGACGACGCGCGCTGGGGGCGCGGCCGGGCGCGGGCCGCGCGTGCCTATGTTTCTGTTGCATGCGGGTAGCGGAGCTGCGCGGAGAGGGGTCGTTAGCTCCGCCCAAATTGTCAAGGTTATGGGGCATGATCACAAGCCTTAAGTAGCAGTCTGAATTTTGACTGTCCCATGTACGTCAGCTGCGACTGAGCGGTCATTTATTAAACATTGTCATATACATTCAAGGAAACGAAATCGATTAACACTAAAAAGCAGCCCAGATAAACAAGGATCTGTTGAAATAATGTTGACATTTTACATTTACTTCCTGTCTCAAAAAAAAAATCCACTATGTGATATATACCTTTCTAACGACCTTTTCCGTGGACTGGTGTGATGACTGAGCAATTAGATCCGCATATAAATTTTTAGTTTGGGTGCCTTGAAGTATGTATATTACGTAGTGAGCCACTGGTTCATAATGAAAGTGTTTTTGCAATAATTGTTTTATTTACATTTCAAATGAAAATATATTATCCGTATTCTAGGTTTTCTTTGGTCTATATTTAAATAAATTTTCAAACATTTCAATTCAATACTATTTTTAATACATAAAGTTATTTATGTACAATAAATAAAAGCTGCAGCAGTCCTTCTAACCTAACGTTTCTGGAAGCTAAATATCTTAATGAGGACAAGGCCCACTACAGTGGCAGCGGCGACTCCGATTCCCGCCTTCCACCACGACGAATTGTCCCCCGTCAAGCTGGCAAAGTGCTTCAAGTGTCTGAAATATTACAAATGCATTGTTAAAACAAAATCTTTGAAGCTATAATAATAAAAAAGTCCACAAGCCGTTTATCGCACGGGCACAAGGGCCGTGCCTTCAACGATTAGGTGATGCCGGTGTTCATAAACTCTTTTGGAGTACTCAAATGGACTCAATCGAACTTGACGCCCTGGATAGAAGAGACCTAATGTTGACTGCATATCGAATGGATCAACGATGCTCGTTGGTGATGAGGCTGTACCTTTAACCCCCCAAATGTGGAAGGTTGAGGCTTTTTAAATGCTAAAACTAACACCGCGAGTTATTCAGCCTCGCTCTCAGAGAATATTTCTTTGTCGTTGACGTATATACATCGAGATGGGAAAGGGATGAGGGGTAGACAAACTCACACCGATCTCCTTGACTAATGAGAACTAGCGCAAACTTGTACTGCTTGACACTAACGATCGCAGGGGGATCTGGCAGAGTAAGAAGCTTCACGCTAGTTTTTTCCGGGCACGGCGTAGATTAATAAATTAGAGTCCGCAGCCTGGCTGAGTTTCGGTGACCTCTTTAGGGAAACCAAAGGTTGTGTCTGGGCAATTATGGGCGAAGTTATCATGATGAATAAATACCGGAATAATATTGTGAAAGACGGTGTATTTCGGGCATGTCACCGTCGGGAAGAATCAATCCTCCATGTTATCTCTAATTATTCTGGTCTTGCTAAAGCTGAGTACTTGCATTGATACAACTTAGTAGCCCGGAATATCCACCTAACTTGCTCTGAAATATTTTCGTGTGGAACATGAAGTATCGTAGGTACTATAGGTATGTTCCCGACTCTCACATTCTTGATAATGGCAATGTTTGTTGACATAAACGTCCCGCATGGCGAGAACATCGTGAAAGCCGAGAAAGATTAACAAATCAAGTATCTTGACTTGACTCACTATATTGTCGACGTGACGATTGTCTTGATGTGGTGGGATTTGAACCAGGTCGTCATTATACCGATAATCGTGACAGCTAATAGCTTAATAGCTACGAGCCTCAGTCAGCACCTTAGGACTATCAATAAGCGACTAGATCAAAGGTTTGGTTCAGAAAGTGGTACTTCTGCGCGCGGCTTGATCAGTTAAGAGGTCCCTCTTTTTTACCGCCGGTAGCGTGAACACCCTGTTTCGTACCATTGGGCTATTATTTTTTATATTTATTGTTTTAAAAACTTTTTTTTAAAGAACCAACAATGTGCGTAGAATTCGCATTACTAGCAATCTTGTTAACCCCTCCAACTAAGCTAAATGTGCTTGTGTCTGGAATTGGTTCACGTCAATAGTGTAATGGGTGGGGTTCGAACACTTTCGATCACAAGTCCGACATCATAGCCATTAGGCTATTGACGCTCTAACTTAGTAAATAAGTAAAGAAATAAAATAAAAGTTACACTAGAATATCATTTACTAACCTGTGCTTGCTGAATAAAATCCAAGCTGCTTGAAATTGACTGACAAAGACAATTAAAATAACAGTATCGCAAATCCAGCAATTATTAAGAAAAAGACAATTATTAAGAAAATGAAATCTGTTAGATCCATTATAAAACCATATTTATATTGAAGAAGAAACAAATCTAAAAGCAGTAACAATAAATTTACTTACGGAAATGCAGCCATGGTGGCAAGTTTGACGAACACATCGTGTTTGTTTTCTCTAATATTGAAAAACTGTGGCGGCAGTAGCTGGTATTTATTGCAAAACACATCTGGTTGTAGGATGTACTCCTGTCTTGCGATTAGGGCATCACCCTTGGTACCCACAATTAATACAGGAATATGACTTTCTGCGAAGTATTTCTGTAAATATAACATAAAACCACATTTACTACATTACAAATGATATTCAATTAGAGAAGTATGGTGTGTTACGAATAATCTAATACATATAATAAAAGAATAAAAAAGTGTATCTATCAGTGGCGAAAGGTGAATTTTCATAAAAGGGAAGCCGGACCAAAAAATGCTTCTTCTTCTGACTTCGAAATCTTGTAACTTCGTAAATAGATAGATAGATATACTCTTTATTGTACACCATAACCGAATTAAATAAGGACTTAAAAATTACAAAGGGTGTTACAATGGGCGGTCTTATCGCTAAAAGCGATCTTTTACAGACAACCTGTGGATGGATTTGACACAGCAGGAGAAAATAAATACGCGGGTAGTCCATGGTGTACTATTCACTTATCTACAATAAATAAGTAATAACCTACATACTAAAAATTAAAATATAAAAGAACAAAGTTGAGTTATATAAAAATTAGTAACAAATTAAAGAGAGAGATAGAGATCTTTTACCATGTTTTTGAAAGAAGGAAGGGTTTGTGCTTGTCTTACTGACACGGGAAGAGTATTCCACAGTCGTACTGCTTGAGCTGCGAACGACTTACCAAAGAAATTGGTGGAGTGACTCGGTACCTCTAGCCTCAAGTTTTCCGATGACCTCAGAAATTCGGCATGTGTGTCATGGAGGAACTTAAAACGTTCTTTAAGATAAGAGGGGGTCTTAGGATTGAACAGAATACTGTAAAGCAGAGACAAGATGTGTAAGTTCCGGCGAAGACGTATAGGAAGCCACTTGAGTTTCGTACGAAATTCGGATACGTGATCATATTTGCGCAAACCAAATATAAATCTTATGCAAAAATTTTGAAGTCGTTCAAGTTTATCAAGTTGTGCCTCTGTGAGATCAAGATAACTGACATCAGCGTAGTCTAGGATGGGATGTAAGAGACTGCTAGCGCAATTTTAGTGGCAGTTGGCAGAAAGTTACGCAACCGTCTTAGGGAACTGGCAGAAGCAAATAATTTGCGACTCACCTCTTGTAATTGGGGACTCCACGAAAGATATTTGTCCAATCAAACACCAAGGTTCTTAACTTTCTCGCTTAGTGGAATAGCTGTGCCGCTGAAAATAACCTGAGGAAACTGAGACCAGTTTACCTTAGATGCCAACCTAGAGCTGCCGACTACAATGACCTGGGTCTTTAACGGGTTAACCTGCAAACCATGTGCCTCACTCCATTCGCAAACTGAAGCCAAGTCCTGGTTTATCATATTTATTGCAGCATCTAAATCAGTAGAAGGCGCTTGTCTGTAAATTTGCAAGTCATTCATCAGCATAAAGGTGGTAGGAGGATTGAAGTTTTTTGGAAATAGAATTTATGAATATTGCGAAGAGTAAAGGAGATAACACGACACCCTGAGGAACACCGGCTGCAAGTACTACACCATGAAGAGCAGGACTCATCTATGCAAATACGTTGCCGGCGGCCATACAGGTAAATACGAAACCAGTCAATCGCTGTTGGAGATATGTTAATAGAGCGAAGTATGCTGAGCAGAATATCAAAATCGACGGTATTAAAAGCGTTACTAAAATCAAGCAAGCAGAGAACCGTCATATTTCCTTTATCCATGCCTATCCGTATGTCATCAGTTACATTAACTAACGCGGTAGTAGTACTGTGACCAAGACGAAATCCGGATTGGAAAGGATTCAGCAGACTATTCTCGCAAAGAAAAGCGCTAAGCTGATTGTGGACAAGGCGTTCAAGGACTTTAGAGAGAAAAGGTAGGATGGAAATAGGTCGATATTTTGAAAAAGAGGTAGGATTTTTTAGGTAAAGGAGTAATTTTGGCCTCTTTCCATACCGATGGAAAGACACCATTGGAAATAGTATAGTTAAGGATGTAGGTCAGGATAGGAAGAATTTCATTGAGGACAGGAAGTATCATCTTCCGACAGACACAGTCGCTGCCAACCGCGTTAGATGTAATTGCAAGTATGCTCTTCTTAACATCACAATCAGAAAATTGACTAAAATTAAATGCGGTGTGATCAGGAGTTGGAAGGTTAAAAAGATAATTTATAGTAGCTGCCTTCAATGTCCCATTGCAGTAGGACGAGGATGAGAAGTGTTGATTCAATAGATCAATGTCTAGGTCTTTAGAAATCGATTCTTGGCGTGATTTTCCAACTCCCATTGATTTGAGAAATTTCCAGTCTTTAGCTGGATCACCGTTTTCAACAGAATCATGAATATGTCGGCGCATTGCATCCCTACACACCCTATTGCTGCGATTGCATGCATTCACAAACATCTCTCGGTTTAATGGTGAGGGTCGGCTTCTGAATTTTGACTTACATACTACTTTCTTGTGCATGACAGCTCTCACTTCATCTGTCAACCATGGTGCTGGAAGATGCTTTAATTTGACTGCACGAATAGAAGCATGAGTGTCGTAAAGTTTTACAAGATTATCCGTAAGCAGGTTAACTTTGTCATCGACCGATTCAACAGCGACAAGAGAGGTCCAATCAATGTTGTCTGCATCCGCCTGGAGATTATCAACATTCATACCACTAAAACTGCGTAACAGAAGAGTTTTAGGCTTGGCCTTGGGAGGGCGAATCTTGTAGGAAAGGTATATTAAATCGTGATAGGAAAACATGTCAGCCGTGCATTGGCCATGCTTACTGACATGATGTGTAGAGGATACAATTACAAGATCCAAAAGAGAGGGATTACAGTTTGGGAAGTGGTGTGTGGCACTTGAAGGAAGGACAGCCATGTTTGACGACTGAAGTATTCACTGAAATGATAAAGAAGGAGAATAATTTTTCAATAAGCAAGTATTGAAATCCCCCATAATTATTGTATGACTGTAAGAAGGAGTTAAACCTTCAAGGATCTTTTCAAAGGAGGAAAATAAATTTACACGTGAAGAAGGACTGTAATAAACACCGAGAAGAATTTTCACATGATTTAGGCTAATTTCCAAAAAGAGATGCTCACCCGCATTCTGTGGCGGAGGTTGTGTTGACATATCGACAATTGAAAAAGGAATCTGCGTACGAAGATATATGGCAACACCACCTCCTCCACCACGCGTGCGATCATTTCTAATTAACTGGAAACCTGGTAAAGAATAGGATGTTGAAGGGAGACAAGGTTTCAGCCAAGACTCTGAAACAAGGATTGCATGGATGTTCTTACAGTTAAGGTTAGCTAACATGTCAGAGTAATGGGCCGGAATACTTTGAAAATAATAGATTACTATTTATATATATAAAATAATAGACTGATATTTGCTAAATTTCAAAAGAGAAGCCGGTAGGAATCGGGTTGTATGGAGCCTTCGCCACTGGTATCTATACATCACTAAATAGTATAAAACAAAGTCGCTTCCCGCTGTCTGTCTGTCCCTATGTATGCTTAGATCTTTAAAAGTACGCAACGGATTTTGATGTGGGTTTTTGTAATAGATAGAGTGATTCAACAGGAAGGTTTATATTTATATAGCATCCGCCCGCGACTTCGTCCGCGTGTAAGAAAAATCCCCCGATTTTGAAACATTTTTCATTAGTGCTCCGCTCCAATTGGTCTTAGCGTGATGATATATAGCCTATAGCCTTCCTCGATAAATGGGATATCTAACACTGAAAGAATTTTTCAAATCAGAGCCCTAGTTCCTGAGATTAGCGCGTTCAAGCAAACAAACAAACAAACAAACTCTTCAGCTTTATAATATTAGTATAGATAACATGCATAATATAGTTTAGAAAAACCGATAATTTTAGAGGTTTCTAATGTGATGTCGTAAATAAACACATTTTATGCGCTTACATTGCAAAAGCTGGCTGAACCCTACGAGATAGACCAAAATAATGTACTAAGTATTGTGCACCTTAAAAAGGTCTACAAAAAAATTCCGCGATAGTATATGTCTATCTCTTAGGATAACCTACAATAACCATTTTTTATCCTTTACTTTTTACGAGAAATAATTGATATTTACGAAGCGATTTTAAGCATTACAGCATTAATCCTTATCCAATTAAGTACCTTAAATACATTGTGCTCTTAATATAGATTAATATGGCCATGCAGCATGGAATTTAAATTAATATTTTCGAAGATATTACAGATTTAAAATGCAGAGACATAGTCACATAGCGGTTGCGGCAGTATCGGCGCCCTTATAAGCCCTGGCTGGCCGCTTTAATTAATTAATTAATTAAGGCAATCACAGGCAAGCCAGTTCAGTCAGTTAGCTTTTGCATTTCGAAGCGGAAAAACGTGTTACGTATCGCGCATTGATTTTTGAGAATTTTTGAGTTCAAGCAGTTTGATTGGTCTTCGGTGTTTTTTTCGATTCCTTGTCGCACCTACAGTGTTGCTATCGGTGGATCACACCCAGTGGGAGGAGCTCGAGCAGGATAGTTGTGAGTCTGCACCTCTAACAGTGTTTAAATACTTTTAAAACACTTTTTACTTTTTGGTTATTCCTTGGATTTGAACCTGCGACTCTAGACGTTGCGACGCTGCGTGTTTGCGCGCTCCGCCAAACGGGTGACTTTCCCGCTGTCCAAAATTGCTATTGCACATCAATTGCAGGCAGCGCCTCAGTGCTTAACTCTACTTATTTTCATTTTTTTCTGCTTTATACGAATCAACGATGCCACGTACACTGCGCTCACCAAGTCACCACCAACTAGGTCTGCAAAGTGCAAACACTGAAACTAACCTAGATACGCAATCTGAACCTGATCTTTCTGCCAACATACCGTCACATGCTCATGATGTAGTAAACATCACAACAAGACCAGGCAAACGTTTTCGGGGCAATGAAAGTTACGAGGAACAAGATAAATTTGAGGAGTTGAAGAACATGCTGCTGTCCTGGAAGGCCGATCAGGATGTGATACTCAATAAATTAATGGCGGAAGTTACTGAACTGAAACAACAAAATTTAGATATCCAAAGATCAAACTTAGATATAGAAAACTCGAGTCGTTTCATTAACGCTGATTACGAAGATATGAAAACCTGACTAGTAACCTTAGAACAAGAACGTAAAGGGTTCGAGGAGCGTCTGTCTGACCTGCAAAAATGTACCAGTGTGCAGTCAGTGGCTACATTGGAAGCTAGAATTGATTTGATGGAGCAACAAGCCCGACAGTGCAATATCGAGATATGTAATTTACCTGACAAGCGGAATGAAAACCTACTCACTATTATGGAATCTATCGGAGCAGCTATCAGTTATCCTGTGTCCCAGAGTGATATACTGTCAATACACAGACTTCCACATGCGCGACAGGAAAACAATAAACCGAAAAACATTATAGTAAAATTGAAATCTCGAATACTTCGTGACAACTTACTTAGCGCCTACTGCAAAAAGAAGAGCATCAAATCCGATGAAGTTGGAATATCAGGCGCCTTAGTTTCAGTTTACATTAACGAGCATCTTACATTAATAAAAAACAAGGCTTTATTTCGTGCGTGTAAGGAATTTGCCAGAAAACATGTTTTTAAATATGTTTGGGTTAAGAACGGCACGATACTTCTACGTAAGCGGGATGGATCGCCCGCCTCTGTCATACGCTCCGATAATGATCTTAAAAAGATCACAGGAACTGGTGCTTAAATCACTTTCTAATAGTTCACTTAGATTTATGGGGGTGTCTTACTGTATGCTCGTGATTTTCTTATGTATTAATGCATTATTAGTTTATATAAGATAAGAATTATTTTTAGTTGTTTGTGTTTGTCGTGAGATTTTATGTCAGCAGGTGTTATTATTACGTATTTTTTTGAAGCATCAGAGATTGTCACTAATTTTTAACCGACTTCTAAAAAAGGAGGAGGTTCTCAATTCGGATGTTTGTATTTTTTTTTTAGTTTGTCTTTTTGAATCAAAACTACATGTACCGACATTTCAATTTGAGAAATTATTGCTTATGTACTCTTTTCATTACACAAAAGGTTATGTACTCTTTACTCCGTTTCTTAATGTTATGTATTAGAGTGTACCATGTTACTGTACTTATTATTCTACTTATCTGTTTTTCCGCTTCCATCAATGGCTACTAGCAATATTGTACTATACTATCAGAATTGTAGAGGAGTCCGTACAAAGTTGCATACATTGTACATGAGCATTGTGTCATGTTCTTATGTTGTCATTATACTTACTGAAACCTCACTCCTGGTATTCAAGACAGTGAGTTCATTGACGACCGCTATACAGTTTTCAGATGCGATCGCGATCGTTCGGCCACAAATAAGCGCGAAGGTGGGGGCGCACGGTGGGCTGAAAATCGGCTTTCATAGACTTAGGCATTTTATTTTGCAAGTGCGAGATTTTTTGCCGGATATCACTTCTATTAGTTATAACAATATACAAAAATGACACCAGAATTGATTCTGCACAGAAACGAAGGAATTATAATTTTTTTACGAAAATTTTGTATGGAGCTAGTATGAAAAATCGAAATATCTCTAAAACGGCAGCGATAACCGTAATATCCTTATAGGGGGTTATAGTACTAATTATTTATGATTTTTTAATAATGGTTGTAGATGCCTTTTTTTTTTAAAAATCGTCAAAATATTTTTATTTATTTTTACATATTTAAACGTTCCTTTTAGTGTTTAAGTTGAAGAATTCAGAGCTTTAACAACTCTTATCATAAAATAGCATCACCCCTATAGACCTGAAGGACTAGACAGAGGTGTGTAGTGTCTTG
Organism: Tholera decimalis; assembly: GCA_943138885.2. Lineage (NCBI taxonomy): Eukaryota > Metazoa > Arthropoda > Insecta > Lepidoptera > Noctuidae > Tholera > Tholera decimalis. The sequence goes on from OW964556.2 coordinate 22,105,051, forward strand.
TTGTTCTTGTAAGATTTCCAACAATACCAAATAGTTGAATATCAGTGTCAAAGTGCCCATGCTGTCGCTTCTTTTTGAAAGATAGGGGAATGAAATTGTTAATTGATCATACCCTAAAAGTATGATTACAACATAACCGGACACATAATAATAATAATATCCTTATAGGGGATTATAGTACTAACATTATTTATTTTAACATATGAAACTGTTCAAAACGATCCATGAACTGTGTCAAAGTTAAGAACATCGTTAGGAAGCATGCTTTTTCCCCAAATATTAAGAATATGTGAAAAAAAAAAGACTGTATATAAACTTTTTATTGATAGGTAATTTAAATAAAACAGAAGTAACAAAAATAATATCTAATAAATTCAATTATACAAAATACATATTTGAAACTATAATTTATGAAATTATTAACTAAACATATTGGTACAATAAACTAACATAAATAACAAAAGAACATAAAGAAAAATAATTAAATTTTACAAATTTTCTTTACAACTTTCGTTGTCGGACTCCAATTCCGAGTCAGAATCCAGATCGGATATACCTACCTACAAACTCGAACTCAGTTTCCGGAAACTGTATTAGGTCGAGAGTTTCAGCAAAAAAGGTTGTCTTCCTTTTGGCATCTAACTTCGGCCTTTGTGCACTTAGAAAAGGATCCGAAGAAACAACAAGCATATTTAGGATATCTTGATTAGAATCTTGCCTGCTTCTTTTCCGCGAATGATGTTCCCGGAACCTCCTAAAATCTTTGTTTCGAGACTCTGAGGCTTCTTCCGAGAGAGTCCCAATCGGGACAATATCATTTTTTTCGATTATGTCAGCTCCGTGTATTAATAGTTTATGTACGGTTGATGACATGTAGTACCAGTCGTATAATTCCACGTACTTTTCTGCTGTTTTGCGAGCAAAATCTTTAAATTTGATGACATCGATCTTCTCACCAGATGTTATTGCTTGCAAAATAACAGCAAATCTTTTTATCAGGTTTTGATCCAACCCAGTAATAGCTGCAGTTTTATTGGGAAACTCGAAAAACTTCCTTGCGGTATTCCCGTCATTGGTAGTTCCCGAGCCTTGTTTTACTATATCAATTAACAGATTGAGCTCCTCTTTAAATTTATTTTGAATGTTTTTTTTTTCTGTTTTGTAACATATCTTTATGCTCATTACTTCTTGCTGCCCACTGTTTGAAGTCAAGTCTGTACGCAATGTGTAACAGACATTCCATGCAATTTATACGGGCATGTAGGGATGATAGGCCAAATTCATATATGTCAGAACACACAGTTTTTGATGTTACAGCATCTAAGTGGTTCATTTCTGTTGGTTTTGCTAAGCACAGGTAGCATGATGCATTTGATCTAGCTTCAGAAAGGTACGTGCAGACTTTTGCGTCGATCATTGTCATCATTAGTTTATGAGTCACCCTGTTACTATTAATGCACTCTGTGGGGTTAAGGGCCTCAATTTCCTCATCCATTTTTCTTTTGTTATCAATGACAACTGCATGGCTTTCTTTTACAAAAGTGAACTGAACCGGACGACAATAAAAAGTTGAGCATGGTTTCGGGTTTGTCCATATAGTATTATCTCCATCTGTCAGTTTCAGTGGCACCAAGGAGGTCATGAAAATGCTTGAATCATCATGCTCGCCGTCCATTTTCTGCTTGTATCGGCTTTGATTGGAAGCACCATCAAATCCCCACTTCGATATCAGCTTTAACTGCTTATTTTCCACATTATCAGAAAGACTTTGAAGAATCCGCTTCACCGTGATGTCAAGTAAAGCTTGAAGTGTAATTCTAGCTGATGAATCCGTAACTGATACTGATTGATTAGGAGGGTAGCATGCAAGCTTAGTTTGTTGCAGTTTATAGTAGGATGGGTAAATATCCTTAGCACCTTCCCGAATGGCAGTCTCTCGCAACGTAATATATTGCCACTTTGAAAGCTTAAGTGAAAGAAGCAATCCAAGTGCTTTCTCTGGTGTAAATATTACTGTTTTCTTAATGCTTTCCTTGATTTTAACGGCAGCTTCTGGATTTTTGATCATATAATTGATTACAGATGCGATATCTTCTCATATAACCTTCTTCTTTTAAACGTGCTGCAGCTGCATATGCCAATTCACAGGAATCCTCGCCTATGTGCTCACTAGATCTTCTCTTTTTCTGTTTGCTTCCCAGATCTTTGAATGGTTTTCGGGACCTTTTTGTCATTGTTCCAACAGTCGATGATGTCGAAGGTTCTGGAGAGACTGAGCGTGCTCTTGGTATCTCATCAACAGTTGGTTCTTGATTTATTAAAGTTTGCACGCAACTCGGCCAATCAATATTTGCTTGCAACCACTCTCCGTACGTATTTCTAAACTTATCAAAGAATCGTTTAGATTTCTGCCACCTGTTTAAAGCAGCTCGCGTGAATCTCCGGCAAAATTCTTTGAGAGTTACTTGATCTTCGGCAGAAAGGCAATCGCCTATGCGGGACACAATTGCACTAAACAATACTTCATGATTAAATGAAGGACACTCACTTTTTAGAAGAACAAACAAATCTAAGTTGGTGATTAAACTTTCCATTCTAAAATTTTGTAGTCGCAAAGCAAATAGTTTTAGTGTTAGCAGTTACACGGTTGTGAACAATCTAAATTATGGAACAAAATTATAGCCCTTTTATTGTATAAAGTCAATAATTAGTTAACTACCCTCATTAAAGTTATAAAAGATATGATAATAAAAATTTATAATCGTCAAAAACATTTCGTAGAACTCATAGTAGAACTAATCAACATTAGCAAATCACATTAGCTCACTAATTATAAAAAGGTGAATGCAGTTCTTAGTTGGTATTGTTGCGAGATATTTCAAATCATTTAATCACTTAATAGGCTCATTAGAATCAGAAGACTACAACCATCATTCTAATTACTTAATTACTTGTCATCAGACTCATTAGATGACTACACAATATGTTATTTTGTATTTTGAATGTATGCAAGGTTTTAAAATTCCTTTTGTGTCGATATTATTATGTGTCCGGTTATGTTGTAATCATACTTTTAGGGTATGATCAATTAACAATTTCATTCCCCTATCTTTCTAAAAGAAGCGACAGCATGGGCACTTTGACACTGATATTCAACTATTTGGTATTGTTGGAAATCTTACAAGATCAACAAGATACTACACACCTCTGTCTAGTCCTTCAGGTCTATAGGGGTGATGCTATTTTATGTTAAGAGTTGTTAAAGCTCTGAATTCTTCAACTTAAACACTAAAAGGAACGTTTAATATGTAAAAATAAATAAAAATATTTTGACGATTTAAAAAAAAAAAAGGCATCTACAACCATTATGTAACGTATGTCAAAAATCATAAATAATTAGTACTAAAACCTCCTATAAGGATATTACGGTTATCGCTGCCGTTTCAGAGATATTTCGATTTTTCATACTAGCTCCATACAAAATTTTCGTAAAAAAATTATAATTCCTTCGTTTTTGTGCAGAATCAATTCTGGTGTCATTTTTGTATATTGTTATAACAAATAGAAGTGATATCCGGCACAAAAACTGGCACTTGCAAAATATAATGCCTAAGTCTATGAAAGCCGTTTTTCAGCCCACCGTGGGGCGTTATGGTTTCCGTGCGACGTGAGTTGCGCCCCACTAGGCAGTGACACAATTTAATCATGCTTATATTGAACAGATTGTGGTTCAGTTGCCAGCATCTCAGTCTAATAAGCGCCATATCATTAGTGTAGCGTATATACCACCGCGAACTCGTGACGAAATATACGAGCATTATCTTGATATGCTACAACATATTGCTAATAATTCTACTACAGAGTCATTTTACATTGCGGGGGATTATAACTTGCCAGATATCGGTTGGTCAGATCAGAGTAATCATCAAGTTGTAAACTTTGCAACCTCTTGTAGTCAGTTTCTTTTAAATTTTATGTCATGCATTAGGTTTACAATATAATAAGTGTAAAAATGCTCTCGGGCGGACACTGGATTTATTCATATCTAATGCAGACTGTCAAACTGTACCACGTAACTCGCTATTGCAGCCGGATACCCACCACCCCGTTTTTTCCATAATGACAACTCTTAATATGCAGTTTACTCCCATGAAATTCCGCTCAGTTCCTAGGTATAACTATCATATATAACAAATTAGTGCAATAAATTGGGAGTGTGAACTCAACAATTCGCCCGCTGAACAGGCCGTCAACAAGTTTTATAACCTTTTATACGGGATAATCAGAATAAACGTTCCTGTAACTAGAACTAAAAGTTCTCAATTTCCTGTTTGGTTCTCACCATCTATAAGGATTTTTAAAAACAAAGAACGTGCATGGATTCGGTGGAAAAGGTACCACAACCAATCCGACTATGAGCACTTCTCTAATTATCGTAAAATATTTCATAGAGAGTGTGGCGCCTGTTTCTAGTGTATATTAATAGTTCGAAGATAGCATTCCGAAAAATGTTAAGCATTTTTGGAGTTACATACATATCAAATAAAAAGAGCAAGGCTAGATTTCCAGCAATCATGCGCCTTAAAAATTCTTTTTCTTCATATATAATTATGTAACTTGTTCTCGACCTTCTTTGCCTCCGTTTATGAATCATCTACTTTCGACCCTATAAAATGGCAACCTTCTAACAATTATGAGGATAACTCATCTAGTATAGGTGATATATATCTCTCAAAAGATGTTATACTTCGGACAATCAAGTCACTTGATCCATCAAAGGGAGCTGGTTCAGATGGGCTGCCACCCACTTTCCTTATAAAAATTGCCGAAAGCATACATACTATTTTGTATGTAGTTTTCAACAAACGTGGGAGTTTTTCCAAACGTGTGGAAGCGAGCGTTTATCACTCCTATTTATAAAAGTGGTAACAAAGACAACGTGGAAAATTACCGACCCATTTCCATCCTATCCACCTTGTCTAAGCTTTTTGAACAGCTAGTACACGGTGCTCTATATCCTCAATTTCATCGATTAATTATACCAGAACAACATGGTTTCGTAAAACAGTGTTCAGCTATTACTAACCTGATGACATTTACTATTTGTTTGAAAACATGGACCGACGAGTTCAAGTAGACGCCGTGTACACTGATTTTCAAAAGGCTTTTGACAAGGTGTATCACGCGCTCCTTTTGGAGAAACTTGCCTTTAACGGAATTCGTGGGAACTTGCTGCGTTGGTTTGTCTCATATATTTTGAACAGGACCCAAAGAGTCGTCATAAATGGTTATGAATCTGAACCTATTACTGTGAATTCTGGAGTCCCCCAAGGATCTATTTTAGGAGTATTCCTATTTATCATGTATACAGGGTGGGCAAAAAATCGTGAATCAAACGAAACAGGGCGATAGTTGGGATTATTTGCAGTAAAAAATATCTCTGTGGCAGAGTACTCACTTGATCTCCTTAGAAGTTATGAATATTTGAGTGCTTTTTTGAAAAATATACCAAAGTTTGTGATAAATAGGCAATTAAAGTAAAATGGGTACCTATTTTAAAACAATAAATGGTGTTTAGTAGCTTTTAGGAAATGTATCATCATTACAAAAGTGCTTTTATGATAGTAGGTACCATGATTTAGGACTTTTGGCACTTTTTCAATATCTTTTAAATCTTGCCTAAAATTACTAGTAACTTTAAAACCTTAGTTTGAAAAAAAAAAACATTACTACCATAAAATGACCCTGTATTAAAAAAACTTGCCTATCGTCGAGAAAGACGATTAAAACGAGGTGTAACACAGCTGTTTATAGCGTCATTATTTTATGTTAACTTTTTCATAGCAAGGTCTAAATTGAAGTACTGTTTTAAACTTTAACGGTTTTTCACTACACTCAAAGTACTTACGGGATAATATCCGTGATTTTCTTTTTTATTTATGAGCTCCCAAAAAAAGCCAGCTCATAAACACAAAAGAAAATTACGGATATTATCCCGTAAGTACTTTGAGTGTAAATTAAAGTAAATCAGAGGATAGTCAAAAACAGCTATTAGAATTCATATTTTTTTATTTAATAATCTATACTAATATTATAAAGCTGAAGAGTTTGTGTTTGTTTGTTTGTTTGTTTGTTTGTTTGCTTGAACGCGCTAATCTTCGAAAGTACAGGGTGGATTTCGATGAAATTTGGAATGGAAGTAGCTTGAAGCTTGAGGAAGGTTATAGGCTACTTTTTACGCGACTGCAAAAAAGGAGAGTTATGTTTTTACCGTGATAGAATCCACGGGAGCGAAGCCCCGCGTGAGTACTAGTAACATAATAAATCTAGTTACAGTAATTGTTCGAAATGCCTTCCTCTAGCGACAATACACATACGACATCGTCTAATAAAATTACGTCGCAACCTATGAAATGCGTTTCTGTTGCGTTTAACGCTTTCTTTCGCTACCTCGATATTATTTCTTAATTCTTGCACTGTCTGGTTTTCTGTTTCGTACACCATCTCTTTAAAGTAACCCCACAAAAAAAATCTATCGGATTTAGATCCGGAGATCTCGCTGGCCATTGGACTGTTCCACCTCGACCAATCCAACGGTTTGGGAACTGGGCGTTTAAATGTTCTCGGACCATCCGAGCGTAGTGTGATGGAGCGCCATCGTGTTGCAGCCACATGTTTTCAACAACTTCATCAGGAATTTCAGCCTGGCGCAAGATTTCATGTAAATTATTTTGTAAAAAGTGTAAATACTAAGCGCCGTTCAATCTTGGTGGCATTTCAAAAGATACCAGCTGTTCTTTAATAATACCAGCCCACACGTTGACGCTGTACTGATATTTGAAGAATCATTTCTAACTTTGTGTAGATTTATATCGGCGTAGTAGTGTAAATTATGAATGTTGAATATTCCTGTTCTTCTATAACTTGATTCATCAGACCACAAAATTCTATTAAAAAATTGGGGGTCAGCTCTGTGACGTCGTAGCATTTCTCTGCAAAATTGTACTCTGTTTTCATAGTCAGCCGGCAGTAAAGCTTGTACTCGTTGTATGTGGTACGGATGCAAATGATTTCTCTTTACATATCGTCTTACTACCGACCTTGGAATGCCCAAATTGCGGGATATGCGACGCTGACTCGTAGTGGGGTCATTTTCTAGTTGACGTAATATTTGTTCTTCTAAATGATCATCATCATGAATTGCTGGCCGACCACGACCATCTCCTGCATTATGTTGACCAGGCAAGTGACCTTCCGTGTACGAATTGTGTACGCGGATAAAAACTCGATAGTCGGGAAAGCGATCACGGTTCGGGTAACTTTGACGCGATATTTTCTGGCAGCAGCCCGAGCATTTCCGTCGCAAAAGCCATAGAGGTAATGCATCTCTGCATACTCTCGCTGGGTGTACTCCACTCTTCTTACATTAGCCATTTCTAAGTAGGTAGGCAGGCAACTCAAAAGTCCGTATGGCAGGCACAGGTCACAGATAGGCAATAAATCACAGAGTCCGTTAAGCACGCGCGGGTCACAAGTAGGCAATTGATCACAACGTCCAAAAAAAGCGTAATTCGTCGGGTTATTCACAAAAGAGTAACAGTCATGAACACGTATGCAGCAACAGGCAGGTAGCAAGTCACTAACGCCCCGCCAGGCCGCCACTCGCTGGCTGCCCGCACGCAAACAAAAGACGTCCACGCAGCAAGCGCGTGAGCTATGATCCTAAGTGTGAAAAGGACAAAAATATTCTCTCTCTCTTTCTTTTCGAAGTCCGAACAATGTTTTACAAAGAGCAGTTACCTGTACCATGAATATGCATAAAGCAGGATTGTTGCCGCTGTGGAAGCAAGACGGAGCAATACACTGTGCGTAGCGGCGTCTCGCTTACACGACGGCCACTCATGGTAAGTGAGCTGATGTGAAATAATAAATAATTGGCATGTACTATTTAAACTTATCGATTTAAGCTACTCGGTCAAATTTATTGGTATGTTTTCATTAAGAAAGTATTGTTTATGATTTGCTAGAAACCTAGTAATGCCGCTGGGATATTTCTGTAACCTCTGCCAAACGTAACCAAGGGTCCGAACTAACTTTTTAGTGAAATAAAGGACTTATGAAATAAAACACAACAGTCAGATAACTGGTGTTTGACTATCCTCTCATTTACTTTAATTTAGACTTTGCTATTTATTTATTTATTTAAGGACAACCAACAAAGCATACACCAATAAACATGTTAAAAGTTAAAATATTACTACAAACAATAGTGTAGCCTTAATTATAAGACGAATGAACAGTTAAATAATAATTAAAAAATAGAAATAATAATTATTTTTTTAATACATTTTTATAATTTTGTGGTAGTACTTTTTTTTTCAAAGTAGGGTTTTAAAGTTACAAGTAATTTTACGTGAGATTTAAAAGATATTGAAAAAAGTGCCAAAACTCATAAATCATGGTACCTTTTTTTTGTTATCGGGTGAAACCTTCAAAAGGCGCCTGAACCTTTGGGGAAAAAGAACAGGGAGTGTGGGATTCCTACCATTAAAACCACCCCGGTGATCACCAACAACACATAAAAGGGGCCCCGTTACCTCTTAAAAGACCTAACATCGTAAAAGCACTTTTGTAGTGATGATATATTTCCTAGAAGCTACCAAACACCATTTATTGTTTTAAAATAGGTACCCATTTTACTTTAATTGCCTATTTATCACAAATTTTGGTACTTTTTTCAAAAAACTCTCAAATATTCATAACTTCTAAGGAGATCAAGTGAGTACTCTGCCACAGAGATATTTTTTACTGCAAATAACCCCAACTATCGCCCTGTTTCGTTTGATCCACGATTTTTTGCCCACCCTGTATAAATGACATTAAATCTTGTTTCCTTAATGCTCATTTTTTATTGTATGCCGACGACATTAAAATATTTAAATCTTGCAAGAATTCTTACTATTTACTATACTATTTACCAAGGTCGAGCTTTGCCGGATATTGTTAGATCAGAGAACGGAATATAGTACTCCATCCCCTGTCGCAAAACATCCGTCACGGCGTCTGCGCACGACGATGAATCATTTGAAGAGAAGCAAGTAGGCTGCCAAGGATAACATGCCAAGAAAGATCGCATGCCGTCCCAATCCGCTGACTTGTATCGCCACACCCGCCGAGTGCCTTTAAGGCTGGGATCGGGCGGGGAGTAGACAGATACAGACTTCACCAGACAGTGGTCGGAACTACCTAATGGAGAAGAAATCGTAACCGAGTAGCGGTCTGGATCTGTAGTCAGCAGAAGGTCCAAGCAATTGGCTGTGTGCGTCTCAACATCCGGAACCCTCGTTGCTATCTGGACCAGCTGAGTGAGATTTAATGCAAGCGCAAAATTGTGCATCTCTCGCCCAGCATGATCGGTGCACTGGTATGGGAAGAGCCACTCCTGGTGATGGGCATTAAAGTCCCCCAGTAACACGAACTGAGCTAAGGGGTACCGCTGCATCTGACGCCTCACTGATGTACTGTGTGAGCCTCGTTGTCTCCTGATCTCCGCTGTACGAGCGATAGACACAGGCATAAATCATTTTATCTATGCCAGTGTCCACCAGAGCCCAAAGCGTGGAGAAGCTGGAGTCCTCAAGGTTGCGGGGACGCCGATAGCAGATGTCGTCGCGGGCGTACATGCATACACCCGCACGTGGTTTAAAGTTATGTTCCAAGGTAAATCCTAGGCATGAAAGATACGACACGTCTGACGGACTTCTGATCTGCGTCTCCGAAAGAAATAAAAGAGCAGGATTTTCGGTCTCGAGGTGGTGGTGGACTGCGACGAGATTTGAGTGCAGACATCGGATATTACTGAGGTGCACTTTGAGAGAGAGAGAGAGTGCAGCCGCTGTTTAACTTTGCTCTTTTTATTAACTTTCATAATTTGCAAGAGTGAAGAAGGAAAGGAGAAGGAAGTGAAGTGAGGCTTCACGCTGTTAACCCCCAAACACGCACTAGACGTAAGGTATCGATTGGGGGACTAGTCTGGAGACTGCGGGGATGCCCGAGCCCCCCCCCGGAAATGACTATCGGGCCCTCTCATCTGGTCGCCAACCAGCACGATGGTGCAATTTTTCGACAGTTGGCGGAGCAGCCTTTCATGCGTGGCTGGCACACTACTTGGGCCCCCAATTACCTGCGGTCGGCCAGCGGCGAACCGTGCCTCGGATCCCGCTACCCTCCGCGACTAGTTTCCTGATACGTCCGCACTAGTACGAGCCAGATTGATCTTTCAGCAGTGAAGCAGCTACTTCGACCCGACTCCTTGATAGGCTACACAGGGCATCGTACCGGAACACAGCTAGGCTGTTTGGCGGTACTTCTTTGCCCTGTGGGTGGTCACAAGCCTGCGGTTTGAACCTACTACCAGTTTGATGTCACCTGATCAGCACCACCCAGGGGCCACGTGTAGGGATTCGCAAAGGGATACTCTCCTAATCTAAAGGATACTCCTACGGACTCGGCTAAACGTACTAACGTTTTGACGTACTATCACTGTCGAAGCACCAACAATTGTGCAAAGGAACCCGTGCGAAGCTGGGCCGGGTCGCTACTTGATTATATTTACAAAAAAATATCGAGGTGGTTTTAAAAAAATATAGAGAAAAAGTTGAATAAATCACGCGATAATATGCGGAAGTCCTTCACGGATTTGAATGAAACTTATGTTATAACATAGCTATTAAGTCTGGGCAACATATTGATATAGGCTATACTTGATTTCGGAAACTGGAACACCTGATGCAGAACTTTACACGCAAACGAAACCGCAGTCAGAAGCTTGTCTATTATATAACACGTGCCACAGTGTTTGTTATCGAACTCCTCAATAACATATAGGCTGGAAAACTGGTGTAAATCTGGATCTTTTGCTAGCATGTGCTACCTGTGCAAGCACGAGCCAAGCTGGGATGGTAAGACATAAAGTTTTGCCGTATCTTATAAATAAAGTAAAGCATACGAGCCATCTTAAGAGGCGAGAGAAGAGCAAACACCAGCCAGTTCAATCTAGGACCCAAAATCGTGAGTGAGAAAATATTATTTTTACATTTTTGATACTTACAATATATATACGGGCGATATATTCGAAGGACCGACTGGCGCCTACGTCATAAACGAGGCAAGCAACATCACAATTGACTTCGTGAGGCTGCAGTGGATCGGAGACACGCGTTATTGGTATTTCTTTTAATACTAAGTACTTTTCCTGACCATACACCAATACAGTATTTATGCAACAATTCTCAGTATTATTGCTATCTCCCCGCTCATTAGCGTGCGGCTTTATTTTCTGGAAATCAAGTATGTAAGTTCAGTTTTTGCAGTTATACAGTATGTTAGTTTAAACGAGGGACATATTCAAACCCACAATAGTGTATGCTTACATGATACTAATAAAAATATGAACAAAAAAAAACAATGATAAATAACAGACAGAACCATACCAAAAATTTCGCAAAAGTCTCACAACGTGAATACACCCTTTAACGTTTTAATATAATAATTTTTTTGGCAAGATCGGCGCTTGTTTTGCTACGTGATTGATTACCAAATTACTTTAGGTACTATTTACAAGTTCATTCACCTCTTGCGGCTCAGTATTCGTGATAAACGTATTTTATAGGGCAATTACGTCAAAAATTTAGGTTATCGGTTTTTCACATATTTGGGACGAGAATCGAATACTGAATACCCTCCCTCAATAAGTCCCTCGTTTAACCTAACATACTGTATAGAATAATATTATTATTGTTTAGTAAAAATTTAAAATTTTACATTTGTACCTTGTGCGCTATGCCGAGGAAACTTCTACAAATAGAAGTTTTCCCACATGACCTTGGACCAATGATGTGACACTGGTAAACATTACGACTGGATTGTTTCTTGGCAATATCAACTTTCTTTTCACGAGTTACTGTTAAAAGAAACGGAAAAGTATATACATAACTGTTACACTTATAGTAAAAATAGATATTATGTAATTAGTATTGGACTTACTGTGTATAGCAATTTTTTGTGTTTCATTTTCTAGAAAATTGAAGCCCAGGTACGCTAAATAAGCACTTGTATTTTGCAAATCGACCAAAGTCATTAAAGCCCAACGACACATCCAACCTTGTAAAGTCAAATATCCCTGTAAACAACAATGAGTTAGTGACCAAATGCGTACTACAATATATTATTTTAGACAGATGAACTCTTCCGATTGCCCTTCTTTCCCTAGATTACTAACGGAAAATTAGACACAGTGAATTAGAAATAGGGAAGGTAGACCAATTTGAAACCCTATTTAAGTGATAATTTAAATAATGATGAAATATCTAATAAATGTTTAAGTTATAATTATAATAGATGCTTGAAGGATAGCATTTCTTACTGGTGCAATAAAGCTGTAACACTTGTTCACCTGGTTTTATTGAAGTAGGTATAAAAAGTCTGAATACACCATTTCTTCGACAAGTAATATTTAGAATATAAATTAATTACAAAAATTCAAGAAAAAATGCCGCTAAACAATGAGGTGTAATTCACCACTACTTAATACAATCGACAATATCATGACCCACTTTGACGATAAATCAATTGAAACTGTCAAAAAAAGAAAGATTTCCCTCCTTTACAGCTCCTTTGCGTATTACAAGGTGTATTTGAATGTATGTAAGAAAATAAGTTTATGGTTGGCGATGGTTCAAATTTGTCGATTGTATATTACAGACTTTTTAATGGGAAGTCCAGCTACAGATTTCTTTATTGGCCACGTGATCAAACTTCTCAATTCGTAACTAAGCAACGGGACAATGAGATAGTCCCTAATAAACTAATTCGTCTTTTTTACAACGCCAACTAAATATTCTACACTAGCTTTTGCCCGCGACTTCGTCCGCGTGGAATAGTTACTTTGGGCTAACGTTAAATTTAACCCCGATTTTGAAGCATTCTTCATTGGTGCTCCGCTCCTATTGGCCTTAGCGTAATGATATATAATAGCCTGTAGCCTTTCTCTATGAATTTAATATTTAATTCAAAATATTTTTTTCAATTCGAACCAGTAGTTCCTGAGATTATCGCGTTCAAACAAACAAACAAACTCTTCAGCCTTATATTATTAGCATAGATAGCTGTTGCCCACGACTTCGTCTACGTTTCCGTCGTTTTTCGTAAAAAAACGTAGCCTATGTCCTTCCTCACGGTTCAGTGATTTTGATGTAACACAGATTAACTTTCATAATTTAGTAGGGAAATATAATATGTCAATCTATAATACTGTTGAAAAATATCGCAATACCGAACCGCACAATATTATTGTTAATAGCTGTGTCCGCGACTCCGTCTAAGTTAATGTATTGGTAATATTGTTTAGATCACGTTCTCATGAGGCTTAAGTACCTATAGAACGACAATACTTCAGCGCAAAGCTTCCAGGTAAACTATGTTGAAAGTTGACCCGTCCGGCACGTGAACATAAAGATTTCTAGAACTGCTAACCCGGGAAAGAGCGACGTACACTGACCATGCGAGAAACAACTGACACCGAGATCTACTCCAGCAAAACGAAAAGTCTGCCCTTGAGCCTTATTAATTGTCATTGCATAACACACCGATACTGGGAATCGCGTTCTTTTAAATTGGAATGGATAATTGGGAATTCTAGGAATAAAGACGGTTTCTCCTGCACCGCAACCTGATAAAATTTGAGCCTCGATTATATTTTGTTGCAACTGGGTTACTTTTAGCCGAGTTCCATTGCAAAGTTGTGGTGGTTTTAAATTTCGGAGCAGAATAATAATCAGAAAGCTTCGAACTGCTAAGCTATCGGGAGTTACACGTGTTATTGTGAGTCAACCATAAAAGATAGATATATGCTGTCGTGGGATATTTTTTATATAATTTTAAGGAGATCATTTCCGTCATAAATGATTTCTGTGTAGCTTTAACCATTAAGGTTGCACACGCGACGGAAGCTTAAAAAATGGAGTAACTTCTCCCGTTTTCCCAACATTTCCCTTCACTGCTCTGCTCCTATTGATTGTAGCGTGATGAAAAGTATACTATAACCTGCTCAGGAGTATGAATATTAATTGTACCAAGTTTCGTTAAAATCCGTCGAGTAGTTTTTGTTTCTATAACGGTTATACAGACAGACAGACAGACAGACAGACAGACAGACAAAAATTTTACTGATTGCATTTTTGGTATCAGTATCGATCCCTAATCACCCCCTGATAGTTATTTTGTAAATATATTTCATGTACAGAATTGACCTCTCTACAGATTTATTATAAGTATAGATAAAGCGACAAGTAAAGATCAACAATTCTGCAACCATAAGGTAAAAGGACGTTTCTACATGAAGTACGAAACGGAGAAAAAAAAAATTAAAAGTATTTAAAAAAATCTAAATCTAAATGTAAATCCCGATCCCGTGGGAATTTCGCAAAATCCTTTCTTAGCGGATGCCTACGTCATAACATCTACCTGCATGCCAAATTTCAGCCCGATCCGTCCAGTGGTTTGGGCTGTGCGTTGATAGATCACATGTCAGTCAGTCAGTCAGTCAACTTTGAGTTATATATATTTAGTTATATATATTATGGTCATAGTAGGACTTAGGCAGTTAACATATATGTATAAAACATAGTGTTTGAAATAGAAATTATTTAATATATTAGATTTCGGTGGACACCATTTTTTTTAATTTGAATTCCTTCATATCTATTCGGTCTACATGGTTCCCTCCACTACTAATATGTTTCAAATTAGCTCTAGATTTGATATTTCATGTTAGTAATACCTGATTTAACAACAACAAAAAATATGGCCACCGAAGTCAACCAAATAACGAGTCTCCTGATAATGACCCATGTACGGTTCTAGGTGCGCGTGCCTCAGACGTTTGTTTATGATTGGCAGCTTCTCAAAAGCGAAGGGTAGGTAGGCTACACGCTCCTTCATTGTGGCTGACTTGGTAATTTAGAAGGCAATGTAGATTTTTAGAGGCCAATGATGATATTAAAAAGAAGTTTGTTTAATTAGCACCCCCTTTTAATTAAACCAATTATGTTACAGCTTTGGCGCTCTAATAAGAAATGCGGAGAAAAAAAATGCATTATGTTTAAGCCGGCACTTTCAAATTTGGTTCATAATGGATATGTTACGGTAAGTGTTATAAATTGAAAGTAACTAATGATTTTCTATCTTTATTACCAAATTAATTACCAAAAGTCGTGGTTAAGGTGAGAAATCAAAAACTTTATCAATGATAATTAATAATAATTTAACCTTAGTATCGACAAATGTAAATGTAAATACTTAATTAAGTCTCCAAAATAACGTGCGCTAAGCGTTTTTCCAAGTGCCAGTAAAGTATTTCTTGTATAGGATTATTTCTAATAATACTTCTACGCTAGACCAGTCGAGCCGGGAATTAGACTAGAGCGGTTTCGCACTACGTCCAATCCGAATCCGATCCGAACCCGTGAAAGTATGATCCGCAGTAGCCGTAGAACTATTTCTATGGTAATTTACACACTAGATCCGATCTCCGTCATCCGATTTCTTTCCGTCATTCTAGAATCTCCATTCCGAAGAAGATTTTTGACGGACCGAAGTAGCCATAGTATTATTTGTATGAATGCTCGCGCATTGCGTCCGAGTTGAATCCGAGCTGCGTACGAGCAGAGGCAGCGGGACGGGCGGGGTATGCGGCTGGGCGACGTGAAGCGGCAGTGTTGCCAACTTAGTGGAATTTCCACTAGATCTGGTGGTTTAGACTTACCTTTTAGCGGGCAAATTTTGGTTTTAGTGGCTAGTGGATTTTTCTAGTGGTTTTGTTTGCTTCAGTTCAGTTCAAATTCAACCACTAGCACGATTAAGATATTTTCGGAAAATAACTCGAACGTTTACGTTATAAGTGTATATTTTTTATGTATAGGCAACACTGAGAACTAAGTTGGTTTCTTTACGGTTTCCCCGAAAATAGTTCGTCGATTTTTTAAATAATTTTGATAATAGGCTTTATTTGTATGAAAACTGGGTCAAGTTTGATTTGAATCAAAAATGTGTGTTTCCTATACAGGCACAAAAATATAAATACAACGGACAGTACAGTACAGTACGGAGTTCACGTTGGATGTTTTACTTGTTTTGGTTTATTTTGTAAAAGAATATGCCTAAACCACAGTACAACCAAAAGTTCCGTGTAAGTTAGTTACGTGACTCAGATTTAAAGGACTGGTTAAAAGTGGTGGAATGTACTACTGGTCCAGGTGCTAAGTGCAAATTATGTGGTTCAATTTTAAGGAATCATTATGGAGATTTAAAGAGTCATGGATTATCCAAAAGCACTTGCAAAATTCTAAGGGACGTACGTACTAACATGTATTACTTACCATTTAAAGGAAACATGCTTATACAGTCAAAGGTTACATTATGATAATTTTAAAAAGATTCCGTTTCTTTTATAGATTGTAGCTACGCAACCAAAGTTGCCTTTCAAACCAGACAGCATGGATAAAAAGAAAGAAGAAGCTAGGCTAGCATTATTTACAGCGGCACATACCAGCTTACGTGTACTGAATTTCAAAGACATGGCTAAAGAAAACAGATTTCAAGATTTAAGTTTAAATTTTTTGTACTTATCAAAAATAAACTATAATTTTATAATAAAAAATAGAATATTATTGTTTTATTTTCAAATAATATTTAGGTATTATCAGTCAAGCATAATATGTTAGTGGTTTTCTGGTGGTTTGAGGGATCGCCAGTGGTTTTCTGGTGGGTTACGATACCACAATTTGTGGTTTCGTTGAAATAAAGTTGGCAACACTGGAAGCGGCAGGCATCCAGTGTATTAGTTCAATGTGGCAGCGAGCGCAAGCGCACGTTGCTATTTGCATTATGTTTCCCTACGATGTTTTTACTTTAATTGAAAATGTTGAAAATAAGCCCTGTTTATGGGACAAATCTATAGACGATTACAATTATGATTACATTGAAAGAACTCGTGATCAACGACGTAAACACTGCTGTGGCTCCGCGTAAAATGACGTATTCCAAAAGATGGCTCCTGAATTGCTTGGATTTGTACCTATCAGAGATCGGACTAGTACGTAAGCAATATCCGAATTCGGTCCGAGTTTTCTAGACCCATATTTTCACGGGTTCGGATCGGATTCGGATCAGACGTAGTGCAAAACCGCTCTTACGGCTTACGGGTTCCGCTCCCCATGCTTCTTTATAATCGAACACTTAACAAAAGTAATAACTAACCATATCAAACAGCAAACAAGACTAAGAGCGTTTCCATATTATCCGATCCGATATCGGATGCCGGTACGTTATTAAAACGAGTAAAAAGTTATACAGTCACCAGCCAGCACATCAATCAAGCTATCCGAATCTGTCTTTACCTAATTAAGCTTGAACCTTATCATGTTGTAAATCTATTAAGTTATTCTGACAGATTGCAGTAGGTTGATGTGCTGGCCACCGTACCTGCCTTATACATTGTCCGAACTGATATATCACCCGATATATCAGTTCGGACAATGTATAAGGCAGGTGGCGGAGCAGACACCGATGTCTTGCGGCACAACCGGACGCCCGTGAGCTATTGCACTTAATGTTTGTATGTGTGCTATAGGTACGTGTATCAACAATGTCTCTGAATGCGCAATATCATTGTCACAGAGTCACAGTGTGCATTTCATTACGCTTCACAGCCATTCGACAATGTGTGTCTAATTTGTTGATACGAAAATAATTAAAAACCTTCCCAGGTGCGTGTTGTAGCTTGTTAAAAGAGTATAAAGTGCACAATGGGGATGTATCCAGTATAGTCAGTAGAAAGTACTTATTTTGCGTCTCCAAACAAAATTATAGTCTAACAGTAAATGTTATAAAACTTAAGTGTGTATGTAAATAGTATTGCAGTGAGTAAACGTTGATATCAGCTACCGGTGTCCGGCAACGATATCGGATCGGATAATGTGAAAACGCTCTAAGTTGTTGCAAAATAAAGCGAAAAAGTTAATACTTAAAAATTACCTTATCATTGGTAGGTACCGTATATCGCAAATTGTGCCATGGTATTCTAGGGCAGCAAGAAAATATGTTTTTTAATTCAGTGGGATTTAGCATGCCATCTTTGTCAGTATCGTATTTTTCAAACAACTGTGCTAAAAACTGCTGCCCTTTGTATGATAGTTCAGATGTGCAGCCTACAGGTACTTTGATACTGCAAATCAATGGTTTTTATAGTCACGCCATAAAACATATTACAGTCATAAAATAATTATTGTAAAACAAGTACAGTATACTCACGTAGCATATAAATAATTATGACTCAATTCCAAATTCTCTTCATAGCCAAACTTACGAAGTACTGTCCATGTTGTTTCATTTCTTCCTCTTTGTATAAATAAACAATGTAAGAATATAAAACCTTTTATGGTTATACAATCATTTTCTATGCCGCCAGCGATGTTTTGAGCAATTACTGATTTTACTTCATCTAAAACCTGGAATTAATTGAGAAAACATAATTAGTACACATATAATGTAAAATTATATAGCACTCATGTACATAAAAGTTTATACGTATCAATCATGTCTATATTGTGAATAAACATTATTATTATTCTCCGGCGTCTTCACCTAACCCACGGGAACTGTATATATGTCCGCTAAAAACGTACTATATGACACTACAAAATGACGTAGTAATCCATCAGATTTCTTCCTCTTCAGTTAATATCTGCGACCAATGCTTGTACAAGAGCTGAGATGAGTTTAAAATTAGATGGAGTAGGTGCAACTTACATGTATAACAATTTGAGCTTTCTTTGAACTAGGGTTGTAACCATGTAGGTATTTTAAATTATATTCAGGGCGAGTTAAAGGAGATTGACAGTCTTTGTATGGGAATTGGACCAAGTGTTGCCCGGAATGAAAATATATTGCATAATGTTACTTAAGGTAACACTAGTCAGTAAACCAAAGCGCATCAAAATCTATCCCAGGAGATGACTCCTGGGATAGATTTTGATGCGCTTTAATGACATGAGAGAAAAAGGCTTTTTCTTGGGAACTATTTATTGTAGAGAAATTGAACACATAACGTGCCGTGAAACATGAGCAACAATAGTATTTTTTATGCACTCTAGTCCACGATAACGATAGTCTGCATCAATTAATATATAGTAATGGTAGATTCTTGGTGATGAGTCTATACTTTTTACGTGCATTCTTAAGAATTGCATGTTACTAAATGGCATATTGAATGAAGATATATTATTATAGTATTTGTATTTTTTGTATTTTTTTTTAAGAGGGTGTCGAGCCTACGAGACGCGCGGAAAATAGGTATTTACTGCAGCGGGCCAGTCGTGTGCGTTGTCACACACACAATGACAAGTTTGCTCGAGGCCCGCTTGCCGTTGCACGACGAAGTTTGCTAACTTTGCATTTTTAAAATTTTTGTCGTTATGTTGAATAAACTTGAAAAACGAATATTAATTAGGTATTTAGATGGTTTTATTTATCACACTAATATTATAAAGGCGAAAGTTTGTGAATGAATGTGTCTGTTTGCATGTTTGTTACTTCTTCACGCTCAAACGGCTGGATGGATCTAAATGAAGCAAGTAGGTACCTACATAAATCACAAAAATAAATTTAATAAATTATACCTATTATATAAAAATTAACGTTTGTTTTTACTGTAGTAACATTATCCGTTCCCTCACTATTCATCCTATTGCAATAAAACTTTGATTTTATATATTAGACTCCTCAGATTTTTTTAAAATTATTACTAGCAATGTGGGTACATTTCACATTACTAGCAATCTTGTTAACCCCTCCAACTAAGCTAAATATGCTTGTGTCTGGGGTGGGTTCACGACAATAGTGTAATGGGTGGGGTTCGAACCCGTGACCTCTCGATCACAAGTCCGACACCTTATCCATTAAGCTATTGACGCTTCGAAACTGGGTAAGTAGCAAGTTAGGGTAGATGGGTATGCAGTACTTATTTGAATAGGTAATAAAACCAGTATGAAATAAAAAAAAATATAATTATGTAATGTCATAATAAAACCAGACTGAAATAAGTTTTGTTTATTAAAATTTCGTTTAGTGCTCGTTTAAATTCTGATGTACTGTCATATTTTTAATAACATTCGGTACTTTATTATACAACGTGTAATTTAAAGAGTATATACATACCGAGTGCACGGCTTCTTTGGATGATAACAAACGATATAGCAAGGGTTTTGTAATCCTATGTCTACATGTGTGGAGCATATTAGAAATTTCAATACGTTGAAACCAGAGGCCGAATTTTTCAAATTAAGAAGAACGAAGAGAATTATCGTTTTATTGGCAAGTGACGTGGAAAGTGATGACCCTCATAGTGCTGTGACACGTTTGTTATTATTGGTATTCAAGAAACATATGAAACCAATAATTTGGGGTCAATTCTGTGAGTCACTTATTTTGAGCTGAAATTGTGAAAACTCCATACCAGATGTTGTCTTCAGTCCTTTTGGATAGATATGGGGTTTCCGTTACACGTTGTATATACGTGGGGCCATACCAAAAAAACATTTTTTCATTAATGCTGTCTAGCGAACTTACTTCGCAGAAAATATATAAGCGTAATTTATTTCATAACAATATATGTATCAAGTGTAACTTAATTTAAAAGAAAAAAAATATAAGAAATCTATAAATCTAATGTTATATTGCTTATTATAACATTTTACAAAAATTGGCCAAGTGCGAGTAAGACTCGCCCATGAAGGGTTCCGTAGTAACTATAATAATATAATATAATATGTATATTTATTTGACAAAAAACTAAAACTTACAAATTTCTTAAAACTAGCTTATTTACATTTTTTACAACTACGCTAGATAACTTTGTTTTTCATAGTGTTTGTATGAATTACAAAGTTATATTTGCGGTTTTAGAAAATATGCCGTATCTCAAAAACTGTTAACCCGATATCATTCAAACAAATTTTGGTTGAAAGTTTACATTAAGATCTACAGATATATATTTTTTTAGATTTTTCACTCCACTATTATAGAAGTTAGAGGGAGGGATACACATTTGACCACTTTGGAAGCTTATATCTTTTAAACAATTGACTTTATGAAAAAGTGGTTTCAGAAACCCCTATGTCATTTTTAAAGACCTGTCCATAAATACCACACACGAATAGGTTTCATGAAAAAAAAAAAATATTTTCAGTTTTAGTTCCATGTATGGGGACCCCCTTTATTTTAAATGATTTTTAATTTTTTTCTTAATATCGGAAAGCGTTTCATAGAATACATCTACTTACCAAGTTTCACATGTATAGTCTTAATAGTTTTGGAATAAAATAGCTGTGACATACGGACGGACGGACAGACAGACAGACGGACAGACATGACGAAACTATAAGGGTTCCGTTTTTTGCCATTCCTTTTGTTTGTGATCCTGATCTTCCTTCTTCTTCTTTCGTGTCATCTCGACTTTTAAGTTTTTTAACAATACACTTTATTTGCTTCAAAACTAAAGCCTGTGTAGAAACTGGAAATGTCATGCCATTCCAAATCCGATAATAACTGATTTTCATCATCTTTTCATGGATTTTGTAATTAATTCAACACACCAGTCAAATCATCACTTCGTCATTGCTTCATACGTTCCACTAAGGATGTTTTCATTTTTTCAAAAAATGATTATGCTAGATAGCTGTTTTATAAGAAATTTCAAAGCGGAATCAGCTGTGCATAAATTAGCATCTCGTCGACAGATTGCTTCTACTGTCAATTTAATTGGGGTCAGCACATCAACAATTTTATTTACCAATTCAAAATCAACTTCTTCCAAACGAATTGGATGATTGAGATCTCTAAGAGCTTTTTGAATGCAGGTTTTTAAAAGATAAAATCGCTCCAGCATTGTTAAAAGACTATTCCACCTGGTTTTGCAGTCCAAAAGAAGTGACAGCTTTTTTCCATGTTCAATTTTCATTTATTTTTGAAGTACTGTTTCATTTTTCAATGGTGATCTTTTAAAATACACTCTACAACTTTGCGGATTTTCTTTATCAGCTCATTAATGTTTTCATCTTGTGTTAACTCTAGTATGTGTTGTAGCGCAAGGTCATTTTGTGACATTAAGATTAAGTCTGATTCTGGACTGTCTAAGTATTCTAAATGTTCATCATCATGGCTGTCGTCCATATAATCAACAGCCACAGGTGGTTCATTTATAGTATCATCTGAGGTAGAGCTGTCTTGCAAATAATTATGTTTTTCATAAAGCCAGTATCCAGGGAAATATCAAATTTACTTAGACGCTCTTTCAATATACGAAGACAATTTTCAGCCATAATATAATATATAATATAATATTTATTTGACAAAAACTTTACAAATTTCTTAAAACTAGCTTATATAACAATTTGTGGAAAGCATACATAAATATTTCAACCCTGCCTCCTAAACTAGGGTTGAAATATTTATGTATGCCTTCCACAAATTGTTAAATAAGCTAGTTTTTTAGTACTTCCATAAATAGGAACAAGTCTTAAGTTCCAAATTTTTTTTATATGAATGAACGTTGACAGCCATGTATGGTTTATTGGATGTTGAAGTCCACTTGTCGAAAGAAAGACTAAATCTTTCACCTGCACTTTTCAAATGTTTCAATTCTGCAGTTACTTGCTTTCTGATTTTTTCACTGTAATTCATGACACGTTTTTGAATGGTGACGGCTGACTTTGGTAAATCCGTGTATTTTGCAAAGACAAATTTTCTCGAATCATCTGAAGTTATGAATATACTGAATGGAAATCCATCTAATGCAATCATTCTTGCCAAAACATCATTGAGGCTATCGTCGGCACTTTTAGTAAAATAATCATTTAACTTTCGTTTGGCTGGCGGCGGTGCTGTGTTCAGATTATCAGAATCTAGACTTGTTGAAGCTGATATAAGCTTGATGTTATGTTTTGATGACAAATGTGTATGTAATCCCTTAGTCGATCCATCCAAAGTCTTGAGAATGGCTGAGCATCGGTTACATTTGGCACTATTCCTATCCTTCGCAAATAAAAAATAGCTCCACACTGACGTCGTATCACTGTGTTTTTTATGTTTAACAAAGTCTCCCGCCATTTGAAATACTTAATTTCAGATAATTGACTTTTAAATTTAAATGACGTAGGTCGTGGGTTTAAATTTAGAAAATATCTTGTAATAACCAAAGTTTTCAATATAATTAAGCATATCTTAAAACTGGAAACATTTCTTACAACTAACTATACAATAATATAGGTTAACCATCAGAATTCAGACAGGCTTTAATGTCCTCTCATACCTAATTAACCTGTATTATACATTGTAAGAATGATATTTTAAAAGAGTAACTGTGGAGTTTCTGGCCGGAACTTCTCCATACAAAACGACCAATTTCGAACCGTGCCCTGCGCCAAACTGCTGACGTTTTATAAGTGCCCATGTAGGCCTATGTAAAATAAAACATTTTGAGTTTGAATTAATTTTTTTCTTAAAATTCAAACGCGAGCCTATTATCAATAAAAAAAATCACAAGAAACAGTAGTAGGTATCTTTACTACTATTTTTTAAGAGATAACATAGAGCAATCATGCCAGTAGCGTGCAACCAGCGCACCACGCACCATGAGACCATAAGTCTAGTTTAAGCATATACTAACGGGAACCCGTGTGAAATTAGTACTTCCCACAATATGATTATAAATTAAAGCCTGTCTGAATTCTGATGGATAACCTATATTATTATATAGTTGTAAGATGGCTAGGGATCCTGCAGATGTCGCTCCATTAACAATAACTTTTTGTTGCCTGTTTGATAAATATGAAAGAACAAGGTCAGCAGAACACGAATCCACGAACTCCGTAATGGTGTAATTTACAGATCAGTGTTTTGTGGTCAACGCAATCAAAAGCTTTGGAGGTCACAAAATATGCCAATTGCATCCTGAGATTTCTCCCAAGATTCCAGAATGTGACGGATGAGCGCTACTCCTGCGTCTGTTGTTGACCTACCTTTCGTGAAACCAAACTGCCGACTATGCAGAATCCCATTTGTGTTAAAATATGATAGCATCTGGTCCAGCATGATTTTTTCGTATATTTTGCTTAATGCTGGAAGCACATATATCGGTCTATAGTTAGAGGGATCATTCTTCCAACCCGACTTAAAAATTAGTACTACTTTACTATGTTTCATTAAATCGGGAAAATTACCGCAGTCTATACATTAATTAAATGTGCCTGTTAGGATAGCAGCAATTGAGTCAATAATATTACCAAGAACCCAAACAGATACACTCCATAAGTCATCAGTGTTTGTTATGTTAAGACTTTGGAATGCTTAATAATAACATCAATAGAAATGGGCTTAAATGAAAATGTTGGTATATCCTTATTGAAGTTTTCCTTTAAAAAAGATTCTGCTAATAATGGCCAAGAATTTTTCTAAAAATTAAATCGGGAAAATTACCGCAGTCTATACATTAATTAAATGTGCCTGTTAGGATAGCAGCAATTGAGTCAATAATATTACCAAGAACCCAAACAGATACACTCCATAAGTCATCAGTGTTTGTTATGTTAAGACTTTGGAATGCTTAATAATAACATCAATAGAAATGGGCTTAAATGAAAATGTTGGTATATCCTTATTGAAGTTTTCCTTTAAAAAAGATTCTGCTAATAATGGCCAAGAATGTAGAGATTTAGTAACTGGAATATTGGTAAAGTAATTTTCCAACTTCTCAGCCACTTTTGACTTATCTGAGATGACCTGATCATCGATGTTCAAAGTCAAATCATTCTAACCCTGTTGGTTTGTGTTTCCAGTTTCTTTGTTTATCACCTTCAACACAGTTTTTATTTTATTGTTAGAAATGCTAATTTTATTACTTACTGATTTAGATTTAGCTTAGGGCGCATACTCTTTTAAATATCTTTGAGTAGTTTCTTACATAATAATGGAAGGCTTCATCGGAAGTCAATGATTTTTCATGGTATAAGTTGTATAAATTGTCTCAGCTTATTCTTATTCCAGCAGTGGCCCATTCATTAAATTTAGATTTATTACTCATTTGAAATTTTTTAACTGGACATTAGGGTGTCCCGTTCATGTATGGGGAAAAAAAATGAGCTACGGCTACGCAAGAGGTATCAAAAGTTGCGTTTTGACACATATATTACGATTATTATAAAATTTAATTAGATATCCGGCATCTTGAGGCCTCTACCAGTCCTTGAAGTTTTTCAAATTTGCTATTTTTAGGGGTTCCTAATATAAACTATAAATCATACAAAAATAACATTTAAATGGTTTTTATTAAATTTAAGGGTACAACAATGAGTTAAAGCAAGGTTTAAAATAGTTGAAAGACAAAACAATCAATGGCAACTTTAAAAACGGAACTGGTTTTTGTGACCAAAATTAGGCATTTCTGAGCGAGATTTTAATCTGTTCCTAATAAAACCATCCCGAGCTGTAGCGTCCGTGACGCTTTGAGAAGCCTCCGTCACTAGTTTTACACATCTTTCTACTGACTGTGTGTGGCAGGGAAAGTCAATAATGTCGAGGATGTGTTCTTTAGCCTTAATTCTAAGTTTATCGTTGGAGACGTGTCGCAAAATTGGTGGAGCTGATATTTCACACTCTTGCCAAATATTATATCGGTGTAGTCTCGCGCACAGAAGTTAAGCTTTGGTGCTTTAAATACCCTGCGAGAGTTGCTCTTTTCTGCTTCTCTGGCCTTTAATATTTTGCGAGATGCAAGCTCTCGAATATGCTCTCTATCGTCGAATAACATGGCAATAAGCAAGTTTTCTGGGTGCGCAAAAAAAGCGTTTCTTTCGATCACCGAATTTACAATAGATCTCTGACTATCAGGCAAAAATCGAGAGTATATAACCATTTGAAAAATATGCTTGGTTCCATCTTTAAATGATGAGTATTGCTTGATTAGGAACCAACCAGGAGCGTAAACTTTGACCACGTAGTTCACAAGCAGCTGCAAATTATTTGACGGCGAAACAGTACTTACGTAAAGTCTGAGTATGCGATTGGCAGTAGTGAGCCATCTCGAATGCGCCATTTTTCCAGGTTGGCGGTTCGCTAGCTCAAGGGAACAGGAACCAGCCATCACAGCATGACACATTTCGTACAGATACTTTAGATCCGTGCTTAGTTCCTTCACAATATTATCAGGTAATACTAGCAAATTGCCAGACACTGCACAAAAAGACGCTAGAGGTTTACTTTCACAAGCATCTAGCTGTTTTCCAATAGGTCCTGAATATTCTTTTGGCCCAGATGTGCTACCATCCAGAGACATGAACAAATGACGAAGCGGTAATTCATTCGCGTGAAGCATACAAACACACCATTGCAACGGTCTCTTTAAATAGTTTTCCAGGTATTGAATGACACCTCCCTTCCAACCTGTATTCGTAGCAGTACCATCGCACCCCACACAGATCACCTCTTCCAAGTTCAACCCTTGATTTTCTAACAAAGATATGATAGAAGAGACGATGCCTTTGACAGTGCCACGACTTGGCGTCATATGTCCCAAATAAATAGATCCCGGCTCTGTGAGAACTGAAATGTGTTCTTGCAAGACTTCTCTGCGGTGGTACCGATCGCCTATTTTCTCGTTTATGAGTGTTTTGTCCTTTCGTCCATCAAAGTAGATACTTTTTATTACAATCGTATCAATTTCTTTGTTGGCCTTGGTCCGTGCTTTTGAAACAGCTCTATGAATTTTATTCTTATCAATAACAAGACTTAGATCTTCGGAAGATACCAATCCTACGTCAGCTAAGACCGCCGAAGCGACCGCAGCCGCAGATCGCGTTGATAGTCCATACCGATCACATACCTTAGCTACTGTTGGCAGCGCCAGAGTGTTCCGATTCAACGAAGTAGATGGAGTCTCATTTACAGGCACGTCACTATTCGCAGAAAGCTCTGTTACAGGCGACTGCGGTCGAGGCGGCAACTCGCGCACCGGAACAGGATTGGTTTTTAGTGATGCACTGGGAAAACATGCGTGCTCTGACTCTTTCCGATTCAAATTTTCTTGTCTCTGATGTTTCTTTAAAAGTCTTGCTGTTTCTTTTGTGTATATACCGCTTATTGCCATTTTTCTATCACTTCTTTGATCCAGTAAAAAGTCTCTTTCAGAAATAGGAACTTTCTTAGGTTTTATGCAGGAACAAATGTCAAACGAAGTGCACTTACAAGCAGCAATATCGAAGAGCTTGTTCAACGATTCCAAAAAGCACTTTACTTTGTTTCGTAACTATCATTTCTTTTATTTTTGGGATATCTTATCAATGACAGGTATTTGTCGAAATATGATTTCAGCAATTGGATGACTCGTACATTGGAAACGATAGGAATCGAAGCTTTGGTCCAAATCGTATCAAGTTTTCCAGAAACGATTGAAAAAACTTCTGTGTTAGAAGGATCTTTCCCATTCTTCTGTAGTTTTAGTTCATTATTAGTAAACAAAATGAATTTGATAACGTCACTTATCACTGGTAACTGGCGATCGTCAAGTTCTTTATATGATCCCAAAATAGCACAAGTAGTCTCACTTCGTCTTGAACCCATTATTATATATAACAAAAAGACGTATTTTATCACAAAGAAGTGCAGAGCGACACCTTACAGCAATAAAACCGCAATAGAAATGAGACGAACTGCCTCACAGTAGAAGTAGAGAATTTAAGAAAAACAAGTCAAAATATGAATTTTGCGAGTTTGTTCCAAACCAATTCCTAACAGAAAAAATCCTGTCGTTGCCTGCAAATCATAACGTAGGGTTTCACTATCAATGAAATAAAAAATAAAATGGAAATAATGTACATAAAATAGAATAGACAACATTGACTGGAGGGTTATTGAATTGATAAAAAAATAAAAAAAAATGCCGGTAGAACCCTCAAGATATTTTTTTATGTTTTTTTTATTATTTTTACGGTAATCTAAAACTAATAATGCAACTTTTGAGGGGGCTTGAGTAGCGAAAAGCGAAAAAAAAAATTTTTCGGGACACCCTACTGGACATGCCTTACTAAATTCGTGGCATAGTGAAGAAAATAATATCCTGTAATTTTCATTTGGGTCATGGGAGTCAAAATTGGCCATTGAAAGATTACTTAACATGTTATCATTAAAAACATTAATTTCTTTTTAGTTAGTGGCCTAAACTTAAGTATTATTTAATTGCCACTTTTTAACCAACTCAAAGGATACTAGTTGACCTGTTTGATCAGACCTAACTCCACTAATTTGAGACGAGTATTTGATGGCACAATTAGTATAAATATTATCTATGCATTGAGCTGATGTTGCTGTTATTCTTGTTGCTTCCTTGTATGTGCATTTTAAGTTAAATGAACCAAACAATGAAGTAAGCTTGCAGTGTTCAGGTGAATTTACTAACAAATCAATATTTAGGTGACCACAAACGAAAACTAATTTATTATCTCTTATAAGCTTAGGTACTTAAAATTTCTCCCATTATCATTAAGAATGATGACAAGTTTGATGCTGGTGGTCTATAAACACTTAAGAAAGTTTGGCCTTCAACTTCTGTACATGCTACCTCACACAAGCAATCAACAGAGCAAGCGGTGATATATTTTTGTTCCTCATATCTAAGAGAATTACTACGTAATATTAAAGTACCACCTCCTACTGAGGACCTGTTGTATGCACTAGTAACAGAAAAATATTAATTTTAAACAACATTCTATCTGGTTTTAGCCAGGTTTCACAAAAACATAAGATATCTATATCATATTTATCTAAATATTTATCTAAATGTTAATCATTTCCTCATCTAATATTTTGCCGGAGAAACGATTTATATTCTGATGATATAGTAAAATTGTGTTATTATAACTCTCCTTTGTCACATCTAAGGGTTTAAACAATTAATTTCAGTATTATTAGATACCCTAGATAATACTGAATAGTCACTTAACCTACCTAGGATCAGTTAAATTGTCAATAACCCAGTGTAAATTGTAAGCTAACAAAGTAGCCAATGAACTTTCATCGTAAATTCTAAAATGAATGCCAGGATTGCAATCGGTACGCCCAAAAACCTATTACACGATGTTTGATGCAATATTTTGCAATCGACCACGTTTGCTGAGCAAGCGATATAATGCGGTCGCACTAAGTTCGCCGCGAGCTTAGTGTATTTCGAACAGCAACCGGGTGCACTCATTTTCATCATTTAGCGATAATTTTAGCCCTTACGTTACTTTGTTAATTATACTTAGCAATAAACCCTTGAAGGTTATCAGTGTATTTAACTTAGTAGACACACACGATATCCATATTGAATGTTGGAGAAAAAGTTGCATCCACCAAGGATGCAACTTTTTCTCCAACATTCAATATGGATATCGTATGTTTTTTAAATTGGATTTCAAAATGAAAGCCAGATTTGCAATCACCACCCCCAAAAACCCATTACACGATACCCATATCGAATGTGTAAGAAAAAGTTGCATCCGCCATCTTGGATTTTAAAATGAATGCCAGATTTGCAATCACCACCCCCAAAACCCATTACACGGTACCCATATCAAATGTTTGAGAAAAAGTTGCATCCGCCATCTTGGATTTTAAAATGAATGCCAGATTTGCAATCACCACCCCCAAAAACCCATTACACGATACCCATATCGAATGTTTGAGAAAATGTTACATCCGCCATCTTGGATTTTAAAATGAATGCCAGATTTGCAATCACCACCCCCAAAAACCCATTACACGATACCCATATCGAATGTTTGAGAAAAAGTTGCATCCGCCATCTTGGATTTTAAAATGAATGCCAGATTTGCAATCACCACCCCCAAAAACCCATTACACGGTACCCATATCGAATTTGTGAGAAAAAGTTGCATCCGCCATCTTGAATTTAAAAATAAATGCCAGATTTGCAATCACCACCCCCAAAAACCCATTACACGATACCCATATCGAATGTTTGAACAAAGTCTTCATCATCACTTTCACTTCCTCAAATGGTGGTTTTCGGGAGCAACTGCACAAGATACTATTAGAAATACCCAAAACGCTATAGGTGTGCCTATAATATTTAAAGAGTTCCTTCGCTTTCTCCAGGATCCCATCATCAGATCCTGATTTCATAACAATGGAACCAACTAGAAAGTATACCCTATCAAACGAAAAAAAAAATCCAAATCGGTGCAAACGTCTTCGAGTTTGAGGTTACATACATATAAAAAAGTTTAAGACGAACTGAGAACCTTCTCCTTTTTTTTGAAGTCGGTTAAAAAGCAATAATATCACAAAATAGAAATACGTACTTTTTATGAGAATGGCTTTTTTTCCGAAAATTTGCGCCAACTTTCTTCTAATAATATTTTTTTTTACATTTTCCCATAATAAAACAAATATTGAAAAAAAAAATGTTAAAGAAATATATATTGAACAATAAAAAGTAATTGTTGGGTATGCATAATAAATCGTACTCAAAAAAACAAAAAATATGACTTATGTTATTCAACGGATTGCTGCAATACATACGTGTACACAATAGATCGCGAATTATCGTTACCGGCGAATTGCTCCACGATGAGACGTGACCCCTCTCTGAGCTCCCGTGGACGACTGAATTTTCGACCGGTGTACGTTGCGTATGGTTCAAAATAGCGCTCAAATTAGAAGAAAAAATTAAAATTAAAACAACCAAGCGACATTTTTGAAATGTTAAAGCTGTAAATGATAGTATGATAATTAGAGAATAATATGAATTGAAGTTTATGAAAAAATTCAACAGTTTACTATCAAAATTCAGCGACGCACGAGCATGTTTTGTAAGGATTTTGTCCAACTTTATGTATTTATGTTTAATAAACTATAAAATATTTATAAATTTTGCCAACATGTTTGCTAACACATTTATTCTAGTGTTCATTACATATTTTTGTATGGTAATTAAAGTACTATTATAGGTTATATTCCTTTAGTTGTGAAGACCGTTTTGAGTTATTTTCCTCGATGCAGGCTTAAGATTGCTAGCAATGTGGGTACAATTTACATTACTAGCAATCCTGTGAACCTCTCCAACTAAACTAAAATGCTTGTGTCTGGAGTGGATTCACGGCAATAGTGTAATGGGTGTGGTTAGAATCCGCGACCTCTCGATCACAAGTCTGACACCTTATCCATTAGATGACCCACTACCGCGATGAGAGAGGCGGTGGGTAGGCTTAGAGGGATGCAGTATAGTTCCTTCTTAAAATTAATTAGGGTACCGCCACCATCCATCAGCTCTGGCTAGGGTGTAGAGGCCATATTAGGGAAGGATTTTTCGTAGTTCCACGGGGTCCAAGTCGGTAGCCAGTCTTATTATTATGCGAACCGGTTCCTATTGGGTCCAGTGCGAAGGGGTAGACACACCCAACCAACACTAGGTGAGTTGCTGTTGAGAAAACTCAGTAACTAGGATTGATTAGGTGA
The DNA here is from genome assembly GCA_943138885.2 of Tholera decimalis. NCBI lineage: Eukaryota > Metazoa > Arthropoda > Insecta > Lepidoptera > Noctuidae > Tholera > Tholera decimalis. Next base: position 22,136,677 of record OW964556.2, read on the forward strand.
TCCCCAAGGCCAAAACCTAGAACTCAACGCCTATGGACTGCATCATCCAGAAGGAGATCAGGGGGTGTTGACCCAACATCGCGTTGTCGCGGTAATCAACCGGTTGGTTGAAACCGTAAGATTTTAGAACAAGGAACACAAAACTGTGGTTTTTCCCTTAATGAGAAAAACATTTTGACAACACTCGTAAAGAAATAGAATGTACTTCCCTGCCTTGAAAAAGGCAGTTCTAGATCGGATGATGTAGTGAGCGCCTACGAATGACGTCACGGCGAGCGGGACGAAGCGATGGCACAAACATGGAGCGATCATGGAACGCAGAGCGGCACGACCGTCACGAGCGAGCGTCGGGCGGAGAGTGATGAAAACCAGCAACTTTTTTTTGTGTGACATCTCGCAGGTCAACCTCTGAGGTTGTCGGCTGGGCATTTCTGTAGAAATTTGTCCACTCTCATTTTGCGCTGTCCCGTGACTTTATTCATAATTCATTAGGAGACCGAAAGCCCATTATTGTAATTCACCGTTTATTATGATAGTATAATATATATATACTCAGTAAATAACAGTTTTTTCAGAATTAGTCTACTTTTACTATAATAATTGTTAAAATAAAACGAAAATAAGTTAGAAACCCCCCAGTTTTAAGGTGTCCCACAGTGTCGTGACACACTTTTGAGTTAGATTATTGATGACATACAATGCAGGTAAAAAAAGGTTTTAATATGTTCAAATGTATGAAGCTTTTAAAATAAAACATAGATTACAGCCACTTATAAACAAAAATAATTATTTTTTAATATTTTAATTGTGTTCCACGATTTCGCACGTCGTGGAAAATTACACTTTGTAACCGTCTTTCCTGCACTTGAGAAAAAAATAAACTCCCTTTTAGCTCCATTTTGTTGGGTTGGCAATCAGGTGCTGACAAAATTATTCGTGTCAAAACTTGCAAAGCGTTACGATCTACGTGTCATTCGTCCACTTTGTTAGAGGAATTTCTGCTGGTAAGTTTTTGTTTTTGTTAATCTTGTTATTGTAAATGATAATAAAATTATCGTAAAAATTATTAATTGAATTACTTGCAGCATTCGTTGTTCTATTGTTTAACTACGTGTAATTTTAAATTGGAAAACATGAAAACGTTCCTTCCATTTTGTTTAGTTACGTATACGTGGATTGTCAAAGTTACAAATTGGAAATGTAAAGGCGAGTACATAAGCTAAACAAGCATGACGTGTGAAATTTTAATGTGATACTTTTTTGTTGTGATGGTCCATTTTTTAATTTGCCTTTTTAATGCACTTATGTATAATGTGCATAATATACCTATTATATTAATTTTTTGGTTCAGAAAATTATCTTTTTCAACTGAAAGTTACTAGCTCATGAAATATCACTAATCTCATGCTTTTCTTTGGGCTGGTTGAATAAGGGTTATTGCTATATTCATATATGTATTGTATAAATATAATTTCTTCAATGCTTTGCGAGGGATTACTATTATTTTGTGCAATCTACAACAACACATCAAGTGTTACCTATGTTACATCGCTTATATTATGGAAGTTTTTGAATGCAACTGTTTCATTTACACTCGGTATACTATTGACTGGATTTGGCGTAAAAAGAAAAAAAAAAGAAAAAAAAAGTCCGAAAAAATTAATGCACATAAGAAATGGACATAAAGCCATAAGTATTATAAGTAAAGTACGTATTATGTATAAACATTCTTTAAAAGCCGTTGAAAACCTTAAAAAACCCTCGGAAATGTTACGAAAACGTCATTATCGCCTGAAAACACGACTAGAAGCTAAAATCAAAGAAAAAACAAAGAGATTAGTATGTTAAAGTGCAGAAATGAAGTACTCGAAACAATGATTAAGCCTGCGCCGAGTAAAATAACTCAAAACGGTCTTCACAACTAAAGGAATATAACCTATAATAGTACTTTAATTACCATACAAAAATATGTAATGAACACTAGAATAAATGTGTTAGCAAACATAGTTGGCAAAATTTAAAAATATTTTATAGTTTATTAAACAAAAATACATAAAGTTGGACAAAAATCCTTACAAAACATGCTCGTGCGTCGCTGAATTTTGATAGTAAACTGTTGAATTTTTTCATAAACTTCAATTCATATTATTCTCTAATTATCATACTATCATTTACAGCTTTAACATTTCAAAAATGTCGCTTGGTTGTTTTAATTTTAATTTTTTCTTCTAATTTGCGCGCTATTTTGAACCATACGCAACGTACACCGGTCGAAAATTCAGTCGTCCACGGGAGCTCAGAGAGGGGTCACGTCTCATCGTGGAGCGTTTCGCCGGTAACGATAATTCGCGATCTATTGTGTACGTATGTATTGCAGCAATCCGTTGAATAACATAAGTCATATTTTTTGTTTTTTTGAGTACGATTTATTATGCATACCCAACAATTACTTTTTATTGTTCAATATATATTTCTTTAACATTTTTTTTTTAAATATTTGTTTTATTATGGGAAAATGTAAAAAAAAAATATTATTAGAAGAAAGTTGGCGCAAATTTTCGAAAAAAAAAAGCCATTCTCATAAAAAGTACGTATTTCTATTTTGTGATGTTATTATTGCTTTTTAACCGACTTCAAAAAAAAAGGAGAAGGTTCTCAGTTCGTCTTAAACTTTTTTTTATGTATGTAACCTCTAACTCGAAGACAGCTGGACCAATTTGGAATTTTTTTTCGTTTGAAAGGGTATACTTTCTAGTTGGTTCCATTGTTATGAAATCAGGATCTGATGATGGGATCCTGGAGAAAGTGAGGGAACTCTTTAAATATTATAGGCACACCTATAGCGTTTTGGGTATTACTAATAGTACCTTGTGCAGTTGCTTCCGAAAAGCACCATTTGAGGAAGTGAAAGTGATGATGAAGACTTTTTTCAAACATTCGATATGGGTATCGTGTAATGGGTTTTTGGGAGTGGTGATTGCAAATCTGGAATTTATTTTTAAATTCAAGATGGCGTATGCAACTTTTTCTCACAAATTCGATATGGGTACCGTGTAATGGGTTTTTGGGGGTGGTGATTGCAAATCTGACATTCATTTTAAAATCCAAGATGGCGGATGCAACTTTTTCTCAAACATTTGATATGGGTACCGTGTAAAGGGTTTTTGGGGGTGGTGATTGCAAATCTGGCATTCATTTTAAAATCCAAGATGGCGGATGCAACTTTTTCTCAAACATTCGATATGGGTATCGTGTAATGGGTTTTTGGGGGTGGTGATTGCAAATCTGGCATTCATTTTAAAATCCAAGATGGCGGATGCAACTTTTTCTCAAACATTCGATATGGGTATCGTGTAATGGGTTTTTGGGGGTGGTGATTGCAAATCTGGCATTCATTTTAAAATCCAAGATGGCGGATGCAACTTTTTCTCAAACATTTGATATGGGTACCGTGTAATGGGCTTTTGGGGGTGGTGATTGCAAATCTGGCATTCATTTTAAAATCCAAGATGGCGGATGCAACTTTTTCTCACACATTCGATATGGGTATCGTGTAATGGGTTTTTGGGGGTGGTGATTGCAAATCTGGCTTTCATTTTGAAATCCAATTTAAAACACACACGATATCCATATTGAATGTTGGAGAAAAAGTTGCATCCTTGGTGGATGCAACTTTTTCTCCAACATTCAATATGGATATCGTGTGTGTCTACTAAGTTAAATACACTGATAACCTTCAAGGGTTTATTGCTAAGTATAATTAACAAAGTAACGTAAGGGCTAAAATTATCGCTAAATGATGAAAATGAGTGCACCTGGTTGCTGTTCGAAATACACTAAGCTCGCGGTGAACTTAGTGCGACCGCATTATATCGCTTCCTCAGCAAACGTGGTCGATTGCAAAATATTGCATCACACATCGTGTAATGCAATATTTTGCAAGGTTTTTGGGCATACCGATTGCAATCTTGACATTCATTTTAGAATTTACGACGAAAGTTCATTGGCTACTTTGTTAGCTTACAATTTACACTGGGTTATTGACAATTTAACTGATCCTAGGTTAAGTGACTATTCAGTATTATCTAGGGTATCTAATAATACTGAAATTAATTGTTTAAACCCTTAGATGTGACAAAGGAGAGGTATAATAACACAATTTTACCATATCATCAGAATATAAATCGTTTCTCCGGCAAAATATTAGATGAGGAAATGTTAATAGATAAATATGATACAGATATCTTATGTTTTTGTGAAACCTGGCTAAAACCAGATAGAATGTTGTTTAAAATTAATATTTTTCTGTTACTAGTGCATACAACAGGTCCTCAGTAGGAGGTGGTACTTTAATATTACGTAGTAATTCTCTTAGATATAAGGAACAAAAATATATCACCGCTTGCTCTGTTGATTGCTTGTGTGAGGTAGCATGTACAGAAGTTGAAGGCCAAACTTTCTTAAGTGTTTATAGACCACCAGCATCAAACTTGTCATCATTCTTAATGATAATGGGAGAAATTTTAAGTACCTAAGCTTATAAGAGATAATAAATTAGTTTTCGTTTGTGGTCACCTAAATATTGATTTGTTAGTAAATTCACCTGAACACTGCAAGCTTACTTCATTGTTTGGTTCATTTAACTTAAAATGCACATACAAGGAAGCAACAAGAATAACAGCAACATCAGCTCAATGCATAGATAATATTTGTACTAATTGTGCCATAAAATACTCGTCTCAAATTAGTGGAGTTAGGTCTGACCATACAGGTCAACTAGTATCCTTTGAGCTGGTTAAAAAGCGGCAATTAAATAAGACTATTAAATTTAGGCCGCTAACTAAAAAGAAATTAATGTTTTTAATGATAACATGTTAAGTAATCTTTCAATGGCCAATTTTGACTCCCATGACCCCAATGAAAATTACAGGATATTATTTTCTTCACTATGCCACGAATTTAGTAAGACATGTCCAGTTAAAAAATTTCAAATGAGTAATAAATCTAAATTTAATGAATGGGCCACTGCTGGAATAAGAATAAGCTGAGACAATGTATACAACTTATACCATGAAAAATAATTGACTTCCGATGAAGCCTTCCATAATTATGTAAGAAACTACTCAAAGATATTTAAAAGAGTATGCGCCCTAAGCTAAATCTAAATCAGAAAGTAATAAAATTAGCATTTCTAACAATAAAATAAAAACTGTGTTGAAGGTGATAAACAAAGAAACTGGAAACACACAACAATAGGGTTAGAATGATTTGACTTTGAACATCGATGATCAGGTTATCTCAGATAAGTCAAAAGTGGCTGAGAAGTTGGAAAATTACTTTACCAATATTCCAGTAGAGGTTACTAAATCTCTAAATTCTTCGCCATTATTAGCAGAATCTTTTTTAAAGGAAAACTTCAATAAGGATATACCAACATTTTCATTTAAGCCCATTTCTATTGATGTAATTAAAAAGCATTCCAAAGTCTTAACATAACAAACACTGATGACTTATTGAGTGCATCTGTTAGGGTTCTTGGTAATATTATTGGTATTACTATCCTAACAGGCACATTTAATTAATGTATAGACAGCGGTAATTTTCCGATTTAATGAAACATAGTAAAGTAGTACTAATTTTTAAGTCGGGTTGTAAGAGTGATCCCTCTAACTATAGACCGATATATGTGCTTCCAGCATTAAGCAAAATATACGAAAAAATCATGCTGGACCAGATGCTATCATATTTTAACTCAAATGGAATTCTGCATAGTCGGCAGTTTGGTTTCACGAAAGGTAGGTCAACAACAGACGCAGGAGTAGCGCTCATCCGTCACATTCTGGAATCTTGGGAGAAATCTCAGGATGCAATTGGCATATTTTGTGACCTCTCCAAAGCTTTTGATTGCGTTGACTACAAAACACTGATCTGTAAATTACACCATTACGGAGTTCGTGGATTCGTGTTCTGCTGACCTTGTTCTTTCATATTTATCAAACAGGCAACAAAAAGTTATTGTTAATGGAGCGACATCTGCAGGATCCCTAGCCAAGATGAGTGCTCCGCAAGGTTCAATTCTAGGCCCTTTCCTTTTTATAGTGTATATCAATGACATACATGATGACCAACTTATCGGATATTTTTTATTTGTAATTCCATTGTGCTGTATTAATTGGTCTATACGACAGTATAGACCAAAGTTTTAAATATAATTAAGCATATCTTAGAACTGGAAACATATCTTACAACTATATAATAATATAGGTTATCCATCAGAATTCAGACAGGATTTAATTTATAATCATATTGTGGGAAGTACTAATTTCACACGGGTTCTCGTTAGTATATGCTTAAACTAGACTTATGGTCTCATGGTGCGTGGTGCGCTGGTTGCACGCTACTGGCATGATTGATCTATGTTATCTCTTAAAAAATAGTAGTAGAGATACCTACTACTGTTTCTTGTGATTTTTTTTATTTTTGGCTCGGGTTTGAATTTTAAGAAAAAAATTAATTCAAACTCAAAATGTTTTATTTCACATAGGCCTACATGGGCACTTATAAAACGTCAGCAGTTTGGCGCAGGGCACGGTTCGAAATTGGTCGTTTTCTATGGAGAAGATCCGGCAAGAAACTCCACAGTTACTCTTTTAAAATATCATTCTTACAATGTATCTATAATACAGGTTAATTAGGTATGAGAGGACATTAAAGCCTGTCTGAATTCTGATGGATAACCTATATTATTGTATAGTTGTAAGATATGTTTCCAGTTTTAAGATATGCTTAATTATATTGAAAACTTTGGTCATTACAAGATATTTTCTAAATTTAAACCCACGACCTACGTCATTTAAATTTAAAAGTCAATTATCTGAAATTAAGTATTTCAAAAGGAATAGTGCCAAATGTAACCGATGCTCAGCCATTCTCAAGACTTTGGATGGATCGACTAAGGGATTACATACACATTTGTCATCAAAACATAACATCAAGCTTATATCAGCTTCAACAAGTCTAGATTCTGATAATCTGAACACAGCACCGCCGCCAGCCAAGCGAAAGTTAAATGATTATTTTACTAAAAGTGCCGACGATAGCCTCGATGATGTTTTGGCAAGAATGATTGCATTAGATGGATTTCCATTCAGTATATTCATAACTTCAGATGATTCGAGAAAATTTGCCTTTGCAAAATACACGGATTTACCAAAGTCAGCCGTCACCATTCAATTACAGTGAAAAAATCAGAAAGCAAGTAACTGCAGAATTGAAACATTTGAAAAGTGCAGGTGAAAGATTTAGTCTTTCTTTCGACAAGTGGACTTCAACATCCAATAAACCATACATGGCTGTCAACGTTCATTCATATGAAAAAAATTTGGAATTTAGCACTTGTTCCTATTTATGGAAGTATGAAAGTATGGCTGAAAATTGTCTTCGTATATTGAAAGAGCGTCTAAGTATATTTGATATTTCCCTGGATACTGGCTTTATGAAAAACATAATTATTTGCAAGACAGCTCTACCTCAGATGATACTATAAATGAACCACCTGTGGCTGTTGATCATATGGACGACATCCATGATGATGAACATTTAGAAGACTTAAACAGTCCAGAATCAGACTTAATCTTAATGTCACAAAATGACCTTGCGCTATAACACATACCAGAGTTAACACAAGATGAAAACATTAATGAGCTGATAAAGAAAATCCGCAAAGTTGTAGAGTGTATTTCAAAAGATCACCATTGAAAAATGAAACTGTACTTCAAAAATAAATGAAAATTGAACATGGAAAAGAGCTGTCACTTCTTTTGGACTGTAAAACCAGGTGGAATAGTCTTTTAACAATGCTGGAGCGATTTTATCTTTTAAAAACCTTCATTCAAAAAGCTCTTATAGATCTCAATCATCCAATTCGTTTGGAAGAAGTTGATTTTGAATTGGTAAATAAAATTGTTGATGTGCTGACCCCAATTAAATTGACAGTAGAAGCAATCTGTCGGCGAGATGCTAATGCGCTATCTAGCATAATCATTTTTTGGCAAGTGCTGACACTTGCCAAAAAATGAAAACATCCTTAGTGGAACGTATGAAGCAACGACGAAGTGATGATTTGACTGGTGTGTTGAATTAATTACAAAATCCATGAAAAGATGATGAAAATCAGTTATTATCGGATTTGGAATGGCATGACTTATTTCCAGTTTCTACAAAGGCTTTAGTTTGGAAGCAAATAAAGTGTATTGTTAAAAAACTTAAAAGTCGAGATGACACGGAAGAAGAAGAAGGAAGATCAGGATCACAAACAGATGATGAGTTAAGGCCACAAACTTCCCAATCCCAACCCCAATTGACACTAAAGGAAAAGTTATAGCTGGAAATTGATAAGAGTATGAAATCCCCAGATCGTGAAGTACAAATACAAAATTAATCGGGGTTGGCAAAATATAGTATTAGACGTGAAATAAGCCTGTTTGAAAATGGAGGAATTAGTGGATATCACTTAGAAACAGCATATAAGTATCTATTGTCTATTCCTCCAACCAGTGTAAAACCTAAACGAGCGTTTTCAGCTGCTGCTTATGTTGGTAATAAACGAAGCAGGCTTGGAAGTCAAACCTTGGATGCATTGATATTTCTACGATTGTATTTTCAAAATTCGAAATAAGTTTTATTGTCTTTTTATTTCTTACAAAGTATAGTATCCTTTTGTCATTTTTTCTTTTCTTACTATACTGTGATATGTGTAGTGTACCAAAATTAAAAATATATATTTTAAGAAATTACTCGTTTTTTAGAGTTCAGTTGCCGAATGGCAAAAAACGGAACCCTTATAGTTTCGTCATGTCTGTCCGTCTGTCTGTCTGTCTGTCTGGCCGTCCGTCCGTATGTCACAGCTATTTTATTCCAAAACTATTATGACTATACATGTGAAACTTGGTAAGTAGATGTATTCTATGAAACGCTTTCCGATATTGAGAAAAAAATTAAAAATCATTTAAAATAAAGGAACATACTACTACCCCATACATGGAACTAAAACTGAAAATATTTTTTTTTCTTGAAACCTATGCGTGTGTGGTATTTATAGACAGGTCTTTAAAAATGACATGGGGGTTTCTGAAACCACTTTTTCATAAAGTCAATCGTTTAAAAGATATAAGCTTCCAAAGTGGTCAAATGTGTATCCCTCCCTCTAACTTCTATAATAGTGGAGTGAAAAATTTAAAAAAATATGTATCTGTAGATCTTAATGTAAACTTTCAATCAAAATTGGTTTGAATGATATCGAGTTAACAGTTTTTGAGATACGGCATATTTTCTAAAACCGCAAATATAACTTTGTAATTCATATAAACACTATGAAAAACAAAGTTATCTAGCGTAGTTGTAAAAAATGTAAATAAGCTAGTTTTAAGAAATTTGTAAGGTTTTTTTCGTCAAATAAATATTAATATTATATTATATTATTATAGTTACACACGGAACCCTTCATGCGCGTGTCTGACTCGCACTTGGCCAATTTTTTACATTTGAGACCAATTAGAAACCACGTAGTCTAATCCGGGGATAGCCCCAGGGTCCCAGGATTCAGCATCAAGAATCACGTAATCCCGGGACTGAAAAACATGCTCGGGATTGTATTCTCTAGTTGCAATTAAGAAAGGATTTCTATCGAAATTCTATTTTAGTTGCCAAATGTGTCGAAAAAAAATAGAATTAATAAATTGTAAAGAATCAGATAGATAGCCCTACAGACCTCAATCTGAACGATAATTCTGTAAGCAGTTTTATGTCGATAGGAGCCGGGTTTTCTGGTTTAGAACAAGTTTCAGCTTCCTTTGACATTCCCTCTATGTCCGACAAATTATACGCCAAGTGCCATAACAAGGTCTGTCTACTACGGGAATTAGCCAAAGAAAAATTGGCCAAGTGCGAGTCAGACTTGCCCATGAAGGGTTCCGTAGTAACTATAATAATATAATATGTATAACTACTACAACTACTAGTCTGTCTGTCTGTCCATCCGTCCGTCCGTATGTTACAGCCATTTTATTCCGAAACTATTAGGACTATACATATAAAACTTGGTAGATTGATGTATTCTGTGAATTGCTTTCCGATTTTAAGAAAAAATTAAAATATATTTAAATTAAATTAAAAAATATTTTCAGTTTTAGTTCCATGTATGGGGAGCCCCCCCATACATGGAACTAAAACTGATAATATTTTTTTTTCATGAAACCTATGCATGTGTGGTATCTATATACAGGTCTTTAAAATGAGATTGAGGTTTCTAAAACCACTTTTTCATAAAATTAATCGTTTAAAAGATATACGCTTCCAAAGTGGTAAAATGTGTGCCCCCCTCTAATTTCTATAATAATGGAGTGAAAAATATAAATATATATATACAACGTGTAACGGAAACCCCATATCTAACCAAAAGGGCTGAAGACAACATTTGGTATGGAGTCTCTATGCACAGTTTCAGCACAAAATAACTGACTTAAAGAATTGATACCAAATTATTGGTTTCACATATTTTTCGAATACCAATCATAACAAACGTGTCACAGCACTACGAGGGTCAATAACTTTCCACGTCACTTGCCAATAACACGATAATTCTTTTCGTTCTTCTTAATTTGAAAAATTCGGTCTCTGGTATCAGTGTACTGGAATTTGTAATAAGTTCTACACATGTAGACTTAGGATTACAAAACCCTTGCCATATCGTTTGTTATCATCCAAAGAAGCCATGCACTTGGTATGTATATATATACCCTTTAAATTACACGTTGTATATATATATATATATCTATATCTATAGATCTTAATGTAAACTTTCAATCAAAATTGGTTTTAAAGAGATTGAGTCAGCAGTTTTTGAGATACAGCATATTTTCTAAAACCGCAAATAAAACTTTGTAATTCATACCAATACTATGAAAAACAAAGTTATTTGGCGTAGTTGCAAAAAATGTAAATATTTGTAAGTTTTAGTTTTTTGTCAAGTAAATATACATATTATATTATATTATTATAGTTACTACGGAACCCTTCATGGGCGAGTCTGACTCGCACTTGGCCAATTTTTGTAAAATGTTATAATAAGCAATATAACATTAGATTTATAGATTTCTTTTATTATTTTTTTCTTTTAAATTAAGTTACACTTGATACATATATTGTTATGAAATAAATTACGCTTATATTTTCTGCGAAGTAAGTTCGCTAGACAGCATTAATGAAAAATGTTTTTTTGGTATGGCCCCACGTATATATAATAAAGTACCGAATGTTATTAAAAATATGACAGTACATCAGAATTTAAACGAGCACTAAATGAAATTTTAATAAACAAAACTTATTTCAGTCTGGTTTTATTATGACATTACATAATTATATTTTTTTTTATTTCATACTGGTTTTATTATTCAAATAAGTACTGCATACCCATCTACCCTAACTTGCTACTTATCCAGTTTCGAAGCGTCAATAGCCTAATGGATAAGGTGTCGGACTTGTGATCGAGAGGTCGCAGGTTCGAACCCCACCCATTACACTATTGACGTGAACCCACTCCAGACGCAAGCATATTTAGCTTAGTTGGAGGGGTTAACAAGATTGCTAGTAATGTGAAATGTGCCCACATTGCTAGTATTCTTTAAAAAAAAATCTGAGGAGTTTAATATATAAAATCAAAGTTTTATTGCAATAGGATGAATAGTGAGGGAACGGATAATGTATTACTACAGTAAAAACAAACGTTAATTTTTATATAATAGGTATAATTTATTAAATTTATTTTTGTGATTTATTTACGTACCTACTTGCTTCATTTAGATCCATCCAGCCGTTTGAGCGTGAAGAAGTAACAAACATGCAAACAGACACATTCATTCACAAACTTTCGCCTTTATAATATTAGTGTGATAAATAAAACCATCTAAATAATTAATATTCGTTTTTCAAGTTTATTCAACATAACGACAAAAAATTAAAAAATGCAAAGTTAGCAAACTTCGTCGTGCAACGGCAAGCGGGCCTCGAGCGAACTTGTCATTGTGTGTGTGACAACGCACACGACTAGCCCGCTGCAGTAAATACCTATTTTCCGCGCGTCTCGTAGGCTCGACACCCTCTTAAAAAAATATACGCAACAAGCGATTTAACAAAACGCCAAGTCTTATATGGTCACGACATTAGAAATGCAGAAGACGTCTTTACCAACATTTGAACTGCTATGAAGCCTGTGAAGTCGTTTTTGATCCCTATTCATGAAATCGAAAATATGAAGAAAGTGATACCGAAAAACCTTCGACCAATTTCCGGAAATAACGATATACACCAAATCATTACAAATAGAGAAGAAAATGTAGGCCATTATAGACCTCTGAGTTGTTTTTGTGGAAGTGAGCCTGGGCTGTGCTCTTGCTATCTTCCAAAGAGACACTTGATACGTTTGCCTGAGGGTCGTTTGACAGGTATAATCTTATTTTGAATCTACTTTAATTGTGTATCAAAAAATAAAGCTGTTGTTAACTTGCCTGACCTTTATGTATAAAAGCGTGTTGTGATATTATACATAAACCATTCTGCTTCCGACGCTCGCCCGCGACAGTCGTGCCGCTCCGCGCTCTCGATCGTTCCGTGCCTGAGTCATCGCTCCGTTCGTCACGCCCGCCGTGACGTCACTCGTAGTCGCCGACTACGACGCCTGGTCCGGATCCGCCTTTTTCGAGGCGGTGAAGGATATCGTGCTTCTCTAACAGAGATTGTCAAAACAATTTGGTTTGGCCCCTTCAGGGTAAAACCACAGTTTCGTGGTCCTTGGTTGGAAACCTCACGGTGTCAACAATACCAAGGGGGTGCTGACCCGACGCACCCGCTGATCCCCTTCAGGGTGAAGCAGTCAATTGGAGTCGAGTGCTAGGTTTTGGCCTTGGGGGATCTCCTAGTCAAACCTAGTTACTGAGTTCTCTTCACAGCATACACACCTAGTGTCGGTTGGGTGTATCTACCCCTTCGCACTAGACCCAATAGGGCCCGGTACGCACATTGAGATTGGCGACCGGATTACAAGCTTAGGGCACACCATTAGGCACACACCTCCCTGCTATCCCCGCAGGGAGCGAACTCACCTCCGGGTCATTCCCGCCCGGAGGGTTAGGCAAATAGGGCCCCTCAGGCCACATCAGACGGCAACACAGCTACCGAGTTTGTCTGGGTTTCTCTTCTCGGTAGCGAAGTGTTAGGAGAAACTCCGGGGCAGGGCTCTTTGGGGACCGTCTGCTCGGGGAGCTCACGTTTGACGTGTCTCCTCGAGGCGCTTATGTTAGGGTTAGGAGATTAGGATGCCCACCTCTGTCGCCTCCAATATGGAGGACAGGATTGAGGATCTCGTGTCCAAAGTAGATTCCCTAACGGTTCGGTTAAATAGAACAACCGATATATTAGGAAAGATCCTATTTGAAAACCCCGCCCTACAAAGGAAATATGAGGAGGAGATTGACTCCTTACCCCCCGCGGTGTTTCCCTCCCCACAGCCAGATTTAGGTCCCACCCCCGCGCCCAACGCAGATAGGTCCCCCTCCCCCCCAGACGTCGAAATGGACTCTGAGGAGGAGGAACAAGAAAAAGAGGGCTCGGAAGGCGAGCGCTCGGAGCGCGCAGAGAGCATACACTCTGAGCGCTCGGAGCGAGCGGAGTCCGAGCACTCCTCCGACCAAACCTCTTCCTCCGACGAGTTTATCCTCGTCGAGGGAAAGAGGAAGAAGAGGTCGCAGGCCTCGTCCTCCACTCAGGCCCCTAAGGCCAAGAAACTCTCCCCTCCCGAGCCAGCACGCTTAGTGCAGAGCCAGCCCTCCTCTTCCTCGGCCACTAGGCCCAGCCCTACCCAAACCCCAGTCGTCAGCGCCTCAGTGCGCAAGACCATCCCTCCCCCACCCATCTTCATCCATGACAAGGGGGCTTGGACAAACGTGTCCAAAGCGTGTGGCGAGCAACGCATCGCCTACACGAATGCCCGCGCCGTTCAGAACGGCATAAAAGTAGGGTTAGCGACAGCTAACGACCACCGCGCGCTTTCGAAGCTACTCAAGGCTCGAAATATCCCCCACCACACTTATACGCTCCATGAGAGCAAGCCCGTTCGGGTGGTCCTCTGCCGGATCCCCAGTGAGATCCCCACCACCGAGATCGTCTGCGACTTAGAGTCACAGAACATCCCGGTGATTGAGGTGCACCGTATGCACGGCAGAGGTGGCAGGGCGTCAAACAACGTCCTCGTCATCTGCCACCCCGTCTCCGAAGGTCCCCACCCAATCTTTGCGCTGAAGACTGTATGCAGTCTTTCAGGAATTCTAATTGAGAAGCCACACAAGAGTGGCACGGTAGGCCAATGCCACCGTTGCCAGTTGTATGGGCACGCGCAACGGAATTGCTTCGGCAAACCCCGGTGCGTAAAGTGCCTGGGCGATCACGGCACCGCGGAGTGCAGTCGCCCAAAAGATAGGTCCCAGTGCCCAGACCCGCCCAGCTGCGTGCTGTGCGGGCAATCCGGCCACCCCGCCAACTACCGAGGCTGTCCGAAAGCCCCGAAAACCTCCGCCCCTAAACTGGCAACGCGCGCTAGCGCACGCCAGGGACGAGAGTGTCCTACACTCTCGTCTGAGCTCCCCCAGACCCTCAGTCCCCAGCGTCCAACTCCTTGGACGGCGGCGAATCACGCCCAAAACTTCCCGGCACTAAGGCCGAAAGTCCCTGGGCTGATGGATCAACCCATCATGCCCTCCGCTCCGGTTGTTGTGGCTTCTCAGCCCCCACCTCCTCCCCAGTCACTCCCTCGCTCGGTAGAGCCGGAACTCGATGCGTTCCTCATCCTTGGAAATACCTTCAGTTTCTTCCAGTCCCCCCGCGCCATCCAAATGGCAAAGGAGGTCGTGGCCTGCACTAGCATCAACTCCCTGATTCGGGTATACCATCAGTATCCCGATGTCAAAAGTCATTTTGATAACCTTTTTAAACAGCCATAATGTATAACACGGCTAGTAAGAGATTAAAGCCCCGATCCCTAAAGCTAGGTTACTTCAATGCCAATGGCATCACCAATCAACGGGACGAGATCGCGACTTTCCTTCGCGATCATAGTCTTGACATCCTTCTGGTCCAAGAGACCTTCCTCAAACCCCACCTTAGGGATCCCAAGGTAGCCAACTACCGGCTAGTTAGGAACGATAGGACTAGATGCCACAGAGGTGGCACTCTAATATATTATAGGAACTCCCTGCACTGCATCCCTATGGATCCGCCGCCCCTTGCCCACTTAGAGGTATCCGTTTGCCGGCTAGGCATGACGGGCCATCCCTCTATCACAATAGTATCCGCGTATCTCCCACCGCACAGCGACGTAGATTCAAATTCTTCGATAAACGCCTCACTACGAAGCGACCTTACAGCCCTTCTTGACATGAGTGACTCCGTCCTTATAGCGGGGGATCTCAATGCCAAACATCCCGCATGGTGTAGTCGTATTACCAACCCCCGTGGGAAGGTACTATACGACCTTTGCACACCTCTCCACATAGATATCATAGGTCCTATGCGGCCTACTCACTATCCGTTCGAGCCATCCCACTTGCCCGACGTACTCGACATTGCCCTCCTGAAGAATGTGAACTTACGTTTGCACTCTTTAGAGACGGTAGACGAACTTGACTCTGACCATAGACCGGTGATCTTGGAGTTAACTCCGAGATCGGGTCCCTATGACCCTAACCGCCCCCCTCCCACACAGGTGATCACTGACTGGAGGAAAGTAGGCGAATTGCTGAAATCCAACACGTCTCCTCACCTGGACAAGATCCCCGACCACATCCAGTCCGCCGCCGACACGACGGCTGCGATCGACTCACTCACGGAGCACGTGCAATCTGTCTTGAACGACTGTTCAAAGGAGATTCCGGTGTCAGAGCACTGGCGCCGGAAACTCCCGGACGATGTACGGGCCCTGCTGACTGAGAAGAACGCAGCAGTCCGTGCCTACAGAGCTTTCCCCTGCCAGAATAACAAAACTTTCATGCGGTACTTACAGCGCAAAGTAAGTAACAGCATCAGAGAGTGGCGTGAAGCCGGCTGGGACAAGACCCTGAGCGAACTGGAACCCACCCACCATGCCTTCTGGCAACTTCAGCGGAATATGCGCGCCACTGAGGTTGCCTCAATGCCTCCCCTTATCCGCCCGGACAAAAGCATTGCCTTCGACGACGAAGACAAAGCCGAATGCCTAGCCGACAGCCTGGAGGCACAGTGCTCTCCCAGCTCCCAACCAGTCGACCCAGCCCACCTTGCCCACGTGGATGCTGAGGTCGAACGTAGATCTGCCCTACCCCCTGTCGAGGACCCTGATGCTCCCCTCCCCCCCGTCACGGAAGACGAGGTGGAGGAGATCATCAAGAAACTCAAACCTAGGAAAGCTCCCGGGACTGACAGACTGACCACTAGGGCACTTAAACTCCTCCCACGTACGATCTTAGTCCTACTGACTGCCATCTTCAATGGCGCCTTGTCCAACAACTTGATTCCACAAGCTTGGAAAGAGGCTATAGTGATAGGTATCCCAAAACCTAAAAAGCCCAAGAACCTCCCGACTAGCTATAGACCCATTAGTCTGCTCAGCGCCCTCGGCAAGGTCTACGAGCGGATTATTCTTAATCGGCTCAAGGACTTTGTCGAGGCCAAGAGCCTAATCCCTAACGAACAGTTTGGCTTTAGAGCCCATCATTCCAGTGTCCACCAAGCCCACCGCATCGTAAAGCACATTAGCGGCCGTTTTCAACGCGGTCTGGTGACGGGGGCCCTATTCTTTGATATAGCAAAGGCTTTCGACAAAGTCTGGCACAATGGCTTAATTTATAAGCTTTACCAACTAGGTGTGCCGGACCGTCTCGTGCTCATCATTCGAGACTTCCTGTCGAACCGCTCCTTCAGATATCGTATCGAAGGAGCGCTTTCCACTCCCCGCCCTATCAGAGCCGGCGTCCCTCAGGGCGCCGTGCTCTCCCCCCCACTCTTCACGCTATTCACTAGCGATATCCCCAAAAAGCCCCCAGTAGAGTTATCCCTATTTGCCGACGACACGGCCATCTACTACTCGGGACATAATCCCGTTAACATCGCTCATACCCTCCAGACCTCAGCCAACGCACTAGGCGATTGGTTTAGGAAATGGAGGATTGAGGTAAATCCCGACAAAAGTCAAGCAGTCCTGTTTCGCAGGGCTCGCCAGCATAAGAAATTCACCCCCCCACGCCCGATCACTATGTTCGGCAAGCCAATCCCTTGGGAGAAGCGAGCCAAATACTTAGGTGTGATCCTCGACCAGTTTCTCAACTTCAGTGAGCACATAAAGTCGGTTCGCTCGCGAGCCGCTTTCGCTCTCGGTAGGCTCCACGCCCTGCTGAATAAACACAGCAAGCTCTCCCTTAAATGTAAAATCCGAATATACACGACATGCATACGTCCTATCATGACGTATGCCTGTCCGGTGTTTGCTCATGCCAGTCCCAATCAGATCCATAGGATGCAAGTCGTTCAGAACCGTTTTCTCCGAAAGGCCACGGGCGCGCCCTGGTTCTGTAGGAACGAGGATCTCCACGTAGACCTCAAACTCCCGACCATAAAGCAAGTGTTGAAACGCATGTCAGTGCGTTACTTCACCTCTGCTGAGACCCACACTAACCCCCTGATCGTATCGGCCGCCCGATACAGACCCTCCAAGATTTCTCGGGTTCGTCGCCCGCGTATCATCCTAGACGAGCCTGACGACCCCACCACCATCCGACAAGAGAGCAGTAGGGAAACCAGCACTCTTAGAAGACACAGATACAGAACGCGTTCCTTATTCCGGCCTCGCCGACGAGGCCCTTCGCGACGTCCGCGTACTTGTAATGAAAATCCTCCCCGACCTTTGCCAAACGAGCCAGCCCGCGATGCTGAGCCAGTAGCAATAAATACTCCCGAAAATAATATGACCCAGCCTGTCCCTTTGCTGCCCTCCCAAAATGACCCCGCTATGCCGAGGCCCGTACTCCACAGGGAGTGCCCTTAGCGTGCGGTCATTAGTTTTTAAGTATATTTTAGTTTGTAAGCCCTGGCTGGGGGCCTTTAATTTATTAGAGGTCACCACAGGAAAGTCCGGTTAAGTAGACTCACAGCCTTAGTGTGCTGATCTACAAGTGGCCCTACCTAAAAAAAAAAAAAAAAAAAAAATATACATAAACTAGTATTTGCGTGTTGCGCGAGGTGCAAGCACCTCGCGTGCTTGTGGAAAAAAATGGTGGGGGGGGGGATGGGGTGTTTAGTATTTGCGTGTTGCGCGAGGTGCAAGCACCTCGCGTGCTTGTGAAAAAAGAAATTGGTATTTGCGTGTTGCGCGAGGTGCAAGCACCTCGCGAGCTTGTGAAAAAAAAAAAAAAGAGGGGGGGGTGATGGGGGGGGGGTGCACAAGTATTTCGACTAAAGCATTGCCCCTCTAAATGAATCTGAAAAAAAAAATGTTCCAAGTCTCTTAGATTCCGAGATCCGCCTAAAGGGGGGGAGAAGGGGGGCGGGGGGGGGGACTTTGAAAAATGGTTTTTACTTTACCGAGCCTCCTCTATACGAATCCGTAAAAAACAAAAAATACGGGTCTCGTAGTTTCCGAGATACGATAGGGAGGGGGGAGAAGGGGGGTGAAAAGGGGAGGTTTGGCACTTTTCCCGTAGGTTTGAGAGTTACTTGTTTACGAATCTGTCAAAATATACCCACCTCCCCATCCACCATCTGGGAGAACAATTATGTCAATGAGTGAGTCAGTGAGTGGTAATCTAGCTTTATATAATATAACTAGTATTTGCGTGTTGCGCGAGGTGCAAGCACCTCGCGTGCTTGTGAAAAAAAAAAAGTGAGGGGGCGGGGGGGTTTAGTATTTGCGTGTTGCGCGAGGTGCAAGCACCTCGCGTGCTTGTAAAAAAAAAAAACTTGGCACTTTTCCCGTAGGTTTCAGAGTTACTTGTTTACGAATCTGTCAAAATATACCCACCTCCCCATCCACCATCTGGGAGAACAATTATGTCAGTGAGTCAGTGAGTGGTAATTTAGCTTTATATAGTATAATTCAACTTTATTGCAGATTGTTGTGTTGATAAAGTCACAGTGAGTGAAAAAGCATTCAGCGTCTCCATCACAAACGAAGACACCTATTTCATCTAAAATCGCACTAAATGAAAACTTAATCCACGAGGAAGTTGCAAATATTTCGTTATTTGATTCGGTTGATATGGAAGTTATCGAAGTTTATGGAGAGAATTCACCTAATGTGCTAAGCCTAGATCTAATGGATATTGATACAAAGCTTTTAAATACTACTACAGAATTAAATATTCTAGGGCCAAGTGATACTGAGCCTGTTAATTGTTTGACAAACAATGAATTAACTGTACTCTCTGCTACAGAGTTAAACTTTCCAGGGCCAAGTGAGACTGAACCTGTTGGTTACTTGCCACGTATTAAAAGTAAAAGGGAGTGCAAAAAAGACAAACTATTATCAAAGAAACAAAGAACAAGTGACAAAAACTCACAAAACCAGCATACTCTGTTTCTATAATGCATTAAATGCAGTTACTCAATACTTGGTGCTAAAGCAACATGTGTTGCAAAAACACATACTGTGTGAACTGCATCGGAGGTCCCGTTGCTTTTGATTATTTGTGTGACACATGCCTTGATCCTGATGATGAAGGTAGGTAGGCTTACATAGTGTTTATTTTTATTTGAATATATTATACAATATGTTTTTGTTACAGACTAAATCTACCAGGGGCGTGCACTCCTTGAAGGCATAAATGCAGTGCTTTACTTGCCATTCACAGATATTATAATAAAATGTTCGTACGTTTTAGATGACTTTAATTAATAGTAAACAGAGTTGAGCATTATTCGAATAAATTTTTATCTCAATAATTATTCGAATAAAAATTTATTCGCGTTAAAATTATTCGCGAATAATTCATTCATGAATAATTTATTCGTAACTAAATTAGTTACGAATAATTTATTCGTGATTTTATTCGTTATTTTAAATAACTTTTACAGGTTATTTATATCACATTACCAATATTTGGAGACTCTTGTTTTACGGATCTCAAATACATGAAAGAAAAGGGAATAAGGTGATTTGGTACAATTAGTAGGTATAATCTACCTGATTCCTGGAATTTGATGAAATGTAGCGGGTAGCGGCAAACAAGAAAAATATTATTACTAACAAGTTATAAAAACAATATATAATGTATGCAACGTGTAACGGAAACCTTAATCTATCCAATAGGGTTGAAGAGTGAAGACAACATTTGGTATGGAGTTTCTATGCACAGTTTCAGCTCATAATAAGCAACTCAAAGAATTGATACCAAATTATCGGTTTCGTATGTTTCTTGAATACAAATAATAAAAAACGTGTTACAGTACTTTTTTATGTGTGGGAAAATCATCGAATGACTTCTTCCACTCTGGGTAGAGCGGAAGGGAGTGTCAGACTTCTACTACCTAAAAACCCACCATGTTCCTTTATGTTCCTTTAAGTTCTGGGGCCGCGGTATCTCGTTAGAATATTCCCGCAACCCCGGCAAGCGATTCTTAGAGGCGCACGGGGAACACGAAACGCCGCCGACCCGGGCCTGGTCCTTACCGGTCGATGAGCTACCCCTGCTATTTATTCTTTGTTTTATTTTTATTCATTAATCGAATAACGAATAAAAAAAAATATTCGTCATTCAAATAATTTTCCTTTAAATAAATTAAATTATTTATTATTCGCGAATAACTATAAGGATAATTTATTTATTCGTTATTCGTTATTCGTTATTCGAATAAATTTTGCCCAACTCTGATAGTAAATAAATGAATAAACAAAATATAATAACTTAAAAACGCCTAATATTTTATAAATAGCCAAAACACAAACATTGTTTGCCAGGCGCTGCAAATTAACGTACCTATTCTCAAGTCCTGCCGCCCTCTACCGCAGGATTTTTGTTCGCATGTGTGCAGTACTTTTGCTATTTGTGCACAATTCGCCTACGCACACACCCATGAATGTCTAAAGCCGGGCGGCCTGCCGCATGATACCACAGACTACATAGAGATACTATGTATGCATGATACAAACGTTCGGATATGTTCGTTGCGTTCCGAGTAAAAATAATACACAGAATAGGCTATTTGACTGGTTTCTAAACACCGTCTCATATTCTTTATTGGTGTATAAGGACCCTACAAATAATATTTATTTTAATATTTTATAAATATTTCGTTTAAAAAAAGCATTACAAAATATAGTGATTATATAAGCTGTCAAAACCAGCACGCTCCGCTAGGAGTATATGTGTTCTGTGGTCACACGTTTGCATATCAACATTGGAGAAGTCAAAGTCAAATCGAGAGTTTTGTTGTTTTATGTAGTTTAATAGAGTTTCTGGCTGTAATTTACTGGAAAAAATGAGTTATAAATGGTGCACCAGGTGCACAAATACAACGATAAAGTAATAATAAAGAAAGAGAAGCTATTTATAACATTTCCAAAAAATGTTAAAGTTCGTAATAAGTACAACTTGCACGCAGAAATACGAAAGAAATAAAGGATAGTTCGGTAATTTTCTTCTGTCAGGATCATTTTGATGTAAGTAAACATGTTATAATTACTAACTTAAAACATTTTTACAATATAGTTATTCTACTGTTTTAAGGTTAGATAACTGAGATGTTTTTTTGTATTATACCTGAATAGCCACAAATATTTTAATAATCAATGATATTTATTACCACTATATACATCAACATTTATGGCTTTAAAATAACATTTAAAAATATTTCAGATTGAGAAAGATATGGCTATCAATATAATATGGGATTAAGCAAGAGGATAATCATGGTAGATGGAGTTGTGCTTACAAAATTTTATTGCCAGGAAGACCGCAGAAAAAGGATGAGTGATACTAGTACTTCTAGACATTTATTTGTTAAAAAACAAAGAACCCAACTCATTCAAGAGTGCTAAGACACACTGATGCAGGAAGTGTTAAGTAAACCCGGCCCATCTAGCACCCAACCGACTACAACACCTGTGCAAGAAGTAGTTTTAATGACAACAGGTATGTAGACGTACATCTTTTTCGTCAAAAAAAGTTTGCAGTCCTAGCCGCATTACCAGTGTCATAATCCTGTGCTCGCCCATGAAATCTACTACAATAAAGTTGATTGTCGGTGGCAGTGAACCTGAGTACCAAAAAAATGGTATACATCGTAGACATCGACAAAATTTTAATAAGGGATGATTTACTGCAATATTACTATTATGGATTAAAGTGGCCATGGGACGAAAATCGTTTTTTTGTTTTAGCCAGTCATGTTTGGAGTTTTATGAAGGTGTACCTCAAATAACGGATTTTGGTATCCAACCGTACCACTTTTCCCTATCTATGACTAAAACTCATGTTAAGAATTTGCTAGCGAAGTAGCGACATATTTTTGGTGCGATTTTAATGGCTTTTTGATTTATGATCATTATGTAAAAGATGAATGTACTTATTTTTTTCCATAATCATTCTTGTTATTTGTGGCATCATTTAAAGTAACAATACTATAAAATTATTACTAGGTATTCTCTATTAATTACTTAACGTAACAGTTAACAATCTCTGTAAGTAAAAACAAATCACTGTGCAGAGGAAGTTATTTCAGATTTAACTATACAAAATGATAAAATGTATCAGTATTATTAATTTTTTATTTTCAGTTTTTTTTTTAATTCATGTAAAATATGTATGTGTGACTTTGAAGACTACAAGACAAAGCCTCACATTATTTAATAATAGTAAAGAAGAAATGATTACTTCGCTACAGTCCTACAGTACAGTTCCGCTCAGCGCGGTTGGATCTGTACTCTTGACCATTTCATGAATGAAAGGCTTAAGGTAAATTCTCAGCTGTAGTCTACCAAATTCAGTATTTCTTTGGTTTTTTGCAAATTTGGCTCTGTTTTACGTCGTATGTTGATTAAAATGCGATTCGCGACTCTAGGAATAATATATTTACTGAATAAAATATCATGCATTTTATATCAATCGTCAAACTCTGAAAATTAGTTCCATCTAAGAATTTTATAAGAATATTCTGAAAAACTTACTGAACTTGCTAAGTTTGACTATTAATATTCATTCCTAGAGTTGCGAATCGCATTTTGATCAACATGCGCAGTAAGACAGAGCTGCATTTTACAAAAAACAAAAGAAAATTTTAATTTGGCAGGCTCAGGCTGAGGATTCACATTAATGAAAATAGTTTTCCTCCATACAATATTATCTAGAATAAGTGTTCATTTTGAAAACTTTATAATTAAACGACTGATTAAACTAATTTGAAACAATATGTTTGCGCACACATTGTGTTAATTTTGAAGGACTGATGTTTGTTTGTGAAACAATTCTATTAGAGTAGTACGAGTGTCACTTTTGAAGACTTAAAATAAATAAATGTTTGTACCAAAATACCTAGAACTATTTGAAAGCAAAGAATATAAATAATAATATAATTTAGAAAACTGTTGATTTGGGCAAACTGTAATTAAAGGCTGATTAAACTAAGGTTCCGTAGTTTCATTTTCGTTTATGAAAAAAATTGTTTATCAGCTGACCCTATTAACATTTTTAATTTTTATTAACTATGTGATATAAGCTTCACGTTTCCGTTTTGTAACTCCACCAATAAATTTTGTAACTGTCCCATTTTATAAATTATGAAATTTAATTTTCAATTTTTACAGAGCACCAGCTCATTATTTGATTAGTTTTTGAAAAAGTGTCATACAACTATAAATTTAAAAATATTCTAAGCTTGTTAACTATTTTAGACAATGTGGGAAATAGAAAATAACAAAGCTTAATTCCCAAAAGTAATAAAGTGGGTATGTTTTACTAAATCACAAAAAAAAACAAACGCATTTACTAGTTGATGATTTATTAATTTTATTTAAAGAAAGTAGCGTGTTCTATGCAATAAAAGAACTTTTTCCGCTAATAATTAATTATGTAACAATCAATTTTATTGCAAAAAAAATTACAAAATGGAAATCAGAAGCACTACCTAGTCCCAAACAAATCGTATTTTCTCAGAAGATGGGTAATCTTTTGTTGTTTTGCAACTATTACAGGAATCTTTAACCCATTCCTCCCCACTGTCCTATTTTTAAGACACTATATTCAATTTTTTTTTAAATGTTAGGTCTTTTATTTTAATGTTTTCTGATGAAATTCGTATATTTACACTATTTTTTAACCGACTTCAAAAAAAGGAGGTTCTCAATTCGTCTTGAACTTTTTTTTAATGTATGTTACCTCATAGTCTAAGAGCCCGTGAACCCCAGACCTTCGTTATTTTATAAAAGCTGAAAGTTTGTCAGCGCATGCTCCCAACACAGGTAAGAACGATGGACCATTATGAAGTTTGGGTTATAGTGGCTTTGACAGGTAAACGGTACTAAAGGTGTGTAAAATACCGATCTAAATTCATCAAATAATAAAGTGCGATTTTTTTATATTATCTTGAGAATATTATTAAAAATCACGTTATTCATTGCCAGACACTTAACATCGTGGCAACCCCTTGCCAGACACCCTTAATGTTCATGAAATTATAGTTTTACTTACGTTATAGTATAAAAGCTGATTTTTATATATAATACTTGGGTAATAAGTAAATGATGTTTCCTCATTAGCCAGACATTTTTGATAGTTCCAACCCCTTGCCAGACAAGCATGTAGGGTAGCTGTAGGAGCGAGCGCGAGGCAGGCTCTTGCTCTATCATAACTCGGAGACGGCTGGACCGATTTGGAAAATTCTTTTTGCGTTTGAAAGGGTATACTTTCTAGTTGGTCTCATTGTTACGAAATCAGGATCTGATGATGGGATCCTGGAGAAATCGAGGCAACTCTTCAAATATTATAGGCACACCTATAGCGTTTTGGGTATTTCTTATAGTACCTTGAGCAGTTGCTTTCGAAAAGTACCATTTGGGGAAGTTGAACTGATGATGAAGACCACAGATTGCCACTGAAACTACTCAATAATAAGTATTTCGTGGATTGCGATTCGATTACTTGAGTAAGGATGTTAAACACTTTATGCTCGTCGCAATACATACGAGTATGGTGATGTAGAGCTGATGGTCAAGTACCAGGAGAACTCCTCAAAAATTAACGGCAGTGCATCGGGAAATGCAATATTTTGTAATAGGTGATAAGTTGTTGACATTATAGCTTTTGTAACTAGACAAACCGACCCACTAAAAAGCGTGAAAAAAAAAATTTTAACAAAAAATAGAACCGACTTCCATATCAAAACACTACAAAGCCAAAAATATCTTTAATTTCGGAAGGCGGTGTGAAAAAAAGTCCAAAACCAATAACACCGACTACTGAAATTAAATTTATTTTTGGCTTTGTAGTGTTTTGATATGGAAGTCGGTTCTATTTTTTGTTATTTATTTTTTTCTAATTAAATGTTTTTTTTCGCTGCAAAAAATGTTTCCGTAATTTTAATATTTTTTTTTTCAAATTGATCATTTTTGATGCATCAAGAAGAGCATTATGTTCTGATTCTATATACCGTAAAAGAAAAAAAATTGCAACTTCAAAGTACATAAAACTGATTCTAAAACCTTTACCAGATATATAATAAATAAAAACAAAAACAAAATAGAATTTGGGAACTTATGAGATACGTTCAAAATAAGCCGTACTATAAATATGACACCGGGAACATGTCTATACAAATTGCCACGAAATCGAGTTCGATCTTTTTGAAAAAAAAGTCATATTATTTTTTCTTAACGTATTAAGAAATTAATTTAAAGATTTGATCGAAAAATTTCAATTTTTTCGATGCTTGGGAAGTAATGGGTTAATGAATATCAAATCATTTTAAGATAATAAAAACGCTATGTAATTGTCATGCCCGGCTACATAAACGGACATGCCTTTTTTTTATCGTGGTAAAATTATCAAATAAGTCCTCCCACCCCGGTCAGGGTGGGAGGGACTGTCAGACTTTTACTGACTAAAATCCACGGTGCTCCTTCAATAACCCTTTACGTACCGGGGTCACGGTAATGGGATGAGTCCCACGACCCCGGCAGGCTTCGGCCCTCTAGGGGGGGCCTCGTCATATTGCTGACGCTCTTTGAGGCGCGCGTGGAACACAACGCGCCGTCGACCCGGGCATGGTCCATGGTCGGACTAGAGCATGGAATATCGGAACCTTTTCCCAATACCGGTTTTGTTTCGATGTTCAATTTTTTAATATCGGTATTCCGGTATTTCGATATTTTTCCGATATTATGGAAATAAAATGATCAAATTCGTTATAACGTTGTAAGGGTCCAAATATTAGAATTTAGAGACTGTATCAAAGTGTGCTCGGGAAATATAAAATCACCGTCATTTATTATTAAAAATATTTCATTGCAATCTTATATCAATTCGAATTTAAAAGTATAATACACAAAAAATATCAATTTCTTAACATACTCTGCTGTGTCATTAAATAAAAAAATCAACACAAGTTAAAATAAGTGATTGAGTAGCATAATATACAACGTGTAACAGAATAAACGCAATTCCTGAATGTAGTTGGTTCAGAATCGGCTTCTGAATCGATTCCGTCATACAAAATAGGTGTTAAATTTTGACGGAAAAATCTTTCATTTAACTTAAAATGGAAACACAGTACCTATCATGACATTAATACAATCCTTAATTCAAGGAAATGCGCTCGTGTGCGTGTCGGCCGCTAACATTGCATGAGTGTATGCGTCTGTGTAAGGATATTGTATGACGCACATACGTTTTACGTTATAAAACTTTTTACCAAAAAATTAAACCGACTCCCAAAAAACACTGCAAAGCGAAAAATAACTTTAATTTCGGTAGTCGGTGTCTTTAGTTTTGTTTTTTCGTTTTTGGCACCGACTTCCGAAATTAAAGTTATTTTTCGCTTTGCAGTGTTTTTTGGGAGTCGGTTTAATTTTTTGGTAAAAAGTTTTTATTTCACTCTTTTTAGTTGGATGATTTTTAATTTACCTAGTTACAAGAGCCTAAATGTCAACTACTTATAACCTTTTACAAAATATTGCTTTTCCCAATGCTGGGCCGTTAATTGTTGAGGAGTTCTCCTGGTACTTCACCATCAGCTCTACATCACCATATGCATTGTGACGAGCATAAAGTGCTTAACATCCATATTCAGGTATTCGAATCGCAATCCACTCAATACTTATTATTGAGTAGTTTCGGCGGCCATCTGTGGTCTTCATCATCAGTTCCACTTCCCCAAATGGTACTTTTTGAGAGCAACTGCACAAGTTACTATAAGAAATACCCAAAACGCCATAGGTGTGCCTATAATATTTGAAGAGTTCCCTCGATTTCTCCAGGATCCCATCATCAGATCCTGACTTTGGTGATAATGGTACCAATTTCGACGTATACCCATTCGAACAAAAAAAGAATTTTCCAAATCGGTTCAGCCGTCTTCGAGTACTCGATGATCATACATAAAAAAAAAAAAAAAAAAAAAAATATACGCGTCGAATTGATAACCTCCTCTTTTTGTCGTCGGTTGAAAAAGGTTTGGTTTCAATTTATTTAGTTACGGATATTGTCTTAGCCTTATTTAATATTGTAATTTGGGTGTCTGAGGTATTGCGCTTAATCTGTTACACCTTGTATAAATATATATTACGTTAAACGCAAAGAAGTAGATATTCAATGGGAGGGGTGACTACACAGTCATATACGAAGACTACGGCAATTCAAGAGATCGCTATTGCTGAAATATGGAACATCAGTTTTAGAAATTCCCATTTAAGTGGTCCATAAAGCTCTTTGCAGACTAGACGAGAACAAAGCCAGCAGGCCGGACGGAATACCTGCACGAGTCTTAAAAAGTTATGCTCTGGAGTTGTCACAAGCAACTAAGATGTGTAACCAGTACCCAAAAAACCTCCAAAATCTGCAGTGATGGAGTACCCTAATCAATAATAAGCTGCTAGCATACCTTGAAGACAATGAGCTCCTTAGTCTCTTCTTCTTCTTCGTATCGATGGTAAATTGCGTACTTTATATGTATCAGGCCCAGTCACGCAGGTCTCATTCAGTAGCGTTTATTAGGTCTTCTAATGTACACGTTTTTGGGTCATTTGGACACTCCAGCTAATGGGACATTGTTTGATCAGGAACGCCGTAATCGCACTGGATGTCAATTTGGCATATAATGCCCCATTTTTCTAAATTGTGCTTGCAGCGGCCTACTTGGGTTCGTAGTCCATTGATAGCTTTCCAAATAGGCCACAGCAAGTCACGTCCAGGTGGCAGATGTTCCTTGTGCTGAACGGCGGAGGCGGATTAGGCGGTGGAGGAATGTAGTTTAGCTACTTAGTGACCACCAGTATCGCTTCCGCCTTGGTCGGTCGACCCGAGATCTTCTTGTGTATGTTACGTATTGCTGGGGCGAGGCCATTAAGAAACACGGCAATACTCTTGTAGAGTCCTTCAATATCTCAAAGACCTTGACAGAGTCTGGCACGCTAGTTTACTGAGTAAGCTTCCTACATTTGGCGTCCCTGCTGGCTTCTGCAACCAGATTTCTGATTTCTTAAGTGAGCGGTCAATCCGAGCGGTCATCGATAGCTGCTCATCGGATCTTATGGCTGTCAATGTCAATGCGGTATTCTTAAGAGGTCTGTTCTCTTTGCGACTCTTTTTTGCTGCATATCAAGTATCTGCTCCAGCTCTTGCGTACGCGGATGACAGCGCAAAAAGATATACTTATCCAGTGCTTTAGCACTGGATAAGTATATCTTTAAGTCTAAGCTCTAGCTAGCAGGGATGAAACAGACTGTCTTAGAAAGGCTATGTTGGAGCAAATTAATTTGACCCGACAATCTGGTCAAATTCAATGCTTGGAAAACACAGGTTTATCTCTTCACTGCTAAAAGGAGCCAATATAAATTATCTCCTACCTACTTTCAGAGGTGCATCTATACCTATCAGTTACCGACCACCTGGAGCTTTTGGGCAAAGAGTTGACGTCTAACTTAAACTTCGGCTCAACCATTGAGTCAAAAGCTTTGCAAATCCTGCACAAGGTGAGGCGATACTTCACACCTGTACAGCTTTTGAATTTGTATAAAGCACAGGTCTGTTCTTGTATGGAGTACTGCAGTCATTTGTAGGATGGCTTAGCAAAATACCAGCTTGCTGCACTTGACTCGAATAACGCAGAGCTAAAAGACTCATAGGCGATGCAGTGTTAGCAGACAAGCTTCAGCCTGGCTCATCGGCGAAACGTTGTTTGCCTGTCGGTCTTCCACAGATTGTACTTCGGAGAGTGTGCGCAGGAACTCCATGACCCGATTCCTCCATCTACCTTATACTAACAATCTACCAGACGTACTGCATGGTACCATTCTCACTTGTTCAATATACCATCTTGTCGTACTAAGCGATTCTCCTCTACATTTATTGTGCGCACGGCCAAGGTTTGGAACTCTCTGCAGGCTGCTGTGTTCACCTCTACATATGACCCGTCTGCCTTCAAAGCAAGAGTGAACGTACAACTTCTGGGCTCGTCTTTGAGATGCGATCTTATTTTGTTGCACGTATGTACATAATGCCAGGCGCCGGCCCAAGTGTTGTAAACTTTTATATGGAAATAATCATTTATAAATGACACTGTAGCATACATATTATTATAATTAACCGATAGGTTTTGTTTACATTAATTAAATTCAATGAAATAGGTAAGAAAGATTCTATTGCGTCAGGTTTTTGTTTCTTATAAAATATCGAAAAACCGATATTTGAAATCCAATATCGCTTTTTTCGATATCGCATTTATGGTCCGATATTCCGGTTTTTCGATATTATCGAAAACCGGTATCCATGCTCTAGGTCGGACAGAGAGTTGCCCCTTACTCGCTGTCCGCATGCCCGCGCCTACGGTGGCCGGAGATCGTCGACCGATGTCCGACGCCGTGGGCGTCTACCACTGCGGCTGGGCTGGAGGGAGGACGCCATTCTCTACCTCACGCGGCCCGCCTCCTCCTTCGGAAGCATGACTGCTTCGCAGAAGGAGGCGACCGCTTCCCACTCCCTCTCGCCCCACAGCATGGCCTCGACCAATGCCGGGCGCGAGAGGTCTCCGCTTATTGCCGCCGTGAGGACACGTCGGTGCTCTGCCCAAGCGGGGCAGTCCTGCACCGTGTGCTCGACTGTGTCCTCAGGGCGACCCTCGCAGTGGTGACACCCAGGCGTTTGTTCCTTTCCCATCATCAGACACAGGTACCTCCCGAAACTTCCGTGTTCGGTGAGGACCTGCGTCATGCGGTAGGTCAGGACGCCGTGACGCCGATCTAGCCACTCCTCAAAGAGGGGTCTTACCGCCGCAATTGCGGCGTGCCCGGCCTTCGGTTCCCTCCATACTGCCCTGAGATCACGCCGGAGCTCTTCCCGCTGCGCCTCGACTTCTCGAGGCAGCGGGGATACGCCCGGCGCTGCGCCTCCACGCGCCATTCATAGACGCGCTGGAGGGCAGTCAAACGGACATGCCTGTAGTTGCCTTAATTAATAAATCAATTAAAGCCTCCAGTCAGTGCTTATTATAAAAACTTACAAACTAGGCGACTACGCGCTAAGAGGGCCTGTGGGGTACAGATCTTGGCTTAGGGCGTCACAGGGGGGGGGGGGGGGGGGGCAGCTAGGGACATGCTCGATCAGATCATCATTATACGGGGAATTTAAGGCTACTGGCTCAGCGTCGCGGACTGGCTCTGGCAAGGTTCGAGGTGGGAATACCAGAGGCGCGTGCGCATGTAGCTGTATCGCCTTGCTGACCATCTGGCTGTGAGAGAGAGATGAACGTATAATTCGTAAATGCGAAAAACGTGACAGTGAAGTATGAGTTTTGTACGCCCGGCACGACAAAGTAAGATAAAGTATAATAAAAATGGTTTTGGATCTTGGTGTGCTACGGTTAAGCAATAAAGCATTATTAGATGTGAAACGAAATATTTATTGGAGCGTTTATAATATAATATATATATATAATTGATGAAGACTTGGAGAGGGAACGGAGGGCGCTGTCAGTCCGCTGTAATATGGTGGCCCGCAGATTTGCGCGATGTAGCACAGATGTGAAACTGATGCTTTTCAGAGCCTTCTGTCAGACTTTCTATACCTGCAGTCTGTGGATCAATTATACGAGGCGGGCTTACAACGCCCTTCGGGTGCAATATAACGACGCTCTGAGGATACTGCTGAAAAAGCCTCGGTATTGCAGTGCTTCCGCTATGTTTGCGGAAGCACGTATCGACGATTTCTTCGCCGTCATACGCAACAGAACGGCATCTATGATGAGCAGGGTCCGCGGTAGTTCCAGCAGTATCGTCAGGGCGTTAGCGGACAAAATAAATAGTCCGTTTATTGTATATTGGGCAGGTGTACACCTGCAATCCAATAAAAAGTAATTTTTGTTTTGTCATGCTTACTAACATATACTAACTTATATATAATGCTTTTTGTACCTACTAACAACCTACTAACATTATTTTGTAATGATTTCTATGGGCCCTTAGGTCTGAAATAAAGATAATAATAATAATTATATTACATTCATTAGATGTTTACATCTAATGAATGTTTTCTTTAATCAATAATGGAATATACACTTAAACAAAAACCCTAAACTACATAATCCGCGAGTTGACAGTATGTTTAAAAATTTAAAATAACTATTTAATTATGTAAATCTATTGATATGAAGCACAAAATAGTACAAATGAAGAAAATATTATTATTAATTTATTTTAGTTTCCCTTGATAAAAATTAGATTTTTTATCTGTAAGTCACGTGATTAGAAACACCAATCAGAAAACGTGACGTCATCGTTCAATATTTTGACAGCTGATAGGTTATCTTTGGTTGGTGCGTAAGACAAAACAAGAAAAGAATAACTAACTAACTAATTACTAACTTCTTACTAACTTCTTCTGGTTCATTTGTCTTATCGTTCTGTAATAATTGGCCGATGAGTTCCTTTTTTGTCTTTTTTTTAAAGCAGTGAAAAGTTTACTTAATTCACAATTCATGCATTAACTCTTTAATATTCTTTTAACAGAACCTAATAAATGATATTCCGTGTAGTTCTCCATGTCATTGGTGAGCTGAAACATAAATACTTATATATTATTGTAGTACCTACTTCTTCAATAAATTCATAACATAACCTTTAAAATGGTTAGGATTATTAAGTACAATAATATTATGTAAATAATAATATGTATTGCGATAACTTTTTACTTACATCGAAATGATCTTCACAAAAAATAAATTTGATTTGGCTGATACATTTTTTGCATTAATTTGAACAAGTTCTAACCACTTCTTGCGAATATCTCTTTTTAAAGGGACATGAATAAATAGTTTCGTGGGCGTTTTTATAGTAGTATTCCCACAACAAGGTACTGCACAGCACTGATCATAATTTTTCTCGTTCATAATAAAGTAAAATATCATAAAATACCCGAAGTACTTTTATGTGCCAAATGCCGGGAAAGTTGTTTTTTGAACGATGACGTCATACGTAGTCACGTAACCACGTGCCACGATTTAGGCAATAGTTTTTTAATAAATTAAAAATATACTTATATTTTAATTGAAAGGTTAAGTAATTAATAAAATATTATTTTAGTAGTACACGTGAAGCGTTTTGAAGCGTTTCAAACAGTTTTTGCAAAGTAGTCATCTCGCGGATCTAAAGAACTAAAATATGGCGTCCAGAAATTCGTGCGCATCGCTGTCCACTGGTAATATTCCCAAAATACTGGCATCATTGCCACGCTGTATGGCAATGCTTAACCGCTGACCAAGGTAAAAGCCAGCCTTTGGGTCACGCGAAGTGTCAACTAGGCGGCTGGATAGTTCTCTAAATAATTGAAATTTGAATTGTTTCTTTCTTTTAATTGTTCTTTAATCACCAAACCTACTTTGAAGATTTTTTGCAGATATTGATAGGACCCTTTTTTTCTGGGTGGGAAAATCATCGAATGACTTTGGAGGGAGTGTCATACTTGTACTGACTAAAAACCCACCCTGTTCCTTCAGCTGCCATAAGTTCCGGGGCCACTGTATCTCGTTAGAACATTCCCGCAACCCCGGCAGATAGATAGGACCCTGGATACGGGTTTAGGATACGCGTTAAGATTTAAAATGAGCGAAGCCGCGGGCCTTGTTAATATACGTGTTGTTTGTTCATTCTGTAATCATTGCAGATTACAGCTAGTTTTATTGAGGAGATACAAATAGGGCTGCAAAATGTACTCACCTACCTACAAATTTTCGCCCTGCCTTTGTAAGCAGTACCAAAGATAGACTTAGTAAAACGTAAATTTTGCACTGCTTAATAATGAATTTTCTATATTATAGTGGTCAAAATATGAGAAAAGTATAAGTTGATTTGATTTAGATTGTGATTTAAAATAGCACATTTGTTGCCTAGAATTATTTTTTCAATTGAATCAGTTCTATCAATATTTTAAGAACATAAATAAACAATTTTACAGCATTCTAATATTCATTGTATGCATGCATTAAAATTCAGCAAAAGTGACTATTTTTTACCCCATAAGCAAGTTAAAAATTCACAAAAACAATGCAAAAAATAAAAGAAATCGATAATAATTTACCTGTAATTGCAATGGTGAATCAAAACATTTCTTTTGAAACACTGTTACTTCATAGTCATCCAGAAGTCCATCACCATCCAAATCACAGATTTTGAATATCCTTGTTAAAGCTCTTTTGCATTTTTCTGTTAGCTAAGAAACACAAAGATTGGTCATAATTTTTTGACTGTGTAATTATAAAATTAGCTACAAACTTGAAGCATTAATAGCCAAAAGGCCAAAGTATTGGACTTGTGATCCAGAGGTTGCAGGTTCGAACCCCACCCATCACACGATTGCCGTGAACACACTCCAGATACAAGCACATTAATTTAGCTTATTTGGAGGGGTTAACAAGATTGCTAGTAATGCGAGTTCTGCATTGGTAGTTCCTTTTATAAAAATACAAATATGAAACCAATATTATTCCTTACTTCTTGTTCTTCAATACTGTAAATTGGATTAATCGGGTGGAGGACGGCCTTTTGTGCATTGTAGAACATCTCAGAAACATTTATTAGAGATTTTGCTGAGCACTCTATACACCTGTCCACTTCAGGATATTCTTCGGCGATGTCCCAAATATTCTGCAGCAAATAAAAGTAGACTTCAATTATAATAAGTAATGTTAAAAAGACTACTTAAAAAAAACATAAATATTAGGGATGCATCCGATACCGATATATCGGCGATACTTTGGGTTTGCCGATATATCGGCATCGGCGATATTTTTTTATTGCCGATACAACGATACTTTTCAAATATCGCGCTTTAAAAAAGTAATGTAAACGCGCATCTTGTTTGATCTAGTTCGTTGCAAACGAGGCACGGACTATCTATGCTCGGGGATTCCCCACGTTTTATTCAGTTTGTTGTCTCTCTCACCCGCTTTGTCCCCGCGTATTCCATTTCGCTTGACACTTTAGTTGGCTTTTAACTGCTACCGCTAGTATTTTTTTCGATGCTAAATAAAATACAGAATTACATATCGTAATCAATTAGTTTGTGTGTGTATATCGTTTATGAGTCATTGGTTAATTAAAAAAACAGTAAGATCATGTCAACTTCAAAACACAAAAGTGCTTTATGGAATCATTTTGAAATTTCCACATTTGATAATTCCAAAGCAATATGTTTGTATCGTAAAGAAAATTGTGTCCCGTGGCATCAATTCTAAAAATTATAATAGGTACATCAAATTTGTGGATTCACATGAAGAGGCACCATTCGAGCGAATTGGACACCGCTTTAGGCCGTGCGCGCACTGCCTTGCGGTGGCCGCAATTGCGGTAGTTCTACCGCACCAGTAGAATGACCGGGGTCACCGGTGACTCTACCGCACGCGTTTATTCCACCGCAGTGCGCGCACTTCTATGACACTCCATACTTCACAGATTTTGCGTTTCCAAAACGCAACGCAGTGCGCGCACGGCCTTAGCGTCAAAAACAACTATCCAGAAAACAAAGTGTGATGACGACAATGGTCCACAACCTAAGAGACAAGCAACTCTGACGGAGATAATTGATAAGAAAACACTTTACACCGACGACGATATTCGGGCAAAAGATATAACTCGCACTATTGCTGAGGAAATATGTGTCGACATGGAGCCGTTTGATTTGGTCAACAAAATAGGCTTCCTAAGATTATTAAAAAAGCTATATCCAAATTATAAAAATATTTCGCGGTTCCACATTACTGAAAAAGTTATACCAGAAATTTATCAGCGAGTGAGAGCTAAAGTACTAGAACTGTTAAAAGAGCTACCGCATATTATGATGACCACCGACATATGGACAAGTGACTCTTCTTCACAATCCAATGATTTCATTAGTTTGACAGCTCATGGGATCAATGCAAATTTTGAATACAAAAATTACTGCCTTGAGGTTATGCCATTCGATGGGCCTCAGCATTTAGGTATCAACATAGCAAGTGATCTAAGCAAGGCTTTTCAAGATTGGAGTATACAAGATAGAGTTTGAGCAGTAGTTACTGACAATGCTCCAAACATGGGTGTCGCTATTAGAGAGATTCAAGAAACCTATGATATTGTACCTGTCAAATGTTTGGCTCACTCATTGCAACTGGTAATCAAAACAGCCTTTTTAAAGAAGATAAAGTGAAAGAAATGACAACTAAAGCAAGGTCTATTATTGGACATTTTAGTCATTCCACGAGCAGCAATCAAATATTAAAAGAAATGCAAGATGCACACAATATTCCCAATCATGTTCTTATACAGGATTTATCTACACCCTGGGACTCGACACTACAGACATTAAGGCGTTTGCTAGAACAACGAGTTGAAGTACAAGCTTGTCTGCCTCTTATAAATTGCAAAGTAGAACTTACAACTACAATAACTTACTTGCAAAAACAACGATAATGATGGAGGAGCTGGTGAACATTTTGCGCTACTTTGAAGAGGCTACAAAGTCAATTAGCAAAGCCACTGCTACGTTATCTGACGCCATTCCGTTAACTAAGTCTTCGTAAATTGTTAGAAAACATGAGAAGTCGTTCAACAGAAAGGGAGAATGCATCGCAACCGCTAATGTTAGCTGGTGACTTGGCATTCGCTCTTAATTAAAGATTTGATAGTTTGGAAAATGATGAAATATATCGCATAGCCACAACGCTTGATCCTCGTTACAAAACACGAACATTTCAATTGCAGTCTACTATTTTAACGGTAAAAAAGCGTCTTGTTGAGTTATTTAACCTTAATGAAGCTCTGCATTCCGAAACTATTTCAGACATGTTCACACCCACACCTAGTACAAGTTCTGAGTTCCCTACTAGTGGTGGGCTTTGAAGCGTTTGTGAAAATATTATTAGAGAGGCCGAGGAGGATGAGCCCCTGTCCATTCTGAGCTGTAATTCTCTCAAAGAGGAAGTCGATAGATACCTGAGATCTCCTAATATATTGAGAGACTCAAATCCGTTTGTTTTCTGGCGCCATGACGTTTTATACCCAAACCTGAAAAAACTGGCGCAGAAGTACTTCAACTTTAAAATGAGTTCTGTCGCATCTGAGAGATTATTTTCTACTGCAGGTCTTATACAGACAGACTTGCGAAATCGGCTTTCTCCCCAAAACATGAGAATGCCGTTTTTTAAACAAAAATCTTATTAATGTTAATTTTAATTATTAACAGTTATTTATTTTAATTTCATTATTACCCTTAATTCTTAATATCTTATTCAAAGTTTGTGACTGTTTATATTTTTTTAATAAAAATTAATAACTTTAACCAAACTCGTGTTTTATATATTTTACCTTCATTTTAATTCACTAATCATTGGTATCGGTAACGACGATATTTTTATAAGAGTATCGGTATTGTATCAGCAAAAAGGCATATCGATGCATCCCTAATAAATATCATAATTATGAGTCATTGATATAAAACTTACATCAATTACAGAATAATCAATTAAATCAATCTTGTTTCCAACAAGAATGACTGGCTTCCTGTAATCATCAGGACAGTTTTCTCTCACAAAAGGTAACCAATAAGATGCAATTTTGCTGAGCGTTTCTTGTTTTTCCACTGAGAAAACGATGCATATTACATGAGCCCTTTCAATTTCTTCCCCCACCTGCTCTAGCGTTTGTTCTGCAACTGAAGGGATTAATGTGTGGTAAGTATAGGCAAAAACAATATCTCTATTTATCAATAAACTATAACAATGTGTATAAAAAAAAACGAATTGGCAAATAATCTGGACTTTTTGTATAACACTTTAATAAAATTATCTAAGTCAACTAGGACTTGTATGTATATGGGGGCAGGTATCCATAACTCCACAACCAAGCGCTTATTTTGCATAGGGCCAACTAGTACTTAAATATATATTGTAAGCATTTGTGAAACTTTAACTAAATCTTATTGGCTTCATAACTGAGGACCATTATCTCGGACTGACTGCCTGACAGATGGACTGTAACCAGATTATTCTTAACTAGTAGTTGCATAGAGCTTTGCTTCCATGGTGATGATAAAAACATAGCCCTCCTTCTTATGCCTTCAGGCTTAGCATGAAGATTGGTGCATTTAAAAAAAAACTTTTCTGCTTTATAATAATCGATTTTTAATAACTTCATTTAGTGGACCATCCAAGGTCCTCTATTGTAAGTATAAATAAATTTGACTTTCTAGAGAACTGATCAAACCCTTGACAGTGCCACAATGTCTTTAATGTTAATAATTTAAATAAATGCTTCGACAAGTAATAAGAAAATTATGCAATGCAATTTATAAGTACTAATAGTGGCAATAACAGATGAACTTGTTAAAAACTGATAGTAAACAGTAGGTACTCAAAATAACGATGTCCTTCTTACGAGCAGTACAAGTTGAAATAATAGGTACGTACGGCAAACATCAATAATATTGGTTGGTACTTGTTCTGGCGTAACGTCTGCGGGAATTGTGATTTCTTCAGCCTTTGGCGGCACATGTTCAGTAAATTCTTCAGTAACTAGGGAAAGTATTAGCGAGGTTTTTCCGACACCAGGTTCTCCTAGCAAGAGGATTCTAACTGTACGAGGTATGGACTCGTAAACCATCTTGATGTATAAAATGTGTTATATTACGTATAGAGACATTTTTTTGTATGACGAGTAATTTTTGGATGCTAATTTTTAGCCCCGAAATAGTCATTCACTATACTGTCCGCCGAAAACGAAATTTCATGATGGTCTTAATTTTATTTCACAGTATCATCTGTCATACAGACAGACGGCTATGGACAGTTAGTGATGTATCAACTCTATTTACTAACTCGTGTTAACCTGTGGGTTTAGATCGAGTCATCTCGAGTTGAATTCTCTTTAACTCAATTTAGTCGATTTGAATACTTTTTGAAGCCCTAGCGTGTCAGCCGAATGACAGACACTGAGATGGCGCGAAGTTTTCCGATCATTTATGACTATATTCATTCATTTAATTCGCTACAAATGTCAATGTCAAAACAACAACATTGCATTGTTGCAGATTTGAGGTTATTTTGGAGAGCTGGTTGTTATTGTTGTTAGTTTTTTGAATTATAAGGTACTGTATAGAAAAAATGCCGGGACCTAAAAAGAAATCTGTTGTTTGGGATGTATTTGAATCGCCAGTTAATGGACATGCTAAGTGGAAACAGTGTTCAGATTCATATAAATATAGTTTCGTTGATAATTAATAGAAATACTTACTTTATTTATGTTTCGAAAATTTAATCCTAAAAACATAAAACATAAATACCTAAATGGTAAATAAATACATTTCTTTTTTTATTTAAATTCAACCTACTTTAATTATAATGGTCCCAAAACATATTGATTTTCTTCCGCTTTGCTCCTGTTTTATTTAGGCGGTTTCGGATATTTTCGACACTAAAATTTAATAATTGGGAATTCAGGGAAAGAAAAAATGCATCTATCATTTTATTACACTGAAACATATTTGATCAACAAATAGAAAATAATTGTTTTTCTATATTCGTTTTATTACCAATGACTAAAAACCCACCCTGTTCCTTCGGCTGCCCTAAATTTCCGGGGCCGCAGTAACTCGGCAGAACTTTCCCGCAAACCCCGGCAGGCAATGGCCCTATGAGGCCCCGTCGCTGGTGTTGACAGCTCTTTGAGGCGCGCGTGGAACACGACGCGCCGCCGACACGGGCCTGGTCCTTACCGGACGGTGAGCGACCCCTGCTCGCCGTCCGCAGGCCCGCGCCTACGGTGGCCGGAAATCGGCTCGCGATCCCCGACGCCCGGGGCGTCTCCCGCGGCGACTGGGGTGCGAGGAAGAGAGTTGCCTCTCCCTCACGCGTTCGGCCTCCTCCTTCGCTAGCATGACTGCTTCGCAGAAGGAGGCGACCGCATCCCATTCCCTCTCGCTCCGCACCATAGTCTGAACCAGAGCAGGGCGCGAGAGGTCGCTGCCGCCGATCATATACAACCCTAGGACATTCGCTCGATGACGTGGGTCGCGCGGCGGGCAAAACAATCTCAACTCTCTGTATGCGTACTTATAGTACATTTCTTCTCGCTGCAAACAGCTGGTATTATTATTAAGATTTTGTAGGTATTTTCGCTTTTGCATGGGAGTGATGTATCTGTTACGAAGTAACAATTTAGTAATCTGTAACCCAGCTAACTCGAATTACGTAAATTTCAACTCGAGTTGTGTTTGTTCGAGTTGGCACATCACTATGGACAGTGGGTGGCCCTCTGACTAAGGAAAAATTTCCTTAGTCTGAGGGGTGGCCAAACAGATTAAACCAGTGGTGTAACGAATATATTCAAAATAGGTATACATATTATAATACAAGCACTCATACTCATATTAGGATATGCGAAAATCATACATTAGGCTCCCTGGATATTGGGCAAATAATAGGTACCCCATTATTCTCGTCACGTAGCAATAATATTAGTATATTACCTATAAGCGAGTATCTATTAGCAATCACTCACTAATACGCGATATTAGGCCATATAGCCATATTAGTATAATACACTAATACGTCGATATTACCACAGTATATAGATGGACAGTATAGAAACTAAGC
Source organism: Tholera decimalis (assembly GCA_943138885.2). Taxonomy (NCBI): domain Eukaryota; kingdom Metazoa; phylum Arthropoda; class Insecta; order Lepidoptera; family Noctuidae; genus Tholera; species Tholera decimalis. Next base: position 22,177,075 of record OW964556.2, read on the forward strand.
CTAGTTGACGACATAATCTGACATTCCGTGAGCATATAACCAGGAACTTTCTGTAAGAAAGCGTACAGATACTTGGGATTTGTTCTAAGACAGACACAAAGTTTCACAAACATCACAGCAGTTAGGGTCCTGTATGATGCACTAGTCAGGAGTCATCTGGAACATAGTGCGGTCATATGAGCTCCATATGAAACTAAGTACCTACTCTGTAATGTTGGAGCGCATTTAGAATAAGTTCACGCGCCATTTTTGTATAGGAAATTATATGGGGTATATCCCTTCTACCCACTGATATATCCCACTCTGTTTCTCCTGGGCATGGTTGGATATAATCAACTGCATGTCCGACGGGAGTTTACGCTGGTCGCTTACTTGGTGAAGGTGCTCCGTGGAGTGGCAGTAACCCGGCAGTATTGCAGCGCTTGAGTCTGTGTGTGCCGGACCGCTACGTGTGGAGGCGGCGCAGCCCGCCACTTCTCCTACAGCCAGAACTATCCTGCTTGCCAAGGCACCCCTTACCAGAGCTATCCGTACCATCAACGACCTTCAAAACCAGATTGATGTGTTTACATGTTGTTTGAGTGAATTTGCAAGGGTATTACTATTTATATTATGCTACAAGCAAAATAACATTTAATTTCTGTTTTAGCAAAACACAAACACAATATGTTTGTGTTTGTGCTATGTTTTAGTAATTATGTTATGCTATGTTTTGTGTTTTCATGGTATAATAATTTGTTAGTGTTAATTTTATTTCTAATTTGGTTTTTTAAGCATATAGTTTAAGTTCTTAACTGTCGCATTAGGGTAAACCCTGTAATGATAGTTTAAGCTGTTATAAATGAATAAATGAATAAATCTATCTATCTAAAGGCTCCATTGAAGCAATAGGGTTGTCACTTTTAATGATTTTGGTACTGTTTTTTTTTCACATTTTTGTTCTGTAGTGATCAATCCATAGAATTTAAATAACTACCTATCTTACAAATACAATTTAAATAGGTAATCTCATGGCGTCAATTAATCTCAGCAAAAGACGATGGTTTAAACACGAAAAACAATTTAATATTAACACACAACAGCTTATAGAACTATAGATCTGTAACTTTGTGGTTACGGTGGCGTAACTTTTGCAAGTTTTGGCGGGAGCGTACGCGAGCCGAGGTTGGACAAAACGGAAAAAAACGACACCCATGACGAAAAAATTGATACCTGTTGCAGCCGCCATCTTGGATTCACGTATTGACGGCACTATCGTTTTTAGTACCCTCGAATACCCATTGAGATAGGAAAAGTACCTATAGCGAATACTATTGCGGCCGCCATCTTTATTTATTTATTTACACTTTATGCACATAGGTACAAAGGCGGACTTAATGCCGTAGGCATTCTCTACCAGTCAACCATGAGTGGTGAAGAGATAGAGTGGAAGGTGCAATATGTACGTGAAAATTATATTGGAAAAATAATGATAATAATAGTGATAACACAAAAAAAAAACATAATATCATAAAATCGAAGTATCATAAAATAGAAATCTACGTAAATAATATATATGGATAAATACTTATATAAATACATATACACAGGGCCGAGCCGTCCCCATGTGCGAAGTGTGCGGCGCACACAGGCGCCAAGGCAGAAGGGGCGCCGGATGTAATGCCAGCGTTAATTATTGAAATTATTTTTGTAAAACTACAATTTATTATTCTTTATAATTGAGTGGGTATAAACAGTGTAAAGTTAAACCACAAGCGTGATTATCCCAAGACAATACTCACGTCCGTGGAAAAAATCATAGGCGCTTCATAGATTTTGCACACAGGCGCTGTCTTAGGTCAGCGCGGCCCTGCATATACATACATAATATAGTTAAGAAGCAAATGAAAATTAAATGTGGAAATTCTGCTTATTGGTGAAGAAAGTGGACCCGCAATTTCTTTTTAAAGGCGTAGCGATTGTCAGCCGTACTGATCTCAAGAGGAAGCGCATTCCAGAGGAGAATCGACTGGATATGAAAAGAAGAATGAACAAAGTCAGAAGTATGAGAAGGACAGAGTAAGAGAAGATTATTGGATGAACGTAGATTCTTATTGTGTGATGAACATAGAAATTGAAAGTGACGTTAGATAAGAAGGTGGGCTGGGATAGTTGAGTAGAGAGAAAAGCGTTGTCAAAGCGCGCAAACTTCTGCTCTGACGAATGGTCATCCATTTAAGCTCAGACCTGAAACTTGAGACATGGTTATATTTCCTTAAACTAAAGATGAACCGAATCCATATATTAAGGATATGGTCAAGCTTATCCAGCAAGACCGCATTCAGGTCATAGTAGCACTCGTCACTATAGTCAATCAAAGGGAAAATTAAAGTACGGACAAGCATAGTCTTTGTCTTAACAGGCAAAAAGTTCCTCAGACGATACAAGGAACGCAAAGTGCCATTGGCCCTTTGGCTGATACTAGATACTTGATTTTGCCAGCCAAGTGTCGAGTCTAGATGCAAACCGAGTCCCGAGATCTTTTACGCTGGGGCTAATGGGAATGACGACAATGGGTAGAGTGGCGGCTATGTCTCTACCTCCTATTATTTTTAAAGGCGTATTATTTTTAAATATGACCATGTCTCAAATTTCAGGTCTGAGCTTAAATGGATGATATTCGGATTCTAAATTCTTTGTATGCTGTACCTAGCCTGATTTTTTATTCATCACCCATCATAGTAATTACAAAGTGTATGAACTGTTTTGTGGTGACCAAAATTATGGATTTACCTCAGAAAAAGAAGCAGTACATTCATAAATATCGAGAAACATGGGAGACCGAGCCCAACATTGTGTACTGACTGTTTCATTGAAGGTAACGTCAGCTCAGGCAACATGTAGGGCTCACAAAGTGTTCAAAGTGTTCAAAGTGAAGTGATTTCTATTCCTATTAGAAATCCATTCGGATGCCACGTGTCACATAAAATACCACTATCGAAAATGGTTCTTTAATGCATACAAGTAAAAGTTAAGCCGGTATTTTGAACATTTTTGATAATTTTGATGCTGACTGTACATAAGGCAACTATGTGTCAATTTATTTTATAACTAGTACTCACGCGGGGCTTCGCTCCCGTGGATTCTATTACGGTAAAAGCATAACTCTCCTTTTTTTGCAGTCGCGTAAAAAGTAGCCTATAACCTTCCTCAAGCTTCAAGCTACTTCCATTCCAAATTTCATCGAAATCCACCCTGTACTTTCGAAGATTAGCGCGTTCAAGCAAACAAACAAACAAACAAACTCTTCAGCTTTATAATATTAGTATAGATTATTAAAGATTGTATTGCTTATGTAGTACATTCTTCTTCACTTGATCCCCCCCCCCAACTCCTTTCCAGGCTGCTAATGGCCTTCAGTAACCAGAAAATAAGTAAATCCGGGATCCGTCTCTAGTTGAATCAGTTTTAGCGACTTCTAGCGAGAAGATATAATGAGATAAGATAATAAATCTAGGGAGAAGATTTTACTGGAGTTAGCTTGGCAACATTGCGACTGCATCGCATCAGTGTTGCCGTTTAAGCGACTTTGTCGCTAGATCTAGCGGTTTTTGGATGTGCTTAGCGACTTTTTTTCTTCGATCTAGCGACTAAAATAAATTTAGCGATTTTTAGCGACTTTTTGTATGCAAAGCTTTCCTTACAAAAATCACTAAAACCATTAACTAAATGCTTCAGCGCCATTAGTAGTCTTGGGTAGTTCGTGAACGATGAACGAATAGGAACCGTATCTTCGGTTGTCAAAGGTTGTCTGTAAAAGATCGCTTTTAGCGTTAAGACCGCCCATTGTATCACCCTTTTTAGTTCGAACACGCGAGACATTTCTAGTGACCGTTGACTGCTGAAAGCGATGACCGAATAGAGATATTAGAACTAATAAAATTAAATAGTTCACTGTCCGAAATGAACTAGTATGGAGCAATCTCAAAAATGACCGAGCATGCACAAGACTAGCCATTAGAAGTTGTCGAAGTCGAAAATGACGCAATCGATAACGAAAATTTTGCTTGCTTAAACCTATAGGGATTTCATTATTATGATTAAATGCTTGATTATAGAAATTTGCTTTTATTTACACCATATTTTGTTACCATGGAATATTCTGAAATATTTAGCGACTTGTTGCGGATATTTTAATTTTTTTTTTTCAAACTTTCGCATCGACGTCTGGGGACCAAACGGCAACACTGATCGCAGTTGCCAAAGAAGAGAAAAAAAAAGAAAAAAAAATGGGATTCTGGCGGGAACTTAAAAAAAAAGCGCGTCAAATTTTTTTACAATTTTCATTTTTATTAAATATTCGCTAGTTTCTAACTTAAAAGTTAATTAAAAACAATAGTGCTAGGTGTGCAAACCCATACAAATGGTGGGAAATGAGGGGGCGGGGATAACCCGCCCACCTCACATAAACGTCCCCGGCCTGAGGCCGGAGGCGGAGGGACTGGGATGGACTGTGGTGATGGCGGCGGCGGTGAGCATTCTGACTTTTCGCCTTATATAAAACCTGACTATAAAAGACAATATCCAGAAAATGCCAATTATGTAGACTTTAAAGTGTTCGTTGAAGCATCCAACAACAAGGATAGAATAGGCAATAAGAGCCCTATCTATCTCAATCACATATTTTCCAGTGAAATAAAAGGAGTGACGGCTATACAACGAATAAACGCAAATAAAATAGCAGTAATATTTAAACAGTACAATACGGCCAATAACTTTATTAACAACAGTGCTTTTCTTAACAAGCATGGCTTGAAAGCATTTATTCCGGCTGCGCAAATAGAAAAAACAGGTATAATTAGATTTGTACCAGCAAACATTTCGAATAAAGAATTGTACACCAAACTATCATCAATTTATGAAATAATAGCTATAAGAAGATTCACAAAGAAGGTAGGACAGGAGCGAGTTCCACTACAAACAGTTAGCATTACTTTTCTGTCGAATATTCTGCCGGACAATGTACAATATGATTTGTTTTCATACCGAGTTTTTGAATATGTACCCCCATTACAGCAATGTTTCCGTTGCTTTAAATTTAACCACTCGGCTAGGATATGCAATGGCAAACAAAGATGTTCCATTTGCGGAGGTGAGCATTTATATAAAGAATATTGCAGCGGGCCTCATCTTGCAATTTCTAGATTATGTCCAATCAAGTTAAATAAAATATTAGAAAAGAAAAATAAGATTACTTATGCAAGTGCTACTTTGACGAAACAACACACAAGTGATAACATTGAATTTCCACCTTTGCTACCTCCAAAAATGAAACCAACTGACACTGTAAATAAGATTGTAAATAAGTCTGTAAATAAGTCTGTACATACATCTGTAAATAAGTCTATATCTGTAAATAATACTGTACATAGTGTAAATAAATCTAAAGATGTCCCTCCTAAAATAGACATCAAAGCCCAAATAGTTGCCAACGACGATGTACTTATGGCCCTGGTACAGACGTTGGTGGAACTGGGTAATAAAGGAGATAATACGCCTACCACCGTAAATAGTATTAAAGAAACACTACTTAAAAATCTCAAGTAATGGATCCAAGTCACACATTGTCTAAGCTACGTATTGCTCAGTATAACATTCAAAGTGCCAATAGTAAAAAACCTTTATTGATTCAATTCTTACAAAAACAAAATATTGACATTTGCTTACTTAACGAAACATGGTTTAAAGATAATAGTTTTAGAATACCTGGATATAATATTTACAATATAAATTCCAAAAATACTCATAATGGTGTAGCAATACTGATTAAGCCATATTTAAAGTACAAAGTTTTAAACACTAGATTTTATGAAGACATTCAAACTGTTGCTTTGTCCCTATCTACTGTTCATGGTAGCTTGACTATTCTTTGTGTATACTGTCCTCCTTCTAGTGGACATATACGGATCAATAGATTACGTAATATTATTAATGGTCTTCCAAAGCCCATATTTGTCAGTGGTGACCTTAATGCACACCACATTGCATTTGGTTGTCTATCCACTAAAAGCAGAGGTCATGATTTATTTAGTATCATTGATGACTTGGATTTATGTATTTTAAATGATGGTAGTTTTACAACTGTTAACAACCCAAGACGGAATCCATCTGCAATTGATGTTAGCTTTACTAGTGCTAACCTCGCATCAATATGCGAGTGGTCTGTACATGATGATGCCATGGGCAGCTATCACTACCCAACAATAACAGAGATTTCACTACATATAGATAAGTATCATATTAATCCCCCTGTTGATGGTTTATATATAAAAAAGCAGATTGGGAAAAGTATAAAACTATTTCTAAAACAATATTCAATGATTTAGTCCTAAAATTGTATGATCCTATTTCAACCTATGATGATTTTTGTTCTCGATTGGATACTTTAAAAGATATGACAATTCCTAAACTTAATAAACCAAATAACTTTAAAAGCAGACCTCCAGCTCCTTGGTGGAATGACATATGTGAAAAAAGTGTAATTGCCTCTTACAATGCATTGAAACTACACACATCAAAAGTGTCTAGGGATCAAGCATTTTTATTCGGATTTCTTGAGATTGAGATGTGGCTTTGTAATAAATTTATGATTTTATAAATTTATATGGATCCTTTTTGGTGCATTTCATAATTTGAAACAGGAACTGTTAATCAAATTCGAGTAAAAGATGAAAATCAGCTGTCAATATTTTCCCTATAAAAACATACAACGCATTGAAGACATTATTAGTGCTACTGTTTCCCTACTACTGATTAAAACCAACGTTATTATGGAGCGGCGACGTCATTTAAGCAGGGAAGAAATGCTCAGAGCCGTGGGAATGATAGAAGCTGGTTCCCGGCAACGTACTGTGGCTTTAGCTCTGAATACAAGTCAGTGTTATCAGTCGACTTTGGACACGTTACCGAAGCACTGGTACCGTGGCTGAGCGCCATGGAGGACGGTATCGCTGCACCACACGGAGACAAGACCGATACATTCAAATCTTAACTCGAAGAGCTCCAACAATAACCGCCATGATGTTAGCCGTGAGGCTTCATCACTCTTCAGGGAACTTAATTAGCGACCAAACAGTCAGAAACCGCTTGCATGAAGTGAACCTTCATTCCCGAAGACCGCTACGGGTACCACCTATAGCAATGCACAATCGTAGGATTCGATATCAATGGGCTCTTGAACACAGAAATTGGGCAGAAGAACAATGGCGTTTCGTGTGCTTTTCTGATGAGTCTCGTTTTGGTATGAGACCGGATACAAGACGTATACGACACTGGAGAACCCCTGGACGCCAACAGCGATTAAAATCCTGCCAGGAAGTCCATCCTTATAGTGGTGGAACCATCATGGTGTGGGCGGGTATTTGGATCGGCGGAAGAACTGAGTTGATTTGGATCAGAGGCAACCTCAACGCTCAAATTTATGCTGAGACGATTGTATCTGACGTCATCGTTCCTCTACAAGTGCAAATCGGTCCCTTATTTCAGTTAATGCATGATAATGCACGACCGCACACCGCAGGAGTTGTAAGACAGACTCTCGCCGCAGCTAACATCAATGTCCTGCTCTGGCCTGCTCAGTCGCCAGACTTGAACCCGATTGAGCATGCATGGGATATGCTACAGAGAAGAGCTCTGCCGAATATGGAGGGTATCCAGTCGCAAGAAGACCTTTTTTAGTTGTTGCAACGAACATGGGCGGCCATTCCACAGCGTGATTTGGATGAACTCATTTTGAGTATGCCAAACCGATGTTCTTGTGTTGTTAGTGTTCGCGGTAGAAACACGGATTATTAATTGTTTAAGTTACCCAATAAAATTTTAAAGAAAACTGTTATTTCAGTCTTTTTTTCGAACTTTAATGTTAGTGGTTCAAATGTCAAAAATCCCTTTATTAGGAAAATGGCAAATTTCTTTATTAATGCAAAGGTGACTTGGTTTATCGTTACTGTGACAAACGAAAACACTTTATTTGATGAATCCTTAAAGAAAATTTTAATTAATATCAATCAGGAGAAAAGTTATTGCAAAAATATATGTTGATCCCTAGACACTTTTGATGTGTGTATTTGGAAATGAGAACACCAATTCAAAAGTAGTTTATAATGTAGAACCTATAAATTCAGTAAATTCAAAGAAATTTTTAGGCATAGTAATAGATAGGAAATTAACCTTTGAGGAACATATTAAATACATATCAAAGAATGCTCTAAAAGGTTTAAATGTAATTAAATGTCTTGCAGGTGTCTCATGGGGAGCAGACCCGAAAATATTATCAATTTTATATAAAAGTATAGTTAGAAGTCATTTTGATTATAGTTCACTAGTGTATATAAATAGTACTCATGTAAATAAGCTAGATCTATTGCAGAACAGGGCTTTGAGAACAATTTCTGGTGCAATGTGCTCTACTCCCATAAGGGCCATGGAAGTGGAGACTAAAACTATGCCCTTAATTTTGAGACGCATTCTACTTGCTAAGAGATTGGTGTATTCCCGTTCGTCCCCTCGACTTCGTCCCCCTAGGGGGACGAACGGGAATTCACAAAAATAATATTTAATTTGTTCCCGATCGTCCCCCTAATTTTTTTGGGGGGACGAATGGGAATATGTTCTTTGATTAGTGCCATTCGTCCCACAAAAAGATTTGTGCATAATATGTTTATTCGTTATTTCGTAGTTTACTTTTAAATTAGTTGCTTCGTTAGATTTAATCATTATTTTACAAAATTCTTCTCTATTTTTTTTTGAATTATAAAAACGTATCCTAAGTTTATCATTGTTTCATTTAAAATGTTTACCTACACTAAATGTAACAGCTTTGGCGGCATGCGTCGGCGATGCCGCCGGACTTAACAAAAGAGTGCCTATAACATTGTGTTATTTGCGTAAATCCTATTGGTTTACCTGACATTCTCTCCCTTTCCTATCCTTAAATTAGACCGGTCGGGTTAGTGTTGACAAAACAATGAAAGTGCACGGGTGTTAATGTAATCCATACTTCCATACTAATATTATAAATGCGAAAGTAAATCTGTCTGTCTATCTGTCTGTCTGTCTGTTACCTTTTCGCGCTGAACCGATTTACATGAAATTTGGCATGAGAATAGTTTAGGACCCTGGGAAGGACATAGGATAGTTTTTATCCTGGAAATCATCCCTTAAGGATGTAAAAGGGTGTTGGAACTTTATATTCCCCCCTCCCAATTCATTCAAATCGCGTATTCAAAAACCACTCATAATTTTTTTTTTTAAACTACACAACTGCATGTAGGCTATACAAATCTTTGTTTAGGGCTGGGGAACCCACGTCATGGACCAGTCAACATCAAGTTAATATACGAATCATTTCATTTTCAAAATCGGGGCAATATGCGTTTGCCCTTTTGAAAATAGGAGAAGATCGTGTGGCAACAGATATCAACGGGATGATTTATTTGAGCTCTGAATTCTGTAACATAGTCCAAGATACAGATAATTTAAAAAACCACGTTTATTTTGATTTGAAAACAAATATGAGGGATAAAGAATGGCTGCGTGAAAGAGTAATTTTGGCACCGGCTAACGAAATTGTAGGGCAGATCAACGAAAAGATTATGTCTCATGTGGATTGTGATGTTGTCGAGTATCTGTCCGTCGACAATGTCATGGATACAAAGCAAGTGACGTCGTACCCTGTAGAGTTTATCAACTCTCTGGAATTGTCAGGGTACCCCATCATATTATTTGAGTCTTAAACTTGGTGTCCCAGTCCTGTTGATGCGTAATCAGGGCGCACCAAGGCTCTGTAATGGCATGCGACTACAAATTACACACCTTGGATGCAATGTTTTCAAGCAATAATTATGACAGGAACAGCAAGCGGTGAAAACGTATTTATTCCTTGCATTCAGTTCGAAAAACTCAAATTTCCCCTAGAAGCGGCATCGGCAATGACCATAAACAAAGCTCAAAGAAAGACACTGAAAGTCGCAGGTGTACATATAGAAAAAGACTGCTTTTCAAAGGATATATTATTATTATTCCATTTATTTAATATATGTACATATAAATTACATTTTTAAATATTAATATAAAAACATTTAAAAATATAAAAAATAGTAGCCCACCGGTATCGGGAACAGGGTCCAAGCTACCAGTGGTCAGGGCTCCATAGAGAGGAACCTCCTCACAATACGCGCCTTTTCCTGGAGTACAGCTTTCTGGATCAAGCCCTTGATCCAGCTGCCCAACTAGAGCTTCCTTAGATGTTGGTCGAGGCTCTTGGCTATTATACCATTGGCTGTGACGACGTTAGCCAGACGAGAACAACCGGAGATAATGTGACGAATGGATTCTCCCAGTTTGTGACATGCCCGACATATGTCTACCGTACCATCCTTCACAATATATTTCCGATAGTTATTCGTCATCATAACTTCGTCCATAATCGCACAGACAAAACCTTCGGTTTCCCCGAAGAGGTCACCAAAACGTTTTGTGAGTACAGGGCGTGTAACTTAATACTTACTATTACGAACACTACCAAAATACGCTTTGTGCATCCTATTGGTCAATATATATATAAATATATATATTATTTGGTGGGAGCAAAAGAACTAAAAAATTATTCATAAATTATTCCCGTTCGTCCCCCCAAAAAAATTAGGGGGACGATCGGGAACAAATTAAATATTATTTTTGTGAATTCCCGTTCGTCCCCCTAGGGGGACGAAGTCGAGGGGACGAACGGGAATACACCAAGAGATTCTGTCTTAAATTAATTGCTGCAAATAACAGAAAAATAATAAATAAAATTGTATCTTCTGTAATTAGCACTCTTGGGCCTCTAACAACAGGAGAGGATATCTTAAATGGTAAATCCCCAACATTATCCAAAATATTGCTGGAAACAGAAAACAGTTTTATTGTTATTAGAAAACAGTACCCATGGCCATGTTACTCCTTCTCTTATCAGTGTATTTCACATCAAGTTAAAGAATTACAAAATCCCATTAATAATAATTCAGATATGTTACAGTTTTTGACAGATAATAAGAATTATCATGTTATTTACACTGATGGCAGTAAGGGGAGAGATTATGTACGTGCTGCTATATATGATCCACATGCTAAATTTTCTCAAATAAAGATGGGCGTTTAAACGAAAAGCATATAATATAACATGTTATTTAAAATAAGCGAATAAGCAGATTAGTTTATAAAAGCATTTAACATTATCTGCTTATTCTGCTTTTTGTTAAAATTGAAACGTAACCGCAAATATTGCATTCCGTTGTTCACTTTTAAAAACGACAATTTAATTAAAACGGGTTTTCGTGAACTGCTTAAATTGCTTACTTTGCTTTTTAAGTTTAATAGCGTTTTCTCCGCCCGGTTAAAAGCGTCATGACTCATGTTTTGTGTATCTCCGAAACAATTTGTATTTGAAGTTATGACTTGGACTTGTTTACGTAAACATAAATAGTGTAAAACATTTTTTCATGTGGTGAATTGTTTCGTAGGTACCAAGGAAATAATTCTGAGACTTTTGGACTTGTATATAATATAGTTTTTAGGTGTAGTTAATAGTGTTAATAATAGTGTAAATAATTTATAGTGTAAGTAATTGTGCTAATTTTTGGCGTCTTTTGAAGTGAAAACTTCTTTAGCATCGTTGTGATCTGAAAGTTTATGAAACGAAAAAGCGACAGTAAAAAGAGACAGACACATAAATTGCCTAATTTTGGAATTCTGTTGCGGCCAAGTGGTAGAGCTTTTGATGCCCTATAAAATGAGCCCAAACTTGGCTATCTTGCGACCACGGGAACGAAGTTAGGTTGCGGGAGGGTGAGGTAGCCTTTAGAGGGAGGGGGGAGGGGGGTCTCGTGGGAAGTTCAGGGGGGGTGAGGGGTAAGGGGGGGGGGGGACACAAATTATTTGAAGTTTTTTTTTTGAAGGTTTCACTTCTACCACGTGTGAATTGCACACAAGTTTTTTTTTTTCTATAAAAACAAATTGGTGATCTAATAAAACTGATCTGCAAAGTACGAAGGAAAGTTCATTGATGTCGTTTAAAACCAATAAGTACTTAAACTTAACCAACTAAAAAAGCAAACAACATAATTTCGTTATTTTTAATGTAAGCAATTAAATAAGCAGATAAGCAATTAAGCAGTTAATGTAAGTGACTTTTTATAAAAAATAAACGAATAAGTTCGTTAAAAGTTTTAAGTCGTTTATCACATCTCTGCTCTCAAAGCTTTGTTCTGCACAATACATGTACTATATTCACTGCAGAGGCATATGCGGTTTACCAGGCATTAATACATATTCGCCAAATTAGCAATAGTAAATACTTTTTGATTGTTTCTGATTCACTAAGTTTGATAAAAGCCTTAACTAAGCTTACAGTTTCATTTAAGTTAAATTATATTCTGTATTTCATCAAGGAAATAATTCATCAATATTATCTTAAGCACATAAAAATTGTATTTTTGTGGGTACCTTCTCATCGAGGTATCTCTGGCAATGAAGTAGTTGATAAAACCGCATATGAAGGTAATGCTATTGATGTTAGAAATGCAATGGATATTCCTATGACTGACTTCCCGCAATGCATTAATGAAAATATATGTAACTTATGGTTGCAAATGTGGAAGAAAGACCAAGACATCAAAGGAAAGTGGTATGGGAGTATACAAGAAAGATTACCTATTAAACCCTGGTACAATAGATTAAAGGAAGCCAGCCGAGACTTTATCACTACGATAAATAGATTGCGCTTTGGCCATAATACTGCTCCGTCACACCTTGCTAGACTTGGCATTATTACAAGCAATACATGCCCACATTGTGAATACCAAGAGGGAACCATAGATGATACATATATTTACTGAGATAGATGCGCCACTCTATGATTCGAAAATTGAGTTTGGTGACCCTGATCGCCAGGTAGCGTAACGGTAGTTTAATACCGAAAAAATCCGGTAGGTGGCGTCTACCTTACATGTTAATATTTTCTTATTTTAAAGATTTTAGAAGTACTAGACTGATTGAAATAAATATTCTAATCGACAAAAGATTTTAGAATATTTATTTCAATCTATCTAGTACTTCTAAAATCTAAAGATTAGATTTTAGAGGCTGGCAAAAATTAAAATACGGTGAAGATGGACTTAATTTATTTAATATTTGTGATTTTTTGAATTCATTATAAATCAAGGAAACATTATTTTTTATAATAATTGCTCATTGTAGTTAATAAAGCATCAATATCATTACATATACTACAAAGCAGATTCACCATTGATTGAAATGATTTATTACAATCGTTCTCACAAAACAGAATGTCCAGAATTAAAATTAATTCACAAGTTTTATATGCACACATGAACTGATTACAATTGGGATTAATATTACGCACACCATTATTCTTAACACCACTAAAAAACTAACTATATAAATTAACGAATCATTATTTTTATAATTGCTCATTGTAGTTAATAAAGTATCAATACATTATTCTCTATATCATTAGATTTATTACCAAGAAGATTTGCCAATGCTTGTAATGATTTATTACAATCGTTCTCACTATTAGCTCTTACAGAATGTACAGAATTAAAATTAATAATCAACAAAGTTTTATATGCACACATGAACTGATTACAATTGGGATTAATATTACGCACACCATTATTCCTAACACCACTAAAAAAATTTAACTATATAAATTAACGAATCATTATTTTTATAATTGCTCATTGTAGTTAATAAAGTATCAATATCATTATTCTCTATATCATTAGATTTATTACCAAGCAGATTTACCATTGATAGAAATGATTTTTTACAATCGTTCTCACAATTAGTTCTTACAGAATGTACAGAATTAAAATGATTAATCAACAAAGTTTTATATGCACACATGAACTGATTACAATTGGGATTAATATTACGCACACCATTATTCCTAACAACACTAAAACAAAATCTAAAGGAATCCTGATTAAAATTTCTAGGAAAACTTGTCGTGAAATATAAAGATCAGAGGAAGAAAATACCAGAGGAAATTCAAATTTACACTAAATTGCAACTTAAAAGTGCTGTAAACCCTAGAGGAAGACGTTTCTTAAATCAAGAAAAAATAATGACTATCATAAAATACTAAAGCAAAGCCCAAAGGCATACAAAATTTACAAAAAAATGTTTGTCCTGCCATTGTTGCTTGCAGAATTTACTAAGCAAATTAATTTAGTGTGCAACCTGGAATAAATGAAAACATATTGAATGATTTACAAAACATTTCTAGAAATATGCCACAAGAAAAAAAAGTAAGCGAATGTTTTATTTGATGAAGTTTCGTTTTTCGGATTAACATATAATGAATCTATGGACAAAATAATTGGATTTGAAGATTTCGGAGATTTTCAAATGCACAGCCCATTTGTTTCACATTTTGTCAGGCCCAGGCCTCAACAAAGAGTTGTGAATTCAAGAAAGTTCTAACAATAATCATAAAACAGGTTAATGAAACTGGCCTGAATGTAGTGGCAACAATTTGTGATCAAGCGACAACAAATGGTGGTGCGGGACTTATGTAATGTTACAAAATCAAAATATTTAAGAAGAGGAATGGAATACAATTCGAAAGCATTTGAAATAGAAAGTTATAAAATATTTCCTCTCATCGATACACCCCACTTTCTTAAAGGAGTGAGAAATAATTTATTTAAAAAAAATGCTAAATTTATACAAAATGGCGAAATCAAATGGGCAAAATGGGAACATTTAAAATTAATTAAAGGAGGGAACCATGGAACATCTTATTTTTGACTGTCAAAACTTCTTGCTTGACAGATTAGTGTTGGCTAGTCAACTTAGTGATGTGAATATTAAGTGCGATTCTTTATCCCGCCCGCCGCCACTTGAAGAGTTATTAAAAGACAAAAATACTTACAAACCGATATATAAATACATTAAAAATACCATTAAAACAATTTAAAAATGAAGTGATAGTGCAGTTTAGATATTAAAATTAAAATAAGATTTGACCTAAAGGTCCAGATACCAGGTCATAAAATCCCAAAAAAAAAAGAAAAAAAATGTGGTTTTTTTTTGTTCATTTTTGTTGTTGTGCAGAAAATGTGATCAATGAATTTATTCGGTTTATTATAAGGACAAAAACGGTGTCTGTTTTCTGTAGAACACGCTAACCTTTACGACCGTTATTAGATATTAAACTGTAACCATGGGCGAGATTAACAAGAGACTAAACGATTGGGATTCAACTAAAGGTTTGCGGGATCCAGTTAAAACTCTGGAGGTTAGTTTGCAATAAGAAGTGTTTCATTTTATATTTTTTTGAACCAATCACAGTTATCTACATGATCAGTTTGGTCCACTAAAACCTACCGTTTGACTGAGATACCACTGTTACAGAGGTGTTGAACTCACACGCTATCCACATTGCGCTGCTACTGTAGATACTGTCTGTCCTAATGAACTGGCAATTACACTGGTCAATAAAATTTAACTTATGTTTTGCAGCAGCTAAAACAATTTTAGTTTCATTAAGAACTATGCATAGAGTGTATAAGAGACTATACATCTATCAGATCTAGATTTTGAATTGTTTTCTGTCGAAGTCCTAGAATTTCCCAGTGGCTTTCTGACTCTGTCCTGGTACTGAGAACAGAGCCAGAAAACCACCTTAAAAATCATAAAATGATGTTATTATTTAGAATAAAATAGACTTGTAATTCATACAAGTTTCAAATCATGTTTTTTATTGTTTTTAGGACAAATGGAAGTTAGTGCCATCATTTTTACAAGTGAAAGGCTTAGTCAAACAGCACATTGATTCTTTTAACTATTTTATCAATGTGGAAATAAAGAAAATAGTGCAAGCCAATGAAAAAGTATTCTGTGATGCCGACCCATTATTTTACATAAAATATCTGAATGCTTATGTTGGGACACCAGACTTGGAAGAAGGTTACAATGTTACTAAGCCCACTACCCCTCATGAGTGCAGACTCAGAGATATGACATATTCTGCACCAATTACAGTTGACATAGAATATATAAGAGGCAATCAAAGGGTTATAAAGAATAAACAATTGATTGGAAGGTGTGTATTCTATTAATTATTAAATTTCCTACTAATTATTATACAACAGGCTTATTGTTAAAATAAATGAAATATTTTGCCTATTTATTAGTTATTAGCAGGACCATATTAGATTAGCAAGACATAAGTTCTTATGACTAGTGATGTAAATGTCATTAAGAAATATAAATTACTGTTTTGGTCACTCCACTAGGTATTCTTTTCAGTTTTTCTTTACTTCTTGATCAATCAGGAAATTGATTGATAGACCTATCTTGATTGTAATAATTAGAGATGCGAAGAATGTAGAGTCAACCGAATACAAATGTATGCCTGAATATTTGGTCCAAAAGGTATCAAACCAAATATTGGGCTGAATCATTCGGTTCAACAAAAAAACTTAATTTGGTTATAACTTCAATTAGGGTAAATACCAGGGATGGGCCGAAATTCGGTTCACATTCGGTTCAACCGAATTTCGGCAGCTTGAACCGAACTTCGGCATTCGGCCGAAATTCGGTTCAGATGCCGAACATTCGGCACAAGAAAAATAATACTTACTTCCACTATTTTGACTAAAATTTTATAGAATTAGAATAGCATTACTGTTATAAAATTTACTCACTCATGGTCATTTATTTTAGTTACGAACATGGTAAATGTAAATCTTAAATTTAATCGGTTCTTCTTATTAGTCTTGATAATCTCTGCCTAATTAATTTGACATAATAATTAGACATACTATTACAAAAATTAAATAAACTTATTATTCTTCTAACAAACATCTGGATTACAATTCGGAATTGAATTAAAAAATCACGTTTTTGATTCACAAACTAAACATTCATTAACTAAAGGGTACTAATTTTTCAAATTAACAAACTTTTCTCATCTATCTACTCACTCATATTTAAAATTTACCAGAGGCAGCCTATGGTGTAAAAACACCAAAAACTCTGCCTTATCTGGCAGAAGTTTGTTACGTTTTTTTTTTCGTATATGTTTCCTGCCTCCGATAAAAGTTGCTCAGAACATACAGAGCTTCCAGGAGACGATAAATGTATTCGAGATTGAAGTAAATGCGTAAACAAGTCACGACGTGTCGCTCTCGAGAAAGCGCGCGAAATTGAACCGAAATTCGGCCGAACTTCGGCCGAACTTTTCATTTTAACCGAATGTTCGGCCGAAGTTCGGATTCGGTTCAAACCACATTCGGCATTTCTAGTAAATACGCTAAACGTCGGCCCCTCCCCAATCTTCGGCCATCTGTACGTGTTGCGTTCATTCAATAGGTAATTAAGTGACAATTTTGCTACCTGAATTACAACCTTAGTTCATAGTCTATATGTACAAACTTCGATTACGTCACTCGCTCTTCGCACACTGAACGTAAGTCGCGACTGCGTCGTTAAGCCGTCAAGTTTGCGTTAAAAGTAGTTTACTTGATGTGAATACCCACACTTCGGGAATTGATATTACTACGGTAAGACATTTCTTTTTTTTTGTTTTGAGCTTTATTATCACTAAAACGTTATTTTTACTATATTTTGAGATAGTTTTTTCAACGTTTTGCAAATTGTTTTAAGGGCAAAATAGGAGGCCGTCAATAGAGCGCCAGTTTTGACTTAAAACCCGATTCTCGGCCGTGGCCGACTTAAAGTAAATGCAGTCTGTTTTATAAATTCCAATTGTACCAATTCCATTGGTTTAACAAGAGAATTTGCAAAGCTTACAGGCAAAGAAATCTATTTTACGCTTAGTTGCCAAATACCGGCCGGGGCGATATTAGTTGAATCTCGAGAAATAAGGTACACGAAATAGGGGCCGACATTAGAAATATTAAAGATCGTAATGTCGACCAGCCTCAAATTCGGACGCCATTATACAAGCTGATTACTTTTGTATTTTTTCATTGATTGGGTGGGAAGGTAGGTAGTCATTTTTAATTTATTTATCAAACTTATTTTCTCAAAATTAAATATGTATTAACACGAGTATATTTTATTAGTAGTGCTATGTTTGAGCACTATTTTTAGGAGATTATATTTAAGGCAGCAGAGATTTACTTTAGACAGCACTTTGGAGAATAAGTTAGGGAGAGCAATGACAAGGCGTGTAGTCGAAGTAATTAATGTCGAATGAATGTTCTTTATTAAAATAGAATTGTGTATATATAATAGTAGTGTTTACATTAGTTGAACAGTGGTCACTGTGTGAGAGCGCGGCCCTCCGCCCGCGTCTTATATAACTGTTGAAATTATATTTAATTTAGAAGGTTGCGTGTTCATATCACGTCGGGGTCACCACTTTAGCGTTCGGTCGTAGCACTACTTTAGTGCTATGTTTGAGCACTATTTTTAGGAGATTATATTTAAGGCAGCAGAGATTTACTTTAGACAGCACTTTGGAGAATAAGTTAGGGAGAGCAATGACAAGGCGTGTAGTCGCAGTAATGAATGTGGAATGAATGTTCTTTATTAAAATAGAATTGTGTATATATAATAGTAGTGTTTAGCATTTTTTTTTTTTTCTTTTTACACACAACGCCATCTAGTCCCCTAGTCCCAAACTAAGCAGAGCTTGTGGTATGGGCACTAGACAACTGATAATCTTACATATATATTTCTAAATACATACATATTATAGATAAATTACACCCAGACAAAGAACAAATGACCGTGCTCATCACACAAACATTTGTCCTAGGTGGGAATCGAACCCACGACCTTGCGCATAGCAGTCAGGGCCACTGACCACTATACCAACGGGCCTGTCATGTTGTAGCCTGCCATTAGTTGAACAGTGGTCACTGTGTGAGAGCGCGGCCCTCCGCCCGCGTCTCATATAACTGTAGACATTATATTTAATTTATAGTATTTATAATAATATTCCTTTGTGCATTGTATGAGCGATTGGTTATCAAAGTGAAGGATGTGCTACGTATGCTACAAATATTATAAAGAAGTTAAGTTTTAATGTAGGTATTGACAATATTGAAAACATATTTATGGTAGCTAATTATTGTTTGGGAATTTGGGATATAAATATAAATTACTCTTTGGAACTTGCTATCTATGAAACCCTTGTTTATTAGCTTAAAAAATATAAATGGTTGGTCGTGAATCTTTGAAGTTTACTTACTTTTATTGATTCATTAACCTGCAAGTGACAAAAAGCTCGTTCGTTTTCACTTAATGCTTTTAATTTAAGGTACTACAATAACAGAGCATGTAGATGCAAGGCTTTCGCGAAAGCAAAGAAAATTATGCGGTTACGATATATAATATAAATAAATAAAATAAAAGAAGCTCTTGAGGCAATAGGTAATAGGATGCCCATTCGTGCATTAAATTATTTGGCGACCCACAAACAACGTTACAAGTATTTTATTTCAATGTGATGTTTTACTTTGTTATAATTTTAGTACCTAACATTGTTTAGGGGAAAAAATATTTTAGTAATAAAAAAAAATACAATTACAAATGTATACTTAGTGTGATATTAGACTCCTGCCAAAATAAAAATCATATTAATAATATTTGTCACTGTCTTAATTTAAAACATCCTATACCCGGCCGACATTTGGGAAAAACGCGACCGACCATGGGCCGTGAATGGCCGACATTAGGGTTTTTTCGTTCTCGACTCATCTAAACCTTAATACTTTTTTCTTTTAGTAGAAATGTCAACCTTATGCCTATAAACATGAAATAGATATATAAAACTATCCAAAACCGCATCAGAAGCTATCCTTCGTTGCAAACTGATGGCGCCAGAGCGATCCCCAGTCAGAAAACCTACCTACTAATTTTACTTCTAAAAGTTACCTCAAATTTGTATTTTTTTTACCATTTGTGAATTAATATTTGTTACGGAAGATATATTTATTCTTTGCTGATTTCGTAGAATTTTATTTCACATTTACTTAAAAAAAAAACTTAATTAGATTATTATTATCTTTATTTCAGACCTAAGGGCCCATAGAAATCATTAAAACTAAAAATAGTTATGATAATTCCTAGTTTTTATATTGCAAATTAATATTTGTTACATAAGGTTTTTTTTTATAAATTTTATTGAGTGTATATAGACATTTATTTAAAAAAAACTTAATTTGAAAAGCTGTTCTTAAAATTGTTAGTTTCATAGATTTTTAATTTACTTTAATTTATTATTTATAAAAAAGCAGAAGTTTATTTGATTAAAATTTTATTTAAATTATTTTTTAACCCTCAACCACCTACCACCTGTTTTTGCACCTTAACTACCTACGTGCGGTCTCACAGACTGCTGGGTATTTACTACTTAAATATTGGGATCTATGGCAATAATGAAATAACTGATTAAATATAATATTGGTTTTTATTCTAAGGTTTTATTTTAGACCCACAGCCGAGAAAAAATACAATATAATCTAGTAATATACGAGGACTTAAACATTAATGAATTAAAAGTTTTGGTACAAAATAATAACTATTCTAAGAAAATGAGATCTTTAATAAAAGGAACTTATTTTTTTTTTTATATATTGTTGATAGGCTTGCGTTTGACCATAATCTCACCTGATGTTAAGCGATGATGTGATCGAAGATGAAGCACGCTTGCCTAGAAGTAACCTATTCACTCTTGACTTAAAGACTCCCAGGTTATAACTATCAGGAAACACAGACCCTGGCAGGGAATTCCACTCCTTAGCTGTACGCACAATGAAAGTACATATTCCCAAAACGTTTCGTGCGTATGGGTGGGATGTCTACCATGTAACGATGGCGCATCGCCGTTTGTCTTGTAGCCCGATGATGGAACGGGCTTGGTGGAATAAGACTGCAATTCCATCACACACTCCCCGAAATGTAACCAATAGAAAACTGATAGGCTTGCAACATCATCTTTGTATTCTTTTCTGTAATTTGAATGAATAAACTATAATATCAAGTAAGAAAAATAACTAAAAAACCAAAAAATAATAAAAATTGCAATACCTCAACATTTACATCTTATCCTGACAATTAGAGGACATTTTTTGTAGACTAAACAAATCGGTACCTTGCACTTTGTCATGCTATGAATTTAGGCACACCATATTACTAGGTGCCCATACAGGGAGTAGTGGGTACATTTCTGTGTTATGTAATTATAATTTAGATGAATGTAGGTAGAAGGTAAATTATGTGACATTTCACTTCGCGTAGTCAGGTCCCTAGCTGCAATACATGTTTCCCAAAACTAACGTGTTTTATTGTTTTCCGAATATAATAGTGGCGACGAGTAGTGAAAATCATTAAAAATGGACTCCAAAGCAGAGAAATTTAATGAGTTTAATCCACAAACGGACAATTGGGGTATTTATCTCGACCCGTTAAAATTTTGTTTCGAGGCGAATGGCGTCATTTTGGATTCAGCTAGAAGAGCTAATTTCTTCACAATGTGTGGTTCGGGACTGTATGAGACGTTACTTGCTTTAATCACGCTGAAAAAAGCCAGTGATGTGATTTTTGATGATATGCAAAACGTGCTAACGAAATATTTTCTCCTAAATCTAACGAGATATCGGTGTCATTTGTACAAACGTGATCAGAAATGCGACGAATCAGCTTCAGACTTTATAGCACGGCTTAGAAAACTGAGTTCGGAGTGTAACTTTTCAGATCTTGAGTGAATGTTACGCGATAGGTTAGTGTGTGGAATGCGTGATGAACAATTACAGTATGAACTATTGAAACGTGATAATTTGCGTTATCACGATGTTGTCGACGCTATGTTGTCGTCTGAAAGCGCCGGGCGGGACGTTCGTATGACCCACGAGGCGGCAGGCGTGGCCTCGAATACATCATCACCGTTCCTGCCGCCGGCGCAGGCGCCTTCCACGGTGGAACCAGTGGATATTAATGCGGTTCAATCAAAAGTCAACGTTCGTTTATGTTACCGATGCCGCGATCGCCATGGCTGAGAGTGCCGTTTTATTAATGCAGTGTGTCGGTTCTGTCGGAAAAAAGGACACTTATAAAAAATATGCATAAGCAAGAAAAAGCAAACAAACCGTGATGTGAATTACACAGATCAACCTGATGGTCAATTGAATGGAGTGTACTGCGTACAGAGCAGTAACAGTGTTCGAGCGTACCGCCATACGAGTTGGAAGCGTTATTAGCAGGCGTACCGACACGCATGCAGGTGGACACGGGTGCTAGCTTTTCTATCAACAACGAGCGCACCTGGCATTCGTTGCGTTCAGCTCTCTCTGCGTACCTGGACCGATACGCCGATCCAACTACTTGGTCAAGTGTCACTGCCAGTACAATATTTATTTATTTATTTACTTATTGGCCTATCTACAATTGGTACACTGATTATCCTTATATTTCATGCAATATGTTACAAACATAGTGTACAATATGACGCGATAGACACAGCATGCAAAAACAAAATTATAACATCAATATAATACTAGGTAGTGCAGAAATAACGCTAACAACAACTAGTTCGTAATTTATACAGTCGATATAGAAAAAAAAACAGTACGGTAGATTATTTTTGATGGACTTGGTGCTTGATTTTTTTAAGTGTTGTGGAAAAAATGTCTATTGATTCATCGCAATTATTAAGAAGCCTGCAAATTCTGTGGATAGGGGAATTGGATCCTGATACAGTTTTGCGGAATGGGGGATGTATTAGTTTGATAGGGTGACGCGGATAATTGTGGGGAAGGTTAAAATTAATATAAGGATCAATACAAGGACGTCATGAGACACCTGTGCGTTATCGTCGCTAAAGGGAATGGACCGAATTTACTTGGCCGGGATTGGCTCGGTCCACTCAATATAAATATAAACTTTGTTTCGAATATTGAAGACAAGGAATTCGAGGGCGTACTAGCCAAACATAGAGAAGTATTTCAAGATGGACTGGGTACCTACCGAGGACAACCCGTGGCAATTCATCTTAAGAAAGGCGCGACACCAAGATTTTTGAAAGCTCGATCAGTTCCCTTTGCAATTAAGGATAGAGTAGAAAAAGAGATAGACAGACTAGAACGAGAAGGAGTACTAAGACCAACCTCGTACTCTGAGTGGGCGACACCTGTCGTTCCGATTGTCAAAAAGTCAGGCGAGATCAGATTGTGCGGAGATTACCGTAGTACGGCAAATGAAGCGACTGAATCGGATACTTAGCTGGTATATATATACGTAGCTGGGGGAGAAATATTTACAACCTTAGATTTAGACAGAGCGTACACACAAGTGGTAGTGACAAATGACACGTCAAAGCTACTTACTTTGAATACATGTAAAGGTCTCTACACTGTACATCGCTTGGCATTTGGAGTAAAAGCATGCCCAGGGATTTTTCAACGTTTGATGACTTCCCTTTTGGCAGGCATCCCCGGAGTGGCTGTCCTGATTGATGACGTAATAATAAGTGGCAAGACATTGCAAGAAATGCGCGAGAGACGAGATGTAGTACTAGAACGAATCGGAAGAGCCGGTCTTCGTTTAAATAAAATCAAGTGCAAGTTTGCCAGGAAACAAGTCGAATTTCTCGGCTTTGTCATAGATGCTGCAGGAATCCACCCGGCACCAAGCAAAATAGGATCAATTCTTAATACTCCCGAGCCCAGAAACAAGCGTGAACTCCAAGCATTTCTTGGTCTTTACAGCTTTTATGAACGCTTTGTGCCACGCAAGGCGACATTACTAGAGCCACTACATAAGCTTCTAGAGAAGGCACAGCCCCGGAAGTGGACGGAACGTGAACAAAACGCGTTCGACGCTGCAAAACGTATAATTACTTTTGACTTGATACAACACACCCAAGAGTCTGATGAAATCATAGAGATCCCAGATGCTGATAAGTGGGCAGACATGCTTGGGATTCCACCATATGACATAGCACAATCTACCGGAGGGAAAATTAAAAATAAATTAGATTGTCATTCTAAAACTCCATATCAAAGACCTCATAATTCTAAAGATGACCAATATTTTTTGCATTGATGTTTATTTGTATCAGTGAACTACTAAATTATGCATAGGATTGTTAAGATGTTGATTTATACTTAGAGGGGAGGTATGTCATGCTATGAATTTAGGCACACCACATTACTAGGTGCCATACAGGGAGTAGTGGGTACATTTCTGTGTTATGTAATTATAATGTAGATGAATGTAGGTAAGAGGTAAAATATGTGACATTTCACTTCGCGTAGTCAGCTCCCTAGCTGCAATACATAGTTTCCCAAAATTAACGTGTTTTATTGTTTTCCGAACATAATACACATGAAACATAAGTAAGCAGTCTTGCGTTTCCTTTTGGATCACATGTGAAACATGTCTTGCGAACTTCAAGCTTTTCAGCACTGAATGAGCTTGGTGATTCTTCTGATATCTTTAGAATACGACGAATAGAATTCTTGATATCCCTTGAAAAATGATAACTTTTTTCGCGACGTTCCATGTGCGGTCTTGTAAGCTGAAGCCACCTTTGAATATTCTCCTCGTTTTTGTTCATTATGGCCCTAAAACAACATGGAAGTTAAGCAAAATCCCACAACCAATACGAAATATAAAAATACATCAAAATCACACAACCACCTACGTGCGGTCACTGAGACCGCTGACGAAATATTTTCACTTACCGAGAGCAAACGCGTGCACGTATTTCTTCAACGAGCGCATGCGCAATACTGAGTAGTGTATAGAAAAGGTACATGGAAGCACGCACTAGCACTATACGCCCACAAAGAAAAAAAAAAATCTTACAAAATGCGTTGCGGTCTGAGAGACCGGTGGCAGGTGGTTAAGGGTTAAACTTAATCTTTTTACTCGACTGCGGCAAAACAAGGAGGAGGGTTATGTTTTTACCGCGTATATTTCTATGTATGTCCGTTCCTTTGTTCCCTCGTAACTATTAAACCAGTGAACAGATTTTGATAAGTGATACGTCGTTGGATTTGTCTTAATGGCGCAAGTATTACTGGATACATAAAAATAAAAATAAATCACCAGAACGACAACCAGACGCTATTTTGTCAAAAATAAAAAATCTAAAATCGACAAACTATGTCAAGTGGGGTATCATTAAATAGATCTTTAAAAAACACTCCAACGCCAAAAATAACTTTAATTTCGGAAGTCGGTGTTATTGGTTTTGGTTTTCTTTTTTTTTCACACCGCCTTCCGAAATTAAAGTTATTTTTGGCGTTGGAGTGTTTTGATATGGAAGTCGGTTCTTTTTTTTGCAAACATTTTCTTTTTCACGCTTTTTAGTGGGTCGGTTTGTAATTTATCTAGTTACAAAAGCCATATCACCTTATACAAAATATTGCTTTTCCCGATGCATAGCCGTTAATTTTTGAGTTCTCCTGGTACTTGACCATCACCTCTACATCACCATATGTATTGTGACGAGCATAAAGTGTTCAACATCCGTACTCAAGTAATCGAAACGCAATCCACGAAATACTTATTATTGAGGAGTTTCAGTGGCCATCTGTGGTCTTCATCATCAGTTCAACTTCCCCAAATGGTACTTTTCGGAAGCAACTGCTCAAGGTTCTATAAGAAATACCCAAAACGCTATAGGTGTGCCTATAATATTTGAAGAGTTCCCTCGATTTCTCCAGGATTCCATCATCAGATCCTGATTTCGTAACAATGGGACCAACTAGAAAGTATACCCATTCAAACGCAAAAAGAATTTTTCAAATCGGTCCAGCCGTCTCCGAGTTATGAGGTAACATACCGTGAAACCCTCCAACATTGCCCGCTTTTTACAGTTTTTTAACCCTTCCCAAAAAGTTACAGCATATAAAATACCCTTGAATCTCTAACCTTGAATCTCTAATACGTTAATTACGCCATTTTGGAATTGATTTAAATTGCTTTTATATCTCAAAATCTCCATATTTTCTCTAAAAATAGAAAATAAAGAGGCGGGTAAAGTTAGGTGCAAATGTGCCTAACTTTGCCACTCTTCAAATTTCAAGCCATTTTAAGCCTAAGTATATGAAGCTTATTTTAAAGGCCAAGGAAAGAGAATTGGACAAAGATACGACCAACCACATAAAAATAGAACTTAACTGAATAGTTTATCTTCAGGAACAGAGGGCAATGTTAGGC
This sequence comes from Tholera decimalis, assembly GCA_943138885.2. Lineage (NCBI taxonomy): Eukaryota > Metazoa > Arthropoda > Insecta > Lepidoptera > Noctuidae > Tholera > Tholera decimalis. The sequence continues at coordinate 22,203,322 of OW964556.2, forward strand.
AAGGATTTTTAGGATTTTTTTATTTACTTTGTCTTTGAGGCCAGGGTTGTGCCGTCAAATAATAAAAATATTTTATTATCGAATAATCAACTTTATTGAAATTTTAAAAAAAACATGTTTTTTATACCTATATCGTCGTTGATACATCACTTTTGGTCCTGACAGTTTTTTCGCCCATTCTAACACAATAGTTCTGAAATAATCTTCAAACATCACAGAGTCGAACCATCCACTTTTTGTGCAGTTGTACCGAGCTTCATCAGGCCAGGCAACTGCTGATTCCAACATTTCTGTCGTATAGTTTCTGAATAGCCGAGCTCCTAATTTTCTGCGGGGTTTCCGAATTTTAATACGGGGCTTAAGCTTGCCCATCCCTTAACAACGTAAAAAAAAATTGAAGGTAATCGTTCCATTACCTATTATCAAAGAAGTTCAAAATGGCGGCCATATTTTTCAAATATTTAAGAAAAGATTCCGTGTACTTATGACATTTTGAGAAAAGGACATTATGAGATGAGAGGATATTAGTATAGATCGCTCGTATGGTAGTATTATACATTTAGGTATTGACTAGCCGTTGCCTACGAAACCTCTTTTTTTTTTTTTTTTTTAACGTGGTTTAATTATCAAATAAGTCCTCCCACTCCGGGCAGGGTGGGAGGGACTGTCAGACTTTTACTGACTAAAATCCACGGTGTTCCTTCAATAGCCCTTTACATACCGGGGCCACGGTAACGGGATGAGTCCCACGACCCCGGCGGGCTTCGGCCCTCTGCAGAGGGGGCCTCGTCATGTTGCTGACGCTCTTTGAGGCGCGCGTGGAACACGACGCGCCGTTGACCCGGGCATGGTCCATGGTCGGGCAGCGAGTTGCCCTTTACTCGCTGTCCGCATGCCCGCGCCTACGGTGGCCGGAGATCGTCGGCCGACGTCCGACGCCGTGGGCGTCTACCACTGCGGCTGGGCTGGAGGGAGGACGCCATCCTCTCCCTCACGCGGCCCGCCTCATCCTTCGGAAGCATGACTGCTTCGCAGAAGGAGGCGACCGCTTCCCACTCCCTCTCGCCCCGCAGCATGGCCTCGACCAAGGCCGGGCGCGAGAGGTCTCCGCCTATTGTCGCCGTGAGGACACGTCGGTGCTCTGCCCAGGCGGGGCAGTCTTGCACCGTGTGCTCTACGGTGTCCTCAGGGCGACCCTCGCAGTGGTGACACCCAGGCGTTTCCTCCTTTCCCATCAGACACAGGTACCTCCCGAAACTTCCGTGTCCGGTGAGGACCTGCGTCATGCGGTAGGTCAGGACACCGTGACGCCGATCTAGCCACTCCTCAAAGAGGGGTCTTACCGCCGCAATTGCGGCGGCCTACGAAACCTCTGTGCAAAATTTTAAGTTTCGACACCAAAGGATTTGAAACCTCTGTGCAAAATTTTAAGTTTCGACACCAAAGGATTTGGGCTGTGCATTTTTTTTGCAATTATTTAATAATATATAAGTAAAAAAAGAACAGGTTGACAACCCTAGCACTCAATAACCGGTGGGCAATGATGGGACTGTTGATGTTCCGCTTTATAACCTAACATTGCCCAACACCATAATTTGAAATCTAATAGCCGTTTCTGTTCCGAAATCGCCACGTCGACATCATTTTACATGCCCTTTTATTTACTGATTGTCATACTCACGTCAGTCAAATAGCTTGCGCCCTGCTGATTTTGAGCAAAATATTTGCACCACGTTTTCACCACGTCGTTAAAACAACACTTGCTGGCTTACTAAAAGAAGTTAGAATTTTTTGACACATCGGTATTACCAGTAGATATTATCAAAATTCATAAGCACAGAGAAAAAAAAAAACAATCAAACCGATACTTTTTTATGAAAATCGATTTTAAGTTATTTTTTCTCTCTGGGCAAAGATAGGAAGGAGGGGCAATGTTGGAGGGTTTCACGAATTGTAAACCTCCTTTTTTTGAAGTCGGTTAAAAATGATTTTGAGGTTGCTTTCACCATTTATTATTTTAAGCAACCGTTTAAGAAATATAACGTTTTAAAACGGAATTCAATCATATCAAAGGACTGAAAAACTTAATTAATATTTAAACTAAAAAGCTGTAAATAAAAAAAAAGTTATCAAAAAAAACTAAAAAGCCGACTGCTCAACTGAAACGCAAGAAACAAGCACATTTTCATTTAACAAAGTGACAAGCAGGCGGGACTCATCCCATTTTTTTATATTTTTTTTTAATTCTTTATTTTATTTTTTTAATTAGGGGTTTTTATCCACAAGGATACGTCAACCCCATTGTACCTTATCCTATATTTTTACAATACTATAATACACACACTATACTTATAACTATACTATATTTTTACTACAATCTACAATTAACTTACAGCTATTAATAAACGGGAAAGGGAATCACTAGCTAGGATTCTGTACTAAGCCACAAATTATGCGTTGAGTTCTTTCTGTTTTTGGGTATGCCAAAATATCTATAATAAGTCCAACATCCCACATGTTTAATTTAAACTCTTTAACCAATGATTCCCTTTCATTTTTGTTCTTTACACATTCCATCAGCAAATGTTGCACATCTTCGATTTTATTGCAAGCTTCACAATTAGGCGAAACAGCCTTTCGCATTAAGAAGGCAAATTTTGCTGATGGAAAGTGGCCAGAACGAAGCCTTAGCGCTAATTTAACATAACTTCTAGGTAAACATTTATCATCAAACCAGGGCTCACGAGGGAGTTCGTTTTGAATGGCTTTATACCAAATGCCTTTTTCTTTGGATATTTCATTGAAGTATTTCTTCCATTGGTCGAAACAAACATTCTTAAATCTAGAGAAATATTCCCAGTAATCAGCCTTATATGAAATAACATTGCCCGTCACAACTGCCCGTTTAGACAGTCGGTCAGCTTCTTCATTGCCCCGTAACCCTATGTGCGCTGGAACCCATTGCAAGACAATTTTTATGTCATCTTTGTTGTAGCAATGAATTAGTTTAAGAGTGTCATAGGCTATCGATGTACCTCTGCAATCAGAGGCGCATCGAGCCATATGTTGTAAAACACTCTTGCTATCTGTAAATATAACTACTTTATTTAGATCTTGACTAATTGAATAAGTAACAGCGTGATGTATTGCAATGAGTTCCAGAGACATAATACATATATTTTCATTAATTTTGTACATAGCTTTATAACCTGTATTTTGACAGAAAAAACCAGCTCCACACCCATCTATACTCTTTGATCCATCTGTGAAGATTTTATACCAACCACTATATTTGGAAGCCAATTCTGATACCACTTCGTGTATCAAGGCATTGTGATTATAGCATATTTTTGGGAGAGTTACACATTCTAAATCACTTTTAATAATATCTTTAATTTGTAAAGCTGATACCCAAATGTCTATAGAAAACATTTTAAGACTATCCCATGTGTTAATTTGCAGCTGGTCTAAATCTTTAAAGCAAGTAGCCAGTAGTGGTTTTCTTTTGTTTGCCCAATAGCTATTACTGGTTAGGGAGTATAATTCTGATACTGTATTTATAGTTATATTATTTGACCATGACAGTGATTTTAAGATTATCTTATATGCGAGATATTTTCTCCTTAAAAATAATGGTGGTATGTTCAGTTCACTCTCCATTACATGGATAGGTGAGCTTCTTATGAAACCTCCTACTATTCTGAGTGCTTGGTTTTGTAATTTATCTAGCTTGCTTGTATGTGTTTTTGCACTAGAATCATACAAGTAACAGGCATAATCAAGTCGACTTCTTAGCGATAAATATATTCTACGGATATGTTTAGTATGGACCCCCCAAGAAGAGCCTGCCAATACCTTTAATACATTAAGGTATTTTCCACATTTACTGACAATTTCATTGATGTGTTTCCTCCAGTGTAAACTTCTATCCACCCAAACCCCTAAATATTTAACACATTGTACCTCTGCTAACGGCTGACCATACGCTTTTAATGTAGGCAATATTCGCCTTTGTCCTCTACTAAATATACATTAACTGGATTTGGTTTGTGACAAAGTCAATCCAATCTCACCCAGTAATATAATTATGCCATTTAAGGCATCCTGTAAGTGTTGCTCACATTTATTTATTTGCTTGTCACTAAAATAAATAACAAAATCATCTGCGTATTGCGATATCATAACAGTTTTTATTTGACGATAGATTTGATGCGTAACTAAATTGAATAATAGAGGTGACAACGGGTCACCCTGTGCCAACCCCCTGTTAGTAAATCTTGTGTCAAAAATTTCATTATTAAACGATTTAATTTTTAATTGTCTCTCGTTCATAAAATACCACAGATAAACACAAATTCGAGACCCGACCTGAATTTCATCCAATACTTTTGTAACAGAATCAATTGATACTTCATTGTATGCATTTTCGATATCCAAAAAGCACGCAACTGTAGGGATGTTTTTCGAAAGTCCAACTTGAATATAGGAAACAAGTCGGGATAATGCATCCAAACATGATTGAGCCTTTCGAAATCCTACTGTGTATGGAGACAGGAGTTTATTTTTTTCCGCAAACCATTCTAACCTCTTACAAATCATAAGATGAAAGATTTTACACACACACGATATCAGAGAAATGGGCCTTAATTTAATCTCACCATTAACATTGTTTGTACTTTTGGGTATGGGAATAATTTGAATATTTCGCCATTGGTGAGGAACAATACCGAATTTAAATATGTAATTGTATATTTTCAGTAGAAGTAACTTTCCTGAGTTCGGTAGATTATACAACATTGAATAAGATATATCATCCTGCCCTGGGGCCGAATCCTTGTTTTTTAGACAATTTTCTAGTTCTTGACGCGTAAATTCGGATTCTAAAATTTCATTTCGGGACTTAAAGCATGGCATTAAATTAGGAACATAGTCTGGAGTCAGGGAGCGTAGAAGCTCGAATTGCTTGTCAATGGGAGGGCACCATCTTGGTTGTTTAAGGCCTTTCATCCATTTCATACTGCGCCACATTTCTTGTGATGACGTAGCTTCGTCTATAGAATCACAAAATTTTTGCCATCCTTGATACTTAGCCTTCTTAATTAATTTTTGGGATTCTAAAGTTTTGGATTCTAATTTATTTAAATTATCGGGGGTAGGATTTTTACGGAAATTTGACAAAGCCAATCTTCGCTGTGCAACGATTTCAGATAATTTAGGGGTCCAGTAATTCTTTTGTTTAAATTTTTCGTTTGGCTTTAAACTGAATTTGAAATAAGGTATATGCTTACTAGCCGCATATTCAATGTAGGTTATAAAAGAGTCATACATTTGTTGCACATTACCATTATATGATCCTTCATTAAACGTTTTAATATTTTCAGATATCGTCTGACGATATTCATTCCAATTAGCTTTTTTAAAATTGCGTTTTTTAACAACATGTACATTACAAGATAAGTCAGCTGTCATTTTAATAATTAGGTGATCACTACCTAAATTTTCGTTAAATACCTTCCAATAAAATTTTATTGCAACGTCAGAGGAGACAAACGATATATCCGGGGACGTCTGTTGTAAATTACCGTTTACCAACTTAACTCGAGTTGCGATGCCATTGTTAAGCGATATATAGTCATTTTCTAAAGATGAATCCATAATCTGAGTACTCCTCACATCCGATTTAACCGACCAATTAGTGTGATGACCGTTGAAGCACAGTATAAAAATCGTACAGTAGGTTGACGCCTTTGATCTTGTGGAAAATGCCGACAACGTCTAGACAGTCTCGCAGCGGCCAGGGTTGTCACAAATAAACAATATTTATGAAATATTTTTTTTATTGCAGATCGACATCGTTAGCAATATTATTACTTAATATAATAATGAAAACAATTTTAACCTGCTCTTTACTGCACGTATTATTTAGCAGTTGAGGGTGATCATAAAAATGCAGATGAGGCGTATACAAAGAGATTTAAAATTTGAACTGATGCACGTGATAATTAGGTATTGTGACACTTACTGTACTGTAATGTTGCTTAAGTGAAGGTTTTTTAAATAAATAAATTATAAAAAAATGATGTACGCCATTTTGGATTTCAAAAAGGATGGCATTTTCGTAACAAGCACCCCAATCAACCTCAAAATTGACACCCATATCAAATTATTAAAAAGAATGACGTCCGCCATCTTGGATTTCAAAAACGATGGCATTTTCGTAACAAGCACCCCAATTAACCTCAAAATTGACACCCGTATCAAATTATTACAAAAAATGACGTCCGCCATCTTGGATTTCAAAAAGGATGGCATTTTCGTAACAAGCACCCCAATTAACCTCAAAATTGACACCCATATCAAATTATTACAAAAAATGACGTCCGCCATCTTGGATTTCAAAAAGGATGGTATTTTCGTAACAAGCACCCCGATTAACAACAAAATTGACACCCATATCAAATTACTAAAAAAAATGACGTCCGCCATCTTGGATTTAAAAAAGGATGGCATTTTCATAACAAGCACCCCAATTAACCTCAAAATTGACACCCATATCACATTATTAAAAAAAATGACGTCCGCCATCTTGGATTTCAAAAAGGATGGCATTTTCATAACAAACACCCCAATTAAACTCTAAATTGACACCAATATTTTATTTAAAAAAAATATGTACACCATCTCGAAATTCACCTTTATTAAATAATAAAAAAGTTCACCATCTTCAATTTGAAATTACTATTTTTCGTTATCTGTATTCGAATAAAGCTTCAAAGTATCGTTATCATTTTGAATAAAAATAGAACACCTAATCATATTAAGTAGGTATAAAAATATATAAAATGTCCAAGCCCTCACGGCCCTGTGCGATTACCTATTAGATATAATTTTTTTACCGTCCGCCGTTCGGCTATTTTGTTAGCGTTATCAACGCGGCACGACATTACAAATAAAACGATAACAAAACATTATTAATTATTTACCTTTCTTCTGTGCGTGGAAGCTGATGAAACCGGAGATCTTTATTTAAACAAGATGAAGACTTGCAATCTCTCACAGCACACGTCGTATGTACCACTTTAAATAAATAATTAAAAAACAAACACGTGCTAGCCCCGAATGATGTCTCCCAAGCTGCTAACATAGTTTTGTTCGCAGCTTGGGATCGGCATTCCCGCGTCTCGCCCCTCACACCCCGCACGATTGCCCTGTCTAGACGTCTTCGTCGGACGACTGTATGATCTTTAGACTGTGGTTGAAGTCCCCAGCTATAATAGTTTTACTAGAAAATTTACCAAAAATATCATTCCAATCGGAAGGCTGAGTTTGAACAGTTGAGGGACAGTACCTATAGTGATACAATATATTCTAAGTCTTTGCAATTTAATAATTTAACACATATTAATTCGATACCTACATTATTACTATTAAATGACACTGGGTGAGACTGAATTGATTTGTGGACCAGAATAGCCACACCGCCATAACTATCGTATCTATCATTTCTATATGTATTAAATCCATGAATATTTACATTAACCTCGCGATCAAACCACGTTTCGGTAATTATTGCGACATGTATATTCTCTTTTATTAGCAAATCCGAAAAAGATACTAATTTAGGACTAAGACTCTGTGAATTCCATTGGAGTAAGTTTATTTTTATTACTTCTTGTGTATTATCCATTACTGAGGCAACCTAAATATCCCAACATATTTTCTCCTAATATATATAATACTAACCAACAATTTCTTAAGCTCATCCCAAATGATTTTCAACATAGATAATATTTTTTCTTCTAATTTAAGGTCAGACTTATATATACCTGTTATTTTTGTCCATATCTTCCTCCATTCAAAACTATTTAACAATTGGGCACTTTGCTTAGATTCTTCTTTTTCTTTCTGTGAACTACTTCTATCTTCGTTTGTTTTCTGCTCCTCTGAAATATCACTTTTCTTTTGACTTATTTTCTTTTTCGTTTTCTGTTTTATACTTATAGTATTTTCTTTTGTTACCAAAGGGAATTGTTCTATTATGGCCTTGCTTGAACAAGTTGTTCTGTAAAAAGTATATCTACAGAAAAATACAATTATATTTAAAATTAATATTCCTTGATGTCTGGTCGCCAGAAAGTAAATATAAAAATAAATTAAATAAGTAGTATGTTTGTTGAGGAAGTTTAACGACGGAGTTCAGCCATTGATTTCTGTGTTGCTATTTTACTGAACATGCGATTAGATAATTTATTCAAACATACAAAATCGATACCCGCAGTCAGACTTAAAAATATACATAAATAAAATATTCTCTTACGAACACACTAAGATTAAGTGATTCTACCCATACATTATTATTTCTCTTTAAACATACTAAAAACAATCAATAATACTTAGTTTTAGTCAAGCAAATAGTTTCCCATACGATTAAAAAAATATCGATTTTATTTTCTTTATTTGTACATGGCAACTCCACTGACATTGTCAACAATGAGTCCTTGAAAAAAAATATTCGCTTTGCCGTTGTGTACTGTGAATGTTCGTTCTCGACTTCTTTTTTTTGAACCCGATTTTCTTTGATAATGGACTCCGATACCTCTCGAAATGAAGACCCGGCATTACCCTTGGACACCGAATCTGCTTCTGACGATGACCCCAGCTCTACTTTGGACTCTGAACCGGCTACAAATGACAACCCCGCTATGACTTGGATGTTCCTTCGACTTCGAGTGGGAATGAAGAACCGATTCGATGCATTAATTGCAGCGCCGATATTACACATCGCAGAAGACGCAGTCTGGAGCACGTTGAAGTACTTACAGTAATTCGACAATGGACCGCTCCACAACTTGTAAGCACATTTTCTATTTCAATCCGATTTGCAACAAACGCGATCCCCGTCGCTAATTACTCACTGTGAGCCTCATAATGCATGATTTACTAAAACAGGGAATACCCACTGACCAACAATTGTTCACTGTCCTTAATTGAAAATCATTTTGTTTGCAGGTTGCAGCCCACAACTTGGTCTGTTATTCTTGTTGGATGTTTGCATTAAATGCTACATCACTTCAGGAAAACGCACAAAGCACAAGTAGAACATATTACTTGTTTATGATTCTGAATAAATTAATATGAAAAAAAGAAAGGTTTTTATTTTATTTTATATTCATTTATATTACCTCAACGAGTGTAATTAACCCATCAAAAGTGATCCAATAGTACTTTAAGTCATACAAACAACCATAATTCACTCTTTTTGACCAAAATAGTACAATATTGCACATGCTTATTGTGCCACATTTTTAGACTTTGTAGCCACCTAATTACTATAATTCATGTCTTTTAGGTACAAAATGTTCAAAATGAATGTCATTTATAATTATATTTAATGTTCACGTAAAGCCAAAGCCCCTAACAAACTGAACAATTCCCTTTGTATGATTTTCTTCTTCTTCTTCATATTCTTCATCCTGTTCCATATCCGATATCGATTGTCGATGTACTGTAGCTCTGGTCAATACATCTTTATACGTTTCTTTTCCAATGTTGATTGTGGTCGTAGGTAGATTGTTATCAACACGCTGTGAGAACTCATCTGTGTTCAAATCTTCTTTCTTCTCCATAAACAGTTGTAGAGCTCTACGGTACGTAACTTGTTTTTCGCTCATGATAATCCGAATACTTTTTTCTTTCAAGAAAACGGGACAAGACTTGTCCAAAACAAAGTGATTTCCCTTGCAGTTTAAACATTTGAAGTCTTTTATGGTACAATTTTCGTGGTTACCCCCACATTTCGGACACATAACCTTCTTAGTAGGACAATATTTAATTATATGGCCAAATCTCCAACAACCCGAACACTGTGTTACGGGGAACACGTATGGTTCAACTTTAAACCGGCAGTCATAGGCATAAATATATTGTGGTAGCAGATTACCTTTAAAGCTCACTCTTACTGACTCACAATCAATCCAGTTTCCTTCTGACTGCAAGCGTTTTAATCTTCTTACGGTTAACACTTCGACATTCGCTTCTAAAATATTAGTAAGCTCTTCTTCACTCAATTCAAGGTCGATACCCTTCACTATTCCAAAACATGTTGACATGTCTTGCACTAATTGACATCTTAAGCCCATGTCCTTGAATCTTTTACATTTGATCAATTTTATAGCATCGTCTTTATTCTGGAATTGAATCAGCATTTTGTATGCGCTTTTATATTTTATCCTAAGAATATCCTTAATGTTTTCCAAACGTAATAATTTGGCCATGGCAACTGGTTTAGGTAAGTTATCCAATGAGGTCACACATACTTCATGATTCTCTGTTGTCACACATGTACTAGTACCTCCCTTATTTTTCTCAGTATCCACGTCCACCGAATTACTTCTTATTAAACGTTTGGGTCTTCTTCTAATGACAGTAATGAAGTCATCATCGCTTTGTTCGTCTTCCCGTTGTTTTCTTTTCTCTGGTAATCTTAATTCTCTTTCATTTATCCCTTTTCCCATCTCCCGATTTACTTCTTCCATATTTCCCATCATATTTAATTGTTGTTCACATATCTCTAAAATAACTGAATCACTTAAATCTTTGCCACTTAAATCTTCGTACATTTTAACAAAATATGTAACGTGGGTATACGTAAAACAATGTGTCACTAGATACGAAAGGCACAAATGCGTGCGCACGGCCGAACGTCTCGCGCTGACGATTTTTTTATATTTAAATTATGTTATTTTCATTAGGGTTTTTTTTACTTTCATTAATTGGTACAAAAAGTAGTGTTTCTTTCATTTACAAAAAACTATGTACAACTTTCGGAATAAACCACGCTTATTTAGTAATTAGTTAACCTTACTGTTTAATAAAATGTACTCTTTTTAAATATTAACAATAATTTAAATATTCGGTAATAATTCTGCAAATCAACCGAATATTCAGCCGAATACGAACATGAAAAACATGCCGAATGTACTGAATAAGAATATTCGGCCGAACATTCGTTGCATCTCTCGTAATAATGACTAGATATATAAATTACAGTCATGAGATGTTTGTTGAGCTGTATTGCAGGATTTGATGGAATAATTTTATATCTTAAAGATGAGATTTTGTTGTAATATTGGCATCTCTCCATCATTAGCTTACATCCAGCCTACCTTCATTTGCTTCCGTTCGTTCTCACATAGAATTAGTTATAGAAAAAAACAATCGGAACTGTATACCAATCATATGCTATCCAAAGAATAAATGCTACAATGATTATTCATGATTTAATGTAGATTTAGGAAACAAAGTTCCTTTAATTTAAAATATTTGAATTATCTTAAAAAAATGGTTAGACTGCTTAATGTTGCTCTCTAATGAGATATCTATATGAAAATATTTTTTTTCAGGATGCCGTTGATGTTAAGATCTTCAAATTGTGTACTAACAAATAAATCAGATTTTGAACTAGCACAGCTAAATGAATGTCCGCACGATCCAGGTGGCTACTTTATCATTAGAGGTAAATGATTTCATTCATTTATATTTTTAGTGATATTGATTGATTGATTTCGATGATAAAACAAAACATAATATTTTGGAAATAGGGCTCTAAAACATTCTTGTACAGTTGACTGTATGTCACCAGTGACAGTTTGAGCTGGAGTTGTCCTCTATAGACCGTTGTTTAAATAAGTGGTGACACTCTTGTAACATTAAATATGCAAGAAGTAATTTTTGGGGTTCCGTAGCCGAATGACAAAAAACGGAACCCTTATAGTTTCGATATGTCTGTCCGTCTGTCTGTCTGTCTGTCCGTCCGTCCGTCCGTCCGTATGTCACAGCCATTTTATTCAGAAACTATTAAGACTACATGTGAAACTTAGTAGGTAGATGTATTCTATGAACCGCTTTCCGATTTTAAGAAAAAATATTAAAATTATTTAAAATAAAGGGCGGTTCCCCATACATGAAACTAGAACTGAAATTATTTTTTTTTTTCATGAAACCTATGCGTATGTGGTATCTATAGACAGGTCTTTAAAAATGATGTAAGGGTTTCTAAAACCACTTTTTCATAAAGTCAATCGTTTAAAATATATAAGCTTCCAAAGTGGTAAAATGTGTCCCCCCTCTAACTTCTATAATAATGAAGTGAAAAATCTAAAAAAATATATGTCTGTAGATCTTAATATAAACTTTCAACCAAAGTTGGTTTGAACGAAATCAGGTCAGCAGTTTTTGAGATACAGCATATTTTCTAAAACCGCAAATATAACTTTGTAATTAATACAAACACTTTGAAAAACAAAGTTATTATCGTAGTTGTAAAAATGTAAATAAGCTAGTTTTAAGAAATTTTTAAGGTTTTTTTTTATTTGTCAAATAAATATACATATTATATTATATTATTATAGTTACTACGGAACCCTTCATGGGCGAGTCTGACTCGCACTTGGCCAATTTTTTAAGCATAAGATAACTCTTACCCATATTATTTTGGTTACTAACTCTGTGTCAAATAATTACAATTATTTCGTAAAAACTTACAGGTCAAGAAAAGGTGATATTGATCCAAGAACAGTTATCCAGGAATCGCATGATTGTTGATGAATTCAAAGGAGCCATTCAATGTCAAGTGACTAGTTCCACACATGAAAAGAAAACCAGGACTAATGTCATAGTAAAAAATGGAAAATATGTACTGAGACATAATGCCTTGTCTGATGTTAGTTGTTTTATGTATATGTTATTGTTATGGAAATAATTTTAAAATGAAATAAAGTCACTTAAATGATTGTTGTCTGTAAAACTCAGGACATATAAATTTGTGCTATGGCAATGAACTAAAAATCAATAGCCTAATGGCTAAGTACTGGCTTTGTGATCAAGAGGTCGTGGGTTCGAACCCCACCCATTATACTATTGCCGTGAACCCACTCCAGACACAAGCATATGTAGCTTAGTTGGAGGGATTAACAAAATTACGAGTACTACAACACAATACAATCTTTGTAACCCCTACTAAGTAATGTGAATTCTACCCACATTAGAAGTTCTCTTTAAAAAGTATCAGCTACTACATCAAACAAAACATGATACTTATCTTGAAATATATTTTTACTATTGGTTACATGGATTTGCATATAATTTTCAGGACATACCTATTGCAGTCGCCTTTAAGGCTATGGGTATCTGCAGTGACCAAGAAATTATGCAGCTTATAGGTACTGACGATACATCTCTGAAGAAAATGGCCCCTTGCATTATGGATTGTCATAATTTGAAAATATTTACTCAATATCAAGCTCTTTCTTATATTGGAAGCAAACTTAAGGTTAAAAGGTACAAAATAAATAAACACTAATAGAATCTAAAAAAAAGCAATATATTGGTATCACCATTTAGCACGATTTGGACTACATCACATAATATTCATTCTATTGCTTTAAAATCCCACAAAAAATTAAAAACCTGTTACACCTACTGACAACAAGGTATTTGTATGAAATAATGTATTTAGTCTGTCACTTCGATTTCCCTAAAATATTTGACTTGCAACTTTTCTTTTGTCTTGTTCAAAAAATAAATAAAAAGCAGGAACAGGCTTTTCCTGTACATTGAAGTGTATGATCAATACCAAGCTATATGGGTATGAAAAGGCAAAAAAAATAATATAATTATACTATTTTAATGTAACAAGGAGTGTGCACGGGTTAGGGGAAACGGATTTTAATTATTTTTAGCGTAGTGATAGTATACCATGTGGGTATTATTACCTATAAAATATTAAAGCACAACTCCCAAAAATAATGGAGAAAACTGGAACTAAAGGTCCTCGAGTACTTTATATATAAGTTATATAAAATTCCGGCTGAGAGTGCGATGGCGTAGTGGTAACGCTCTAGACTTGTACTCCTGCTGACGCGGGTTCGCTTTGATTGTTTGAAAATACCTTGCAAATGTAAAAAAGCGGCATTTGTTTGTTGCTCTTGGTGCAGATATAATTTTTGTTTTGATTGTTTTTACCATGATAATCATTCAGGATCATGTAAAACTGATAGTGATATGTAATTGCATAATATTACGTAAATAAATTAAGATTTTTTTTTTATAAAAATTTGAATTTTACTTTTTACCCATTTACAACAACCATTTTACTATTTATTTAAAACAACTATTTATTTACTCTGCAAAAAATTTATTAAATATTAATGATAATAATATAACGCAAAAAAAAGTTACAGAGGCAGACTCGAACCCGCGTCAGCAGGAGTACGAGTCTAGAGCGTTACCACTACGCCATCGCACGCTCAGCCGGACTTTTATATAAAAGTTATACAGGGTCAAAGGAAAAGTCGTGCTAGATCCGTTAAGGGCGTGGAGTACCCATCATTTCTGACTTATTTCACTATGAAACACCCTACCCTAAACTTAACCCTTTTCGAGATATTCGACTTTTAATTTTTTATTAAAAATTGCCGATTTTTAAGTTACTAAATTTAATTTTGTTTACTTTGTGTGTCTTATTATTTTTGCATTTTTACATGTGTAATAAGATGCTTTAGGACTTCAATCATTAAAATAGTGCATAAGTTAATTGAATAGGCCGCAGTAGACAAGTGAACGAAAAGAAATTTAAAAAAATATTAGAAAGTTTATTTTTCTCTAAGAGATATCTAAAAGAAATATTTTGACAGTTGTTCGGCAGATGTGTTTTAAAATATATACGTTTCATCAGCTATCTAACAAGGTATAACAATCTAGGGTTTTATTTAAATGCATTGAAAAATCCTTAACTTCATAGGCGACAGTGGAGAAGAAAATTAATACTTAGCCCTTAAAAGTAAAATAAAACAATAGGTAAGCATGAAATCAATCAGCAAGAAACAATCCTTTCTCTTAATTCTTCCACAGATGAAACTGGATTTGGCTCGCTGTAGACAAGACTTTTCATGCGCCCCCACACATGAAAATCCATGGGGGTTAGGTCCGGACTTCTTGCTGGCCATGGCAACGGCCCACCTCGTCCTATCCATTTGTTTGGATAATTTGTGTCCAGCCAGTCTCTGACACTTCTCCTGAAATGGGCAGGGCAGCCATCATGTTGGAACCACATGTCCCTGATCAAGTTGAGTGGCAGATCATCCAGCAAATTATTCAAGTCTCCTCTCAAATAGTTTTCGTACGTTTCCCCATTTAGATTGTCCGGGAGAAAGTAAGGTCCAATCAAATGATTGGAGATAATGCCCATCCACACATTCACGCTGAATCTTCGTTGGGACCCCTTCACTCTTTTCTTATTGAGATTCCTTAGTTCTTTTGGGGCCTTTTGGATTCATCTGTCCACAAGATATTTCTTAGAAAATCTGGGTCTTCTACGTCAGCATTTAGCATAAATCTGCAGAAATCCAACCTTCTCGCGGGGTCTCCTTCTTCAATAGTGTGTACCGGCGTGTAATGGTACGGGTATGGTCCAGCAGTATGTACTGTAGACCACACTCTCCATTGCGAAATTCCCAGATCACGGGCAACAATATTAGTGGAAGTAGTCGGATCCGCTCGAAAACGTTGCACTATCTCATTGTCCTCTTATTCGTCGTCAACAATTCGTGGTCTTCCCATGTCTGTATTTCGTCTCAAAACAGAGCCAGTTTCTCGAAGTCTTCGATAAACTCTGTCAAAAACGGCCACATCCGACGACCGGAGAATCGAGTTATGTATTCGTTGCGAGCTTGCGCAGACACACAATCGCAGTATCCGTAACAAATAAGCACATTCCTCAGGTGTGTAGGACGTCATCTTCAACACTTCCGTATCACAAGTACAAATCAGAGTACGGTTAACAAGCACAGTAGTCACAAATCAGAAGAAATAGTCCAGAATCACAGCCAAGTCGAGAAAAAGAGCAAAACGATATCACATCTACTATGTACGAAGCACAAAAGCAGACTGATAACCAAAACAATATCCCGTGTTGTATTCCCAGCCCTAACCTTTTCTTTCATTCGCACCTACATAAATCGTCACTTGTCTCGCTCGCACGGTGCGTCTTATCTTGAAGGACAATAGGCGCGGGACCGTTAGAACAGGACTACCGGGAGCGTCCCAACTACTTTTTTTCAACGAAATGTAATATAAATCCTAGATTGTTATACCTCGTTAGATAGCTGATGAAACGTAGATATTTAAAAACAATCTGCCGAACAACTGCCATAATATTTTTTTTACAATATCCCTTAGAGAAAAATAAACTTTCTAATATTTTTTTTTCATTTCTTAACTTTCACTTGTCTACTACGGCCTATTCAATTAACTTATGCACTATTTTAATGATTGACATCCTAAAGCATCTTATTACACATGTAAAAATGCAATCATAATAATAATAAGACACACAAAATAAACAAAATTAAATTTAGTAGCCTAAAAATCGGCAATTTTCAATAAAAAAATTAAGAGTCCAATATCTCGAAAAGGGTTAAGTTTAGGGTAGGGTGTTTCATAGTGAAATAAGTCAGAAATGATGGGTACTCCACGCCCTTAACGGATCTAGCACGACTTTTCCTTTAACCCTGTATATAAAGTACTCGAGGAACTTTAGTTCCATTTTTCTCCGTTATTTTTGAGAGTTGCGCTTTAATATTTTATAGGTAATATACCCACATGGTATATTATCACTACGCTAAAAATAATTAAAATCCGTTTCCCCTAACTCGTGCACTCTCCTTGTAAGTATAGGACAATAAGAATCATTATTTTTTAACACAAGAAAATACTTTATTGAACATATTAATACATATATTTCAGAGTATTCCATATTTATGGAATAGAATACTCTTAATTACTTACAACAAAATATGTTACAGGAAATATAAAATACTATTAATGACACCTGCATGACACAGGTGTTGTATTCCTGAAGTTTGTAATTCGATTACACGAAAATAAATCTGAGCTTTTTTAAAATTTTAAAGAAAAAACAATTAATCAAATGGCACAGCTGTATTAACCAACCGTGGTGTTGAATTTTGTTTTCAATAAAATACGATGGTGTGTAATGAATGGATGTGTCGTTTTACAGGTTTCAATCAGGTGGAGCTAAAGTGCGCACCCCCATAGACGAGGCACGAGATCTGTTAGCCACAACAATTCTAGCTCATGTAGCAGTAGAGAACTATAATTTCTATGTAAAGGCTATCTACTTAGCTATAATGGTAAAAAGAGTAATTGAAGCTGAGACAAACAAAGCTGCCATTGATGACCCTGACTACTATGGAAACAAGAGGCTAGAGTTAGCTGGCTCTTTATTAGCCTTGATGTTTGAGGATCTTTTCAAAAGATTTAATTGGGAATTAAAATCAATAGCAGATAAAATAATACCTAAAGTTAAAGCTGCACCGTTTGATGTCGTTAAACATATGAGACCGGATCTGATTGCGAATGGATTATTCGCCGCTATCTCATCTGTAAGACTATAATGTTGTCGTTCATAAATTTCAAATATTGTACTTGATTATCTAAACGTAATGTTTGATGTATTTTATTTGCTTTTTATTTCTAGGGTAACTGGACTATCAAAAGATTCAAAATGGAACGACATGGAGTTACTCAAGTATTAAGTCGACTTAGTTACATATCGGCCTTGGGTATGATGACCAGAGTTAATTCTCAGTTTGAAAAGACTAGGAAGGTATCTGGACCGCGTTCATTACAACCTTCGCAGTGGGGCATGTTGTGTCCATCTGACACTCCTGAGGGAGAAGCCTGCGGGCTTGTGAAGAACTTGGCGCTGATGACTCACATCACCACTGAGTGCTCGGAGGATCCCATCGCAAGACTGGCTCGGAACGCGGGCGTAGAAGATGTGCGGCTCTTAGGTGGCGAGGAAATCAATCACCCGGCCGTCTACATGGTATTTCTCAATGGTTAGGCTTTAACCAGATGATCAAATGTTACTCGAAAGAAATACAAAACCTCATCCTGTTATAATTACTTTCAGGTAATATACTAGGTGTTTCAAGACAATACAAAAGACTCATAAAAGTGTTCAGAATGTTCCGACGGCGCGGACTGATATCAGCATTCGTTTCCATTTACCCCAATCACAATCAGAGGACTGTCTACATATGCAGTGATGGCGGCCGGCTCTGTAGGCCGTACATCATTGTAGAGAAGGGTTACCCACTAGTTCAACAATTCCATATAAATGAATTAAATAGAGGAATCAGAAAATTCCAAGACTTTTTAAACGATGGACTTATTGAGTATCTAGATGTAAATGAGGAGAATGACAGTCATATTGCTACTTTTGAAATTGATATAGATCCATATGTTACGACGCATTTGGAAATTGAGCCGTTTACGATTCTAGGTGTATGTGCGGGATTAGTCCCCTATCCACATCATAATCAGAGTCCTAGGAATACCTACCAGTGTGCCATGGGTAAACAAGCAATGGGTGAGTATATTTTGATTTTTATTTGCAGTGTCTTAGTGTCTTGAATAAGAACAGGTATAATGTTATTGTCGTTATATTTCAGGTACTATTGGCTACAACCAGAAAAACAGGATAGATACACTAATGTATAATTTAGTCTATCCCCAATGTCCAATGGTTAAGACCAGAACGATAGAATTGACGAATTTTGACAAGCTGCCAGCTGGACAGAATGCTACAGTCGCGGTAATGAGCTACAGCGGTTACGATATCGAAGATGCTTTAATCCTGAACCGAGCATCTATCGACCGCGGGTTCGGCCGCTGTCTTGTTTACAAAAGTGCCAAAACTACTATGAAGAGATACAGTAATCAAACATCTGATAGAATTTTGGGGCCTTCGAGAGATGCTACCACTGGGAAAATTATTAGAGCACATGAAATTCTTGATACGGACGGCATTGCTGCACCCGGTGAAATGGTTGAAAATAGACAAGTTTTGATCAATAAGCAGATGCCGCCGGCGACTTTGAATCCCGTCACGCAGGGGCAACCACAACAGGTAGATTACAAAGATGTTCCTATCACGTATAAAGGTCCCGTTGAATCTTATATAGAAAAAGTAATGGTGTCGTCGAACTCTGAAGATGCTTTCCTCATTAAAATATTGCTACGTCAGACACGGATTCCGGAGATAGGAGATAAGTTCAGTTCCCGCCACGGTCAAAAAGGTGTAACTGGTTTAATTGTGCAGCAAGAAGACATGCCGTTCAACGACAGAGGCATTTGTCCTGATATGATCATGAACCCACACGGTTTCCCCTCTAGAATGACGGTGGGGAAAACTATCGAACTGTTAGCGGGAAAAGCTGGCTTGATTGAAGGAAAATTTCATTACGGTATAAACACTATTTAACTTTAACTTGATACTCAAGAAATATATTGGTGAAATTATTATGTAATGGTTGTTGCACATTTTCTTCAGGTACTGCATTTGGTGGGTCCAAGGTTCGTGATGTATGTCATGAACTAGAAAAGCACGGGTATAACTATCATGGCAAAGATATATTTTATTCTGGGTTAACTGGAGAACCTCTGGAAGCTTATATTTATTCTGGTCCTGTAAGTATAAATCTGGTACCAAAAAAAAATTAGTAGTTTTGTAAGGCGGGATCTCGAGGAGATATTCAAATACCGAGAGCTGAGTCAATACTGTCTTTATTATAATAATGAGACAATTAAAAGGATTACATTTATACGAAATAAGGCTGGTTACATACAATAAGGTTGATTACACACTACAATTTATTAGTGAACAAATTCGGCCTTTGTGGCCTTTCAACTGTCCGAAAAATTTGAAATTATTAATTTCAGATAGTACTGATTCTCCTAGTATTATAAATGTAATTTTGTTTGTGTTAATCATGCAAAAATGGCTTACTTCGATTTTATGATATTAGGTTTTTTTGTGTAATCACTATTATTATTTTTTCCAATATAATTTTCACGTACATATTGCACCTTCCACTCTATCTCTTCACCACTCATGGTTGACTGGTAGAGAATGCCTACGGCATTAAGTCCGCCTTTGTACCTATGTGCATAAAGTGTAAATAAGTAATTAAATAAACTACAACAACTATACACATATAGTTTCAGATTGTAAAATAGAGTAGAGGGCCGAAGCCTGCCGGGGTCGTGGGACTTATCTCATTACCGTGACTCCGGTACGTAAAGGGCTATTGAAGGAATACCGTGGATTTTAGTCAGTACAAGTCTGACAATCCCTCCGGCCCTGCCCGGGGTGGGAGGACTAATCTGATGATTTTACCACGTTAAAAAAAAAGCTATTTTTTATGCCCGATAAAATGTAAAACAAGAGTGAACATGCAACTTCTGGGCTCGCTCGTTCGATCGTACACTTACCATTAGGGTGTGATCGGGGTCATTCATAATAAATAAAAAAGTGAACTTAATTCATAGCCGAGCCAATTTCACTGACAATATTTTCAGCAAACATTTTAGTAATAATTCCTTTGGTTTTGGCTTTCAAGGTAGTATAAACCATTCCTGTTACTAGGTGTACTACCAGAAGCTTAAGCATATGGTTCAAGACAAGATGCACGCTCGCGCGCGAGGACCCCGCGCTGTGCTCACGAGACAACCGACGGAGGGACGTTCTCGAGACGGAGGTCTGCGACTCGGGGAGATGGAACGGGACTGTCTCATTGGTTATGGTGCTAGGTAAGCATTCTTATAGCAAGTCAAGACAATATGGTTTAAGCACCTTGTATATAGCAAATGAACCTTGTATTTGTTGCAATTAAGTCGAAAATTGATCATCATTATCATCTGCTTAGCTTTTTAACCGACTTCAAAAAAAAGGATGAGGTTCTCAATTCGTCTTGAACTTTTTTTATGTATGTTACCTCATTACTCGCAGATGGCTGGACCGATTTGGAAAAATCTTTTTTTGTTTGAAAGGGTATACTTTCTAGTTGGTCCCATTGTCGTCACGTTTGGATCTGATGATGGGATCACGGAGAAATCGAGGGAACTCTTCAAATATTATAGGCACACCTATAGCGTTTTCGGTATTTCGTATAGTACCTTGTGCAGTTACACTCGAAAAGCACCATTTGAGGAAGTGGAACTGATGATGAAGACCACAGATGGCCACCGAAACTACTCAATAATAAGTATTTCGTGGATTGCGATTAGATTACTTGAATATAGATGTTAAGCACTTTAAGCTCGTCACAATGCGTATGGTGAAGTAGAGCTGATGGTGATGTATCAGGAGAACTCCTCAAAAATTAACGGCTCTGCACCGGGAAAAGCAATATTTTGTAAAAGGTGATAAGTAGTTGACATTTTGGCTTTTGTAACTAGATAAATTACAAACCGACCCACTAAAAAGTGTGAAAAAAAAACTTTTTAGCAAAAAATAGAACCGACTTCCATATAAAAACACTACAAAGGCAAAAAGTTTTTTTCCCAACCATGTAGGGGTCGGCTACCAGTCTAACTGGATGCAGCAGAATAATAGTCTTTTACATCTGTCATATTCGGTAAGCAGGTCCTTATTACCCCCAAATGGGGCTTGTAGGTAACCAATTAGCGCTCTAGGGTAATAATGTAGCTAGAAAAGCCCTAGGGCGGTATGTAATTTAAAAAAAAATCTCGTCACTCTTTCAAAAAGTTCGCGTACATCTAACCATCATACTGGCAATAGACATCATGCATTCAGCCCAATGACAAAAGAGGTCGCTTCGCTATTCAGCCTTGTCCAAGGAACTTGTACCTAAACTGGAATGCGGACGCGAAGCTCAAATCCGTTCCGAAGAGTATACCCTCAAAGGACCTAGCTATCTCTTTCTAGTAGTGTGGATATCAATTCGCGATAAACGTAAGGACAATTTTATTTGATGCAATATTTGCAGGTTTTTTTAGACACTTATTATTAACCTTACAAATGATGTATTTCTGTTACCGCTATAACAAAAAATACTAAAAATTAATTAAAATAAATATTTAAGGGAGACTCCCATACAACAGTTGTGATTTTTTTGGCGCTTTTTATAGGTAATGGTTCCGTACCATTCATTACCTACCTATAAAAATACCCTTCATGCGCGATTCCGACTCGTACTTGGCCAGTTTTTTTCTTAACAACGTACTAAATAGAAAGAAAGAAAGAAATTCAATTATAAATACAAAGGTCTGTATCGGTCTGTTACGCTTTCACGGTTAAATCACAGAGCCGCTTTCGAAAAAATTTGGCATGGAGATAGTTTAAAACCCTGGGAACTATATAGGGTTCTTTCTATCTCAGATTTTTGAACAGTTGTTCGGTAGCGCGATATAACAGAATTCTACGTGGGCGAAAAGCTAGTTCTCAATATATATCTGAGGAACTTATATTGAGCGCGCTAATTTCTATAATAAACCCTTCCTTATGCGGGCTAAATGCAAAATTGGTTTTGTTAAGCAGACTTTATTGCGTTGAATTATAAACTTTCAAAGTGGTTAAGACCCGTGATACAAATACAATTATTGCAGATACAGAATTAATAACAGAATCACCAGCTGGCAACTCTTCGAAGGCTTGGCCTTGATAGGCAGTGGTATAGACTTCCAAACAAACGTGCATTAATTGGTAATCTATGTTTATTCGACACTTGTACGGTTAGAACCAGTAGACTAAAAATAAAATGATGCAATGTTTATATATAATTAAAACTACTAAAACCCTTCATGAAAAACGATGATTAGAAATAAAAAGAATAACAGAAGAGATATAATTTATTTCTGTATATATTTATTTAGGTTAACCTACAATTGTTTACACTATACATTTGTATGAAACAGTCATATTACATTTATAAGTGTAAAAATTAATTACAGGCTAACACCACATGTGTTATTTAAGGTTAGAAATCAATATTATTAACATACATAATTCTAAACATAAAGGAGGCAGATCGAATGATAATTATAAGGTTATTATTATTAGGTTGGTTCTATATTTTCTAGTTCCTCATATGTTGCAGCTGCAGGTTTGTTACAAGATTGGCTTGATACACAACCCTAAAAAATGTATTACACTATTATTAGTTAAAAGTATGGAAATAATCTTTAAATTATGAATTATTATTATTTGTCGACATTAACTAACTGCAGTGGATAAAAGTTAAGTAATTAAGTTATAAGTAATTATTAATATAATAAACTACACTTGTAAGCAAGTTTGCGTAGCTGAGTTTTTGGCCAAAATGATATAAAATATTTTTGCCATCAATTTGCTAAGCAAAAGTAAATAAAACAACTAAAATGTCGACTTTTATGTTCATTAATTTAACTCCTTTCATAACTTTCACTTACCAGATTTTTGAATGTGCCCAGTACAGGTTGAATATTCTTTTCTTTAGTGGGTTTTAATATTATAGTACTTAAAACATTTATTTGTTTCGCTGACAGGAATCTAAAATAATAATAGATTGATGAGAACAAAATTGTAGTATTTATGGTTAAGATAGATTCAAAATGAAAATTCATCTTGCTATGCTCATATTCTATTTCGAAACGGTGATCTTCGTGTCATTTGTAAAGATTGATAACTTACTTTAGGGAAAATCAACATGACGAGGCCCCCTCTGCAGAGGGCCGAAGCCTGCCGGGGTCGTGGGACTCATTCCGTTACCGTGGCCCCGGTACGTAAAGGGTTATTGAAGGAACACCGTGGATTTTAGTCAGTAAAAGTCTGACAGTCCCTCCCACCCTGCCCGGGGTGGGAGGACTTATTTGATAATTTTACCACGTTAAAAAAAAAAATGGGAAAATGGATGGAATTGCATCATTTGATCTTGTTTCGAAATGCAATATTACTTCGGGCTTGAAATGGCGGCTACAAATTTTGGAACCGTTTCTGACCCTTTTCTGTGTAGAACACTGAGCCACCGGTCTCGAAGATCATCATTTTTAGGAAAGCTTAAAATAACAAAAAATAATATATAATGAGAAGAAAGAAAAATAATAAATAAGAAGAATAAAGAGAAGAACATCCACTTTTACATTGAAAACATAGTCACCCTAAATGCAATTTGTAAACAAAGTCACAAAACTTACTTAAAAAGGGAAATTCCAGACCCGGGGTACCCTTTTCACTCTTGCAATTAACCACAAAACACGATCTTACCATGGTTACAATAACTTGCACTTTAATATTACGAAAACTCACAAAATTATATATAATTCAAATTTACAAACATACAGATGTCAAGTAAACGTCAGTCGGCAACGTAGTAATTGCCAGGTATAGTATAATATATCACTACTAATTCTTGCAAATTCCATTTTTTTTTTGGTTTAAACATCTTGTGTTTGCATGGTAAAATAACTTTAATTTTCATTAATATGCATACAGTAATAATGGTAATTCATTTTAAAGATAGAATTCCAAAGAAGTTTAAAACTAGGTGTTATTACTACAACAGACAGGTCGAAAAAATTACCATTGAAATAAATATTTTTAATCTGACACACATAAGAAAGGGACACAGTCCACACACGGCACTGTCTCGCTCGGAACGAATAGTTCCTTCAGTTTTATGCGTGCAAGTTTATACTCTATTGTTTAACAGTTAAGAAAGACTTTTTGTAAACTTTGAATCATTCGTAAGCAATCCAGTTAGTAGGTAGAAGATCCTTGGCCTTGTCTTCGTATGAGTATAATAGTCATCAATTTTAAATATCGAACGGCGAAGCTCAATTACGTTCTTGAAAAAAAAAATATTAAAAAACAAAGATGAAAAAAGGCGGGAATAGAAAACTTTTACTTTAAAGTGTTTTATTCTTGTAATGCCGGTTTTTTTCTACTTACCTCACAATCGAGATGTAAAGCAGAGTAGTTATCTCGGGCTGCAATTGATGCCTTACAGCCCTTGGTTACTAATCTACTATTACATGGAGCGTCTGTTTATGTGACATCTACAACCAAATAGTTGGGTTACACAATTACCCTTGGCAGGGGCGTGCATAGGATTATGACAGGGCATGCGGCGTAGTAAAAACACACAAAAACTTCTTCTTTTATAGATTTTTAGCATAGCCACAGCCACGCATCGTAGCATGGTGGCGATGCGTGGCTGCCCTGTCATAATCCTATGCACGCGCCTGACCCTTGGCAAGACCAGTGGCAGATATTTTGGCTTCTGTCTACCCGTAACGATTGTCAAGATGTAAAAATGATAGCCGGGACCTACGGCTTTACGTGGCACGGAGGAATCTCGATATGTTAAGATGGTCACTCATCCGCAGACTGACCTCGGCAAGCGTTGCTTAACGCAGAAAGAAGTAATAATGTTTAAAGTAATGAATTATGTTTAGTAGCTGTATCGTTGGTCGAGTGGTCGTAGCGCGACTGCTTAACAGGTCTCGAGTTGTATTCCCGGGTCGGACAATAAGTACTATGTGGTTTTTCTGCAAGGAATTTTTCAGTGACAAAAAAGAATGGTAACGTCCCTTTCATTCCTCACTGCCTTCCAAATCGCAAGGGTAACGAACATACGCACCTTCCTACCTTTACATATATAAGGTGTATCTATTCATACACGAAATATTTTAAGAGATATACCTATAGCTTGTAAAGAAACAATAAACACGACAAAAAAATGTTTATCAATGTTTTTTTTTTATTTTACGTAATTATTATAATTTTAAAACTGCTTGAGACATTTCGCATAAAATCTTTACTCAATACTCTATGAATGACCCGCCCGCCCGCGCCGCGGTGAAGTGACGTGCCCCCGCGCGCCTGTGTCGAGCAGCCGCGTGTTGGTGAGATTGTGCGAGTATTCGCTTCGCATGCATGTCTCCACGTAACGGCGCTACATGGTAGTTATTTCGCGTCCTGAAGGTTACCGCACTCCAGTCTGTGTTCTGCCGGGTTCAAACACCTGCCCCCACCTCATTTTACATGAGACCTAACAATATCACTGGTGAACTGTAGTGGACTTACGAAAATACACCTCTGCCTATCTCTACCGAGAAATCAAGCGTGATGATGTTAAAAATAAACCAATGTAGCTAGACTTCGTATCTCATTCTAGTGTCATTTTAATAACGTATCGCTAAAAATGGATAATAAATGTGAATTTAAATTACAATACCATTTAAAGCTAAGTAGGCAAATTATTAAATTCACTCCATTAAAGTTTTACGAAAAGGAACCTAGATGCGATTAAAATATTTTTTCAATTATAATCCTAACCTACAATTATTATTATTACCCATTTACATTTACATCTATCCTACCTACATCACATACGATGATACGAATTGAATGGACTTTAAGAGACGTTGACCTCTGAGTTCGTTGTTTCTTTTCAGAGTAGTCAGGAAACACCGGCCTCATCAAGCTTTACTCAAAACACAAAAAAATGACGTGTAAAAGTGTACTATTTAGAACCAATTTACAAAATAAATAATTATTTCATTTCATCTGTAAGCTAGGTAAATACCAATAAAGAGCTGACAGGTTCAACTCGAATTCGCATGTTAATGACCTCTGTGAGGTTATTAAGATGTGTCGAGCGAGTCGTAGGTATCCGTCAGCTGATAGTTAGTTGCCTACCTAGATAGGTAGGTAAGTAAGGTGAGTAGATTACTCATACACATGTGAACTTTAAGAATGCCGTCAATACTGAAATAATAGGTACTTATTATTCTACATTATTATTGTTTTGGCTTTATGTCGCAGTGAAGTTAGTCGGAAACCTGTCTATTTTACAAGAAATTCGTAATTGTGACGCTTTTTACGAATTACAGTAACAATAATTTGGCGTGTCTAAAAATTAGAATCAACTTAGGTATTTACAATAATTTAAAATGTACATACCTTAAAATGTAGTACCTTCTTCCTTGCACTTTTAATTATGTGTCTCTATCACTAACCATCACTGTGAAAGCGTTCACAATTCGCGTTTTTAATTGTTCCACACTTGATATGGTATGGCCGTCATTACCATAAACCAGGTCTTTAGCCCTACCCCACATTTACACTGAACCGCGTCGGCCTAACAATATGTGGATTTTCTGATGTCCACCAGTGTGCGTTGTAGATGTTAAGCATCCCAACGCGCGTAAAGGTGGACTCGTCCGCCAGAGTATGCGCCGCGTCGGGTCTTCAAGTAACCAATTTAAGGTTATCGGCTTTAATTCTTCCACCCTAGTGAAGTGGAACGGGTGCTTCCCCTCATCCCACAGAAGGCGCCAAACGGTCATTTTGCTCACGTTAAAAACACGAGCGGCGTCTGATGTGCTGGCCATTGGGTGCTGCAAAAAGAAGTCGACGATGTCGTCCTCGATTCTTACTGGCACTCGTTGCCTTTCTCCGTCTGCAGCTGGTGGCATGTAGATCCTATAGTCCATATGCCGCTGTACAGTTCCAAGGATGGTCTGCAGTGATGGTCTTCTCCCAAATCGCTTCAAGAAGAGGGCTTGTGCTGTGAGCAAAATATTTCCACCCTCATTGTCGCACCACCACCATGTTCTGGTACTCCTGTAGTTAGGCATTGTTTAATATGTTCCCCGAGCGAGCCCGACGCGTGTCAGCTGTCTGCTAAGGCGCGCGCGAGCGACACGACACGCGGATTGAGCGGGACTGGCTCGGACTGGCCTAGCAAGGCGCCGCGACTGAGACGCGAGCGCCGAGAAGGGTAGCAGGCGCCCCCGCCGCCCGCTGCGCGCGCATGTTTTTTCTTTGATCATATTCACAAAAGCTGCGCGCCGTTTCAAATACCGCCGCCCGCGTAAACTAGCGTAGTGGATGTTTAAAAATAAGAAAGAACCAGTATTTATTATGTGTGTCAAGTAATATTAAATTATTTAATTTTATTAATAATATACCTAGATATTTTTTTATTTTTTGTTGCTATGGTTTCCTTACCACCTATAGGTATATCTCTTAAAATATTTCGTGTATGAATAGATACACCTTATACACACATTCACTCACACGCCTACGCATACATACACTACACACACATACATTCCAAGCATACACACACTCATTCATTCCAAAATAAAAAAATAAAAAAATTGTTTCTTTTCCTTTTATATTAATTCATGGAACACTGTAGTCTCCCCTCTTGGAGGTGGGCGCTAATGGTCGCGACACAGTATTTCATACTAATGTGATTGTTAACGTTATTGTTACGTTACACAAACTTTTGTAAACTGATTTTTGTTCCAATAAATATTTGTATTTGTATAGTAGTAGCCCGGAGTTTAGAAGTTGGCGGTGTGATACCCTCGTGCCTCGGATAGCACAGTAAGTCGTTGGTCGCGGCTGTCATTTCGAAATCTATGACAGTCATACTAATACGATAGCCAAAGGGTATCGTATTATCCAGCTACTGTGAAAGTCAGATAGGCAGTCACTCCATGTAAAACGCTAATACTCAGCTGCATCTGGTTAGACTTTTTTTTTATTTTTATTTAGAATAGGTTCGCGTTTGACCACCATCTCACCTGATGGTAAGTGATGATGTGGTCGAAGATGGAGCACGCTTACCTAAAAGTAACCTATTCACTCTTGACTTAAAGACTCCTAGGTTATAGCTATCGGGAAACACAGACTCCGGCAGGGAATTCCACTCCTTCGCCGTACGCACAATGAAGGTATTCCCAAAACGTTTGGTGCGTATGGGTGGGATGTCCACCATGTAACGATGGCGCTTCAACGTTTGTCTCGTAGTCCGATGATGGAACGGGCTTGGTGGAATTAGATTGTGTAATTCCATCGCACACTCCCCGAAATGTAACCGATAGAAAACCGATAGACTTGCAACTCGTCGTCGATGTTCAAGGCTCTGGAGCTTTGATTCGACCAGTGCATCGTTGCCAATGAGTCTTTTGGCCCGCTTCTCGATAGACTCAAGCGCGTCCAGTTGGTATTTAGCAGATCCATCCCAAAGATGAGAACAGTACTCCATACACGACCGAACCTGGGCTTGATAGAGATTGAGCAACTGTTCGGGTGTGAAGTACCGTCTCACCTTTGCTAGGATTCCCAACTTTTTTGATGCTAGTTGAGCCTTAGCCTCGATAAACGGGCCAAAATTGAGGGTAGAAGTTAATGTTACCCCCAGAAGCTCGATACGGTCGGTTATCGGCACAGTTACACCTCGGAAAGTAGGAGTCGGTTCAAATTGGCTCCTTTTTGCGGAGAAGAGACACGCCTGGGTCTTAGCTGCATTAAACTTGACCAGGTTCGCATCGCCCCATTCGGAGACAGCCTTCAAGGTCAAGTTCAAGCGCCCGACCATGTCCTCACGGAGAGACTGGATCTGTGACCCACCAACTCGCGCGCTGGACACATATCTCTCAGAAACTGTGCTGTCGTCTGCATACCCAAAGGTACCGGGCATTAGCAGATCGTTAATGTGCAGCAAGAATAAAGTTGCTGAGAGAACAGACCCCTGAGGGACCCCGGCATTAATTGCCAATTGGCCAGACGAGCAGCCATCAATGACCACTCGAATGGACCGATCCCTCAGGAAGTCTTCAATCCAAAGGCAAAGTTGAGTGGGTAACCCGAAAGAAGGAAGCTTAGCAATAAGGCTATCGTGCCAGACCCTGTCAAAAGCCTTGGAGATGTCAAGGGAAACAGCAAGTGAGGCCATTGAGAGGCAAGGGGAAGCCCTAGCCTCTCAATGGCCTCACTCCAGATATGAATGGCATACGCTAGAAGATCCCCAGTTGACCGGTTTTTGCGAAAGCCGTATTGCCGATCACTGAGGATGTCGTTGGCTTCTAGGTATGCCAGGAGCTTACTATTAAGTACACGCTCCATACTCTTACAGAGTATGGACGTGACTCAAATAGGCCTGTAGTTGGCAGGGTCAGCACGACTGCCCTTTTTGGGTACAGGCTGTACGTTAGCCAGCTTCCATGCTTTCGGCACCTTTCCAGTCTCTAGCGAAAGGCGAAACAGGCGTGTCAAGATTGGAGACAATTCAGGCGCACAAGTTCTAAGAACAATTGCTGGTATCCCGTCGGGGCCACTAGCTTTGTTCACGTCAAGATTACGCAGCACTCTACGGACGTCCTTCTGATGGATGCGAATGTCCGACATACACGTCTCGCATCCAATAGGAGCATCAGGAGGGTGAGCGCCACTACTATCCAGACGTGAAGACTCCGCGAAGAGAGCGGCAAACAAGTTTGCTTTTTCCTCAGCGGAGTGAGCCAGAGACCCGTCAGGTTTGAGCAGTGGTGGTAGTGAGGGGCGACAGAAGTTCGATTCAACCGACTTTGCCAGGGACCAAAACGCTTTGCTTCCAGCAGGGTATGAAGCGAGTTTGTTCCCAATTCGGCTAACGTGGTCAAACCGAGACCTCCGCAAAACCTTCTTGCTGGACTTGGCAGCCCTGTTGAAGGCTCTCTTCTTCTGATCCACGTCATTTGCTTTGCAGTTTCGAGCATCGACCCATGCTAGGTACGCCGCGTGTTTAAGCGCTTCAGCGCGATCACATTCGGCGCCAAACCAAGGTCGAGCTTTGCCGGACATTGTTAGGTCAGAGAACGGAATGTAGTACTCCATCCCCTGTCGCAAAACATCTGTCACGGCGTCTGCGCACGACGATGGATCATTTGAAGAAAAGCAAGTAGGCTGCCAAGGATAACATGCAAAGAAAGATCGCATGCCATCCCAATCCGCTGACTTGTATCGCCAAACCCGCCGAGTGCCTTTAAGGCTGAGATCGGGCGGAGAGTAGACGAATACAGACTTCACCAGACAGTGGTCGGAACTACCTAACGGTGAGGATATCGTTACCGAATAGCGGTCTGGATCTGTAGTCAGCAGAAGGTCCAAGCAATTGGCTGTGTGCGACTCAACATCCGGCACCCTCGTTGCTCCCTGGACCAGCTGAGTGAGATTTAATGCAAGTGCAAGATTGTGCATTTCTCGCCCAGCATGGTCCGTG
The DNA here is from genome assembly GCA_943138885.2 of Tholera decimalis. Classification (NCBI taxonomy): domain Eukaryota; kingdom Metazoa; phylum Arthropoda; class Insecta; order Lepidoptera; family Noctuidae; genus Tholera; species Tholera decimalis. The sequence continues at coordinate 22,234,245 of OW964556.2, forward strand.
CGGGAAGAGCCACTCCTGGTAATGGGCATTAAAGTCCCCTCAGCAACACGAGCTGAGCTGAAGGGTACCGCTGTTGGGCCGCATCTGCCGCCTCACTGATGTACTGTGTGAGCCTGGTTGTCTCCTGATCTCCGCTGTGCGAGCGGTAGACACAAGCATAAATAATTTTGTCTATGCCCGTGTCCACCAGAGCCCAAAGCGTAGAGAACCTGGAGTCCTCAAGATTCCGGAGACGCCGATAGCAGATGTCGTCGCGGGCGTACATACATACACCCGCATGTGGTTTAAAGTTGTGCTCCAAGGTAAACCCTGGGTATAAAAGATACGACACGTCTGACGGACATCTGATCTGCGTCTCCGAAAGAAACAACAGAGCAGGTTTATCAGTCTCGAGGTGGTGGTGGACTGCGACGAGATTTGAGTGCAGACCTCGGATGTTACTGAGGTGCACTTTGAGAGAGAGGGAGTGCAGCCGCTGTTTAACTATGCTCCGTTTTTTTCGTTTCATAAATTTTGAGAGTGAAGAGGAGAGGAGAAGGAAGTGAAGTGAGGCTTCACGCTGTTAACCCCCAGACCCGCACTAGACAGACGGTATCGATTGGGGGACTAGTCTGGAGACTGCGGGGACGCCCGAGCCCCCCCGGGAATGTCCATCGGGCCCTCTCATCTGGTCGCCAACCAGCACGATGGTGCGCACTAGTGCGAGCCAGATTGGTCTTTCAGCAGTGAAGCAACTACTTCGACCCAACTCCTTGATAGGCTACACAGCTAGGCCGTTTGGCGGTACGTCTTTGCCCTGTGGGTGGTCACAAGCCTGCGCACATACTGGTATTTGCACGATCTACGCGGCCAAAATTATTTTGATGCTTATTTGGTATCTAAATAACGCAAATAAGAAAAACATACATATTTTTTTACAAAAAAACAATATATTCACAATCTTAAGGTAGGTTACACGAATTACAGGGAAAAAAATATGTTTCTGTAATACTTTCTTCATCGCTATCTGATGAAATGAAATAAGAATTAAAAAAATCGGGTTAAAAATATCTTGGTTGCAACTTTCTCTGGAAAATTTCCTCGCAAAATCTTGGCGGTAACATGTAAAATGTTTGTTACGAGCCTCAGCTGCTTCCTCGGAAAGCTGCCCGATTGGTAATAACGCCTTTTCTATTATAACTGCGCCATGGACTAACATCTTGTGCATTGTTGGCGTCATAGGATGAAGAGTTTTTTTTTCATAGGATGAAGAATTTCTTCTTGGCCTTTTGTAACTCACTGTAGCACGGAAAAAACTTCTTCTTGGTCTTTCTTATAATTTCGTATTGTCCTTGTGCCAAATCTGCATCTACAAACATTTGCAACGCTTGCATTGGTGTCAAAGAGGGTTGCTCTTTACTTGATTTCCTAAGACAAAATGCCTTCTTATATTTAGTTGCTCGTGTCGGAGTACTGGTGATATCTTTAAAGACAATTGATGCATCTCTTTTACCAGATTTTCCCAGCTCCACTTGCGCAGCGTGTATTATGATCTCCTATTCGAAACCAGAACGAAGTTCCTCAGTCTTGTTTTGCTCCTCTCACTTGCCTCTTCGAACAATTTGGGTGGTCGACCTGACCTATTTTGTGAGGTCTCAACAACAGGGATTTCAAACGTATCTTCCAGCCATGACCGGTTGTATTTCAGAAATTTTTCTTCTTTATAATGAGCTTTGGTCCACCTTTGTTTGAGTTCTGATTTGAAATGGCCAAAACTACGTTTCAAATTAACAATTTGGTGTTCATTGTAATCTTCACTTGACAAAAGTTGATCTTTTACATTATTTAATTTTGCATCTAAATTAGGCAAATTTTCTTTCTTCATGAGGTCAAACAAGTATTGTCGGGTCATAATTCTTACTTCTGACACACCCTGTGCACCTAAAACAAACGTACACTATGTAAAAAAGTCGCTAACAAAAATTGCATTTTATACATTTTATTGCTAAATATCTTTAATCCCCCAAAAGTGAATCTATCCGGACGTTTCCGGAAATCTTTTTGATAATATTTATAAGAAAAATGTTCAAATAATAACCTGTAATTATCACCATAGCCCGATATATCCCGATACACAAACAAAAACACTAGCAAAGCAAAAATATTAAACGAAATCACGGTATGAAAATGACTTTATACATTATAAAAAAAACCATGTTGTTTATTAGTTGATCATAATTTTATTATTGTAATTTGTAAGTCTCTTACCTGCTCTATCAGAATTCATCACTTTCAATTCATAGATCAACTTGAAAAATATAAAAATTTACTTTTGAAGTTTAAGTTTAGAAAAGCGCCGAGAACAGATACGTACACGTAAGTGAAACGGTCTAATTCCAACAGACACTACGCGCGCGGGGTGTGCGATAGCAGGTAAATCGAAGATGGATATTGTTCCCTGGTTCGTCCTCTGTTCGTGGAACTAATTTTTTTAAATGTTTTTGTTATTTGGATATTGGGACTTTTGGCCGCGTAGATCGTGCAAATACCGGTATGTGCTGCGGTTTGAATCTACCACCAGTTTGATGTCACCTGATTAGCACCACCCGGGGACCACGTGTAGGGATTCTCAAAGGGGTATTCTCCTACGGACGCGGGTGACTCGGCCCCCAAGAACTGGAAGCCGATCCCAATTTCCCATTGTTGGGAAAAGGCTAAGCAGATGATGATGAATCAAATATACTATTAGAGTGATACTATTGTTGGTGTGGAGGAAGGTGACGGTATTCGTGATACAGGGTAATCCTAGTACGAATGCCAAAGCACTCCTTTGAAAACCTTTGTGAACTAATTACTGTAGAATCTCGATAGCTTGAATGTCAAGAGCAGAGAGTATATAACCACTAGAGAGCGTATAGGCCGATTTCTTTGAAGAACACGACTCACTGTTACGGGTCGGGCGGGAGAGAGAAATGCAGAGCTGTAATTGGTCAGTTCAAGGTCAAGTTGCATAGATATGCCTGGTTAGGGATTGGTCTATTTGATTAACCCATTTCTCCCCACTGTCCTATTTTTAAGACACTATACTCAACATTTTTTTTTAATGTTAGGTATTTTATTTTAATGTTTTCTGATGAAATTCGTATTTTCACACTATTTTTCTAATTAAATGTTTTTTTTTTCGCTGTAATAAATGGTTCCGTAATTTTAATATAATTTTTTCAATGTGACTGTGAATTTTTGATGCATCAAGAAGAGCATTATGTTCCGATTCTATATACAGTAAAAGAAAAAAAATAGCAACTTCAAAGTACATAAAACTGATTCTAAAACCTTTACCAGAATATAATAAATAAAAACAAAAACAAAATAGAATTTGGGAACTTATGAGATACGTTCAAAATAATCCGTACTATAAATATGACACCGGGAACGTGTCTATACAAATTGCTACGAAATCGTGTTCGATCTTTTAGAAAAAAAGAGTCATATTATTTTTTCTTAACGTATTAAGAACTTCATTTAAAGATTTGATCGAAAAATTTCAATTTTTTCGATGCTTGGGAAGTAATTGGTTAAGGGAAAGTAGTAAGTAGGGTTGCCAGATTTTTTTTGATATGGAAGTCGGTTTTATTTTTTGCAAAAAAGTTTTTATTTTCGCGCTTTTTAGCGGGTCAATTTGTAATTAATCTAGTTAAAAAAGCCAAAATGTCAACTACTTAATCACCTTCACCAGCAGAGTAAACGAAAAGATCGTCAATGTAAATATTTTTTTCAGACTTTTGTCTATTTTCCAGAAACGGCTTGTCCGATTTCGATAAAATTTTCATGGGACCATTTGGAAAGTATACCCTTTCCAACAAAAAAAGAATTTTTCAAATCGGTTGGCAAGCGACGGAGCTATGCCCGAACAAACATAAAAAAAAAACAAACATCCGAATTGAGAACCTCCTCCTTTTTTAGAAGTCTGTTAAAAATAAGATTTAATTATGATTAATAGTCACTCATTGTTGTGTCTGTCTTTCAATAATATTATGTTGTTGCAGTATGCTACTGATGGAGCGCCTTATGCTTGCATCAGACGCTTTTAGTGCGGATATTTGCGGCGCGTGTGGTCGCCTGGCGTCGCGCGCCTGGTGCCACGCCTGCCACTCGTCCGCCGCCGTCTCAAGCGTCGAAATGCCCTACGCTTGCAAGCTGCTCTTCCAAGAACTGGCCTCCATGAACATCGTCCCCAAACTCACTCTCAAGAAATATTGTTAGCTCTTATACTACTGTTGTTAACTGCATCCATGAGGATATTGTTTTGTTTGATAATAGGTACTCTTTAATAAATTCTTTAAATATTGTTTTTAATTATCATTGATATCTTTTCCCAGACCAAGTAAATATGATCTCGTTTCTATTTCCCAAGGTCATCTGAACGAGTTTTTCCATTTCGGATTTAAGTATGGGTGGGCGGGCTTATATAACAGTGGGCCATGGGTTACAAATTTAATCAAGTCTAGTCTCAAGTTATAATGCCAAAATCTTTTTATTTTGATTAAATTTAACAACCATTTTATCTATACCAATATCATAAAAAGGTAAAATATGTTTTTATGTAGGAAGTAATCACCGGAATGGATTTTCCAATTCTAAAAATCTTCATTGGTAATAAGGTGCATTATTTGTGAATGCTATAACGAAGTACTATAGTTATATCTATTTTTTTTGTGTAGGAGTTGTGGCAAGTGTAGGCAACAAACGCTTTCATATCCTGGTAATATCCTGCTGGCAGCAAAGCATATTGGTCCCTGGCTAAGTCAGTTGAGTCGAACTTCTGTCACCTCTCCACAACCGCTTAAACCTGACGGTCATTATAGCCCTCACCGCTGAAGAGAAAGCAAGCTTATTTGCCGCACTTTTTGCGGTGTGTTCGCGTTTGAACAGTGGTGTCGCTCGCCCTCCTGTGACTTCTGTTGGATGCGAGACAAGTATGACGGAAATTCGCATTCATCAGAAGGACGGAATAGAGAGTAAAATAGAGACTAGAGTATTGCGAAATTTCAACGAGAACACGACACGCACTTGACCGGTTTTTATTACTTTCTTTCCTAGATCTGTTTTCACAAAGTAAAACACTGACAGACAATAGAAAGGTTCCCTCGCGTCATTTTTACAATGAAACACAAAATCCATACAAAAATAATTTATTCAATGAAAGAATAAAGTTTTGATACAAAATTAAAAGATCATGATTTAAATTAATCTTAGCATTTTAGAAGAAGCTTTTGTAAAAACAAACATTATCCATATAATGATTAACACAAACACATAAAAGAAACCACTGAAAGAAAACATCTTGATCATTATGTAGCCTAGAGTGAGCCATATTACGAAGGCGTGCGAGCCCAGCCGACGAAGAGATAGGCGCGGAGGGAGGTCTTGGCTCACAATGTTCTGATGATTTGTTACATCTTTCACATAGGTATGAATCGTGCAAGGAGGTTGTAGGACTTCACGAGCAATAAATCCGCACAAGTCGTTTCGATTCCAATAACTTGTAAACTGGTTGCCATACTGTAAATTGCAAAATTATAGAACTTTTAATGTTAATGGTATGATCTTCAAGTACATTTGTACTTGACGAACATACCGACATGTGTCAGACAGTTTCCTATTTAAATTTACATGTCACAGTAAAATTGCAAAAACCATTAGATAGACAATCTATCGAACTGAAACCGTTTGATTACAATCTGTCACTCGTTATATTGCCAACTGTCCAAAAAAATGTCCTTGATTGGTGATTGGTCGGTTTTGCCGTAGGGCATTCTGTGTGCGTGAGTTGCGTTCCGTTGTATGCCATTTTACAATTGCACTTCGATAAATTTATTAATAGATTACAATCTCGCGAGATATAATCTAATAGTTTTTACATTTTATGGTATATACTTACTATTTCATTTAATCTTGAAGCTATTTGGTATAACATTCTAACTAATATTGTGCTCTCATAGGTCGTTATTGGCATCAGATCTGGGTCACCCATATAATGTACTTTACTAGGTTTGCTGCGGAGCTGTTAACAGAACATGAAATATGATACAATTTGCTTCTTAACAAATATCTCAATAACTTAAGAGTCATAGACATAGACAACAATATTGCCGCTTAACAAATATCTCAATAACTTAAAAGTCATAGACATCTTTAAAATCGACATGTTGATGTCGATTTTAAAGATGTTCCAATCCTTGGAATAATGCTACGCGAAACTTGAGGCGGACAGCATGTTTTTATGGATCTAGGCAGTGTTAAGCTAGCTTTGTTAGCTAGGCCCCATCCAGCTCTCCTACTCTATACGATAAATAATAAATCTACGCAGTGTGATAAGATCCCGGTTTATGTGTCATCATGTTTTTATTGAGTTAATCGATAAAGTCTACAATTTCGATGATTAGAGTAAAACTCCGGGTTCGCTAAGACTTGTACTTTAAAAAAAAATGTTATAGTTTCGCAATATCCGACATTTGAAAAATGAAAAAAAAAATCATTAATAAAAAAATTAAAAAACCCGACTGCAACCTTATACTAAAACTAACTGAAAAGGTAATAAAAACAAGCCCATTTTAAATTAAATAAAAATTGGAAGCAGGCTGGGCCCATACCATTATTTAAGTTTCAAACTCAAATGGGTCCCGCCTGCTTCCTATTTACGTCAACTACATACGTTATTTATATACATTTATATAAATAACGTGTGTAGTTGACGTAAATAATTTAAGCAGGGGCGCGAAGATTAGCGCGTTTAACTCGAGAATTCCCAGTGTCACTTGTAGGTGACAGAACTTTGCGATTTTTTTTACATGCAATTTAATATATTTTAAAAACAAATATGTTATTAATAAAATGTCAGTACTTAGTAGTGTTTATGATTTTATTTTGGCAACACTGGAGTTATGTTATCTGTCAAATTAATTCAATTGTTCCAAACGGTCTTTTGAATTTCACGCTCGTATGCGTTTTGTGGATTTCAAATTGTTGTAAAAATGTCAAAAGGGTAAGTACTATATTTATTTTTATTGTAAATTATTGTTCAATAATCAAACTAACAATATGAGTGTATTTTGTTCAAAAAATAATTAGTTTTGTACCCAAAATAACGGTTGAAATAACTCGTGTCACCTGTAGGTGACACTGGGTAGTATTGTAACTAGATTGCTGTTTGAGGTCGGTGTATAATACCCTCTTTATCTTGCTTTAGGTTGACGTTGAACGAGATAGTGGAAGTATTAGAAGCTGGAGACGATCCTGGTGATATCATATTGATTCCTCCTGAGGATGGTCAAGTCACTGATGAAGATAGTGGGGACGAAAATGAGGCCAATTTCATTCACCTTCCTGGTCGAATGTTACGTTCCCAAGTAGAAGTGCAGGCCAGGCATGTCGATGGAAATACTCAAGAAGATGATAGAGGAGAGGAAACAGAAGAAGAACAAGAGGAAAGTCAAGAACCGGCTCGAAAGAAAAAAAAGAAAAAAGAATTTACAGTAAAAAAATGGTCGAATACTACATCTCTTTTTTCTTCTTGTGGAAAAGGTGATTGTGAAGAAGACATTCTTGGCACCTTTGAAGAGGAAATGAGTGTCACCGAGTGTTTTGAATTACTATACAGTGAAGGCATAGTGTCATACATAGCAGACATGAGCAACTTGTATGCCTTTCAGAGGAATCATACCTTGAATGTAACAATTGAAGAAATTAGGGTGTATATTGCGATATTGTTACTGACCGGATATTTGACACCCAAATACATGAGAATGTTGTGGGAAAAAAAGCGGACACCTACAATGAACTGGTGTCTTCCAGCATAAGGCGAAACCGTTTCTTTGTAATACAGCAGTATCTACATTTATGTGACAGCACTATATTACCGCAAAATGATAAATTTGCCAAGGTTCGCAGGTATTTTGATCTGCTCATTCATAATTTTACCGCCAATTTCGAAAAAGCGGGTTCTTCTCATATTTCAATTGATGAAACTATTGTGCCATATTTTGGGGGACATGGCACAAAGCAACATATTCATGGAAAGCCCATCAGGTTTGGTTACAAGCTTTGGTCAGCAGCTACACGATATGGATATCTTGTAAACTGTGAATTGTATCAAGGTGCAACTGATCCGACTCTGAAGGAGCAATCAGATTATGGTTTAGGTGCCGCAGTCATTTTGGAACTGCACTCAAGATTGCCTCAGGAACTTGGTCCCTTCAATCTGTATTTTGACAATTTTTTTACCGGTCTGCCTTTGCTAAAATATTTACGTGACAACAATATTGGAGGAACAGGAACTATTAGGGAAAACCGCCTGGAAAACTGCAGTCTTCTGAATACTAAAGATATGAAAAAGAAGCCCAGGGGTGAGTTGGTTTACAAGGCCTCAAAAGAAATAATTATAGCTAAGTGGCATGACAATAGTGTCGTGAATGTTGCTTCCAACTGTCACGGATTGACGACAGTTACAAAAGTGGATCGAATTGGTGTAATAAACAAGAAACGGACAAAAATACAAGTCGATTGCCCAGCACTTATAAAAATGTATAATAAGTATATAGGTGGCGTGGACCGATTTGATGAGAATATTGATTCCATGAGGGTAGGCTTACGAGGAAAAAAATGGTGGTTTCCCCTTTTTGCCTTCGGACTAGACGCCGCTTGTCAAAATGCATGGCTAATCAAAAGAAAAAGTGGTAGCAACTGGACCTACTGCGATTTTCGCAGGGCTGTGGTGATATCCTATCTACAAAAATATGGTAAACCTCCCACTAAAGACACCAATTGCGCATTGCCTGTTGAATCACGAGTTTCAAATGAAACAAGACTGGGCGGCAGTTCCACTGATCACATAGAGAAGGACTGTTCTCAACGCCGCTGCGGGCTGTGCCATGAACGCACAAGAAAAATGTGTTCAAAGTGTAACATTGGTTTACATCTCAAATGCTGGTACAAATTCCACAAGTAAAAATGATATCGTACTTTCTAACTATCCAAAACTAAACTTTTACAATAATAATAAAGTTATAAAAAAAAAATGTGTTTCCTTTTCACTGTCATACAAAATTCAAGGTATAAATTACGCCCAGTGTCACCCCTAGGTGACACCCCTGAAAATAAAAAACTAGGGGATGTTTTTATTTCTTTTATATTTTTCCCATATTTTGGATATGCAAACATGATAATTAGCACCAAATATTTAAAATAAAATCATAGATGATAGCTTGGGAATTAAAGAGTTAAGCAAACAAACAAACATTTCCGCTTTATAATATTAGTATAGATAAAAAATCAATACAATTGATGTTAAATTATTAAGTTAAGAATTGATTTAAATCAAAAAGTATAATAAAATTGATTTAAAAGAATTGTAAAATATAAAAGTATACTAAAATTGATTCAAAATAAGTTGTAAAATCAAAAAGTAAAACATAAGTGATTGATTTAAAAGAATTGTAAAATTAATAATAAAGAGAACTAAATTGACTAAAAAATTTAATAAATTGTCAAAAATGTTGATATACTCACTCATGTTTAATGTTGATTGATATATTATGATTTATGAGACATCGGAAAGGATTTTATTTTATTTACTATTAGTTGAGTCTTTTGGGTTAGAATTTATAGACGGTTTCCAAAAAAGGTGTATCAGTCAACATGATACCAATTTCTTCATTTGTTTTTTAATTTCCTTTATAAAATTACTCAATCTTTGCCATCTAAGCCACAAAATAATGATATCTTGTTGTGGTCGTGATAAGGGAGCTAAAACTTAATAAAAATAAATAAATTATGTTATCACGCTGAGAATGCGCCCCTGCTTAAATTATTTACGTCAACTACACACGTTATTTATATAAATGTATATAAATAACGTATGTAGTTGACGTAAATAATTTAAGCAAGGGCGCATTCTCAGCGTGATAATGATGTAACTATATTTATTATAGTATAGTTTTTGCTATAAAGCAGAATCAATAGTTGTTCCATCTGGAGTTGGAACAATTTCAGGGGACTGAGCCTGAGCTTAACTGGCCGGCCCGCGAGAAGGAACACTCTATAAAACCTGACAGCGACGTCGTTTAAACCCTACTGATATCTGGCGACCTCCGTAGTATGTGGGAACAACAATGGAATTTCAACACAGACGACTATAGCATTGCCAATTGACACCGATTCAGACAACGAGATGTTTTCAACTAACCAACAGAGCCCTAACGATGCGTATCAACAGACAGATGACCGTGAAGGACATTCTTCTGGTACAAAAATACTAACTCAAATGGAAGCCTTTAAGCTGTTTAAGGGTAAAGCAAAGCAGCTGCCGCTTTCCGAACGAGTGAGTATGGTTGTCAATTATTTTGGCTCAGAACTTTCACAAACTGACGAGGAGTTGAAACAAACACTTTCAGGGTTTTTATCAGAGTCAAAATTACTTTAAGCATTATAAGTTTAATGAGTCCTATTTTATTTAAAAATAAAACGAAATTGGCTTAGTGGTACTCTTGTTAGTGGTCATTTGATATCAGTCCTTGATAATGATGAAACTTCATCAGCAACGGTTTCTAATAACAAATCTCTCTTTTCTCCGAAATCCAAGAGGTTTATGAAAACTTTCGGAAGCTTTAGATAACGAACCAAATGTCCAGAAAATACAAGCGTTTGTAGGATCTATTAAAATCGGAGACACTATTATGTTTATGTCTAGAATCTGAGACCGCTCCAACAGAAATTCTAAAAAAGTTCAGACTTCTCCAGAACCATGCGCACCTGGTCGAAGCTCTGGCTATGATACCTAACAGAAATATGTCCGTCGAAACATACAGTGCAATTAGATTAGATCTTAAAAGACGTGGATTTGATGCATACCCACCGTATTATAAAATTCAAGAGGCTAAAAAACCTGTTATCCTGATCAGGTTCAGGTGTCTGAAAGAGTAGCATCTGTGCCTCTTCAAAGTTTAGTCAACCACACTTTCACTCAGGTGATTAAATTATGTGATGAAGTCCTCATTAACTATTGTACCAAAAAAAGCATTCAAGCAGTAGATTGCATTTTAAGGGGTAACTGGGGCTTTGATGGAAGCACTGGACAATCTTTATATAAACAATCATTCTCAGATGCAGAAGGCGACGAAAATAGTCTTCTTGCGACGACATTTACGCCATTGCAGGTTGTAACTAAAGACAGCAATGATGTTATTTGGGTAAATCCTGCACCGTCATCTTTCCGTTACACTTGCAATATAAAAAACTACGAAAGAATTAATTATTTTCGAGAAACAGTCTATTCAGGATCAAATACAAAATCTTACCTTCATTATAACTGAAACCACGAGAGGGCATACAATAAAAGTTGTTGAATATGAAATATACTGTGCAGCTATTGATGGAAAGTCCTGAATGCAATTCTTTGTACGCCATCTCAGTTACGTTGCCCATATAACGATTTGACCTCATCCCAATTCAACGATTTAGAGTTAGCATTCTCCAAACCAGTAATAGAAGAACGTTTGGTGCATGGCAGAAGTCCACTTCATTCCTGGATAAGGGCCATAGAATTTTTATTAAACCTGGGATATAAAGTAGAGGTTAAAAAATGGAGGATCCTTCAAAGGTCAGAAGAGAGCCGATTAGTCGAGGAACGTAAAAAAATAATCCAGGCTATAATCAGAGAAGAAATTGGACTTTTGGTAGATGTTGTCCGTCCAAATTCAGGGACCACTAACGACGGAAACACTGCACGCACTGCTCTTTCTGATAGAAACCGAGGAACTTTTGCAAACATTTTGAACATTGAACAGTAGCTATTAGATGGATTAAATGTTATTTTAACAGTTTTGTCTAATAACCTGCCAATTGACCCTGAAAAATTCGCAACTTTTTTCAAAGAGTTGGCATACAAATATGTTGCGAAGTATGGATGGCATCCTATGACTGTCACGCTTCACAAAATTTTGGTACATGGGTCGAAAATTTCAGAAAAATAAATTTACCTATTGGCATGCTCTCTGAACAAGCGGCTGAGTCACGCAACAAATTTTGGAGGCTTGACAGAGAGCACCATACCAGAAAAAAATCTCGTGAAGCAACTATGTTTGACCTTTTTCACAGAGCTTTAGTCTCATCGGATCCAATTATCTCTGATTACAACCTTGTCTTTATTGAGACCTGTTAATGAACAAAATCTAGCCATCGATGATTATTCTCATGTTGAATTAATTGTAAGTAACAATGAAGATGAATTTTAGTTCGGTTAGCCTACATAATATTTTACAAATTCATATACATTTTCCTTTAGAATAGCTAACTCCATATTAATTATTAAAAATATTTAAAACACCTTTTTTTTCAGATAAAATATATTCTTATTGGTTTTTTTCTAGGATACATGAAAGTGACACCTCTAAGGAAAATTTTGAATCTCCAATAACTCCTGGAAACCAATGAGTTTGGTTTTGGAATGAATACTACACATAATAGAAAGTATCAGCAATTTTTTGATGTAGGAATGACCACCTAAACCGAAAAGTGAGAAAAAAAGTCATATCTCTCGACCCATTCATATTAAAGCAACAGGAATTGGTAGATCGGTCGGCTAATACACCTTTTTTCGATAGATATAATAAAAAGATATAAATAAATTTTTGATTTTAATTTTTAATAAACTTTCATTAAATTATAATGATTTCTTTTCATTTTTCCTCTTGAAAAATGAAAAATAAAATCATTATAATTTTATTTTATCATTATTATTTCGGATATTGCGAAAGTTTGACATTTTTTTTTAAAGTAGAAGTCTTAGCGAACCCGGAGTTTTACTCTAATCATAGGAATTGTAGACGACTCTATCGATTAAATCAATAAAAACATGATGACACAAAAACCGGGATCTTATCACACTGTGCTACTGTTACTAAGGAAATACGGAATTTTTCACCTTATTTGTGATTGATAGTGGAAAGTTAGTGGTGTTGACGAAAGAAGAATGTTCCAGAGAATTGTCTTCAATGATGGGGTCAGGCGGAGGCACTGCATTTTCATTCAGCTGAAATAAAAAGACCACGATTTAAAGCTAAATTGTTAATTTAATATTCGACTTTGTTCGAATTTAATTTTAAAAAATCGCCTATGGAGGGTTCCGTAGTAACTACGCCAAATAACTTTGTTTTTTATAGTTTTTGTATGAAATACAAAGTTATATTTGCAGTTTTAACCAATTTTCGTTGAGTTTTTATTAAGATCTAGAGAATATATGTTTTTAGATTTTACACTCCATTGTTTCAGTTTCATGTATGGGGAGCCCCCCTTAATTTTATATATTTTTTTTATTTTAATCTGTATATCGGAAAGCGGTTTACAGAATATATTTACCTACCAAGTTTCACATGTGTAGTCTTAATAGTTTCGGAATAAAATGGCTGTGACATACGGACAGACGCACAGTGGTCTGAAAATCGAGCTCCATACTCATTACTCATAGAAACGTACAAGTCAGGAATTAAAAAAATAAATAATTTAATGTGTCTGGTATACATCCCTTTGTGATATTAACGTATGGAAGGTATTAGTAACTCCAGACGTGAGAAAAAAAAAATTGGCCAAGTGCGAGTCAGACTCGCCCATGAAGGGTTCCGTAGTAACTATAATAATATAATATAATATGTATATTTATTTTACGAAAAAAAAACAAACCTTAAAAATTTCTTAAAACTAGCTTATTTTCATTTTTACAACTACGCTAAATAACTTTGTTTTTCATAGTGTTTGTATGAATTACAAAGTTATATTTGCGGTTTTAGAAAATATACTGTATCTCAAAAACTGCTGACCCGATTTCGTTCAAACTAATTTTGGTTGAAAGTTTACATTAAGATGTACAGAAATATATTTTTTTAGATTATTCACTCCATTATTATAGAAGTTAGAGGGGGGGCGGACACATTTTACCACTTTGGAAGCTTATATCTTTTAAACGATTGACTTTATGAAAAAGTGGTTTTAGAAACCCTGATATCATTTTTAAAGACCTGTCTATAGATACCACACACGCATACGTTTCATGAAAAAAATATATTTTCAGTTCTAGTTCCATGTATGGGGACCCACCTTTATTTTAATTTTTTTTAAATTTTTTTCTTAAAATCGGAAAGCGGTTTACAGAATACATCTACCTACTAAGTTTCACATGTATAGTCTTAAAAGTTTCGGAATAATATGGCTGTGACATACGGACGGACGGACAGACAGACAGACAGACAGACAGACAGACAGACAGACAGACAGACAGACGGACAGACATATCGAAACTATAAGGGTTCCGTTTTTTTGCCATTCGGCTACGGGAACCCTAAAAACGATTTACCTTTTTTTTATGTATTGGAGAAAACACAAATTCATATATCTTTAGGTGCCGCTTTAGCGTATCAAATTTTTAAATTTTCGAATTTTCGATAGGTTTATTTTCAAATCTTTAACATGGTTTAAGGCAGTTGACTATCGATTTACTTGTACAATCGTTAGTTAACCTTTTAACCGCCTACGTCGGATTAATCCGACAAATATTTTCGGGCCTATTTCGCCAGGGTCAGATATTTACGACCAAAATACCACAGCTCGTTTAATGTACTTTTTTATTTAATTATGCTGTATTCTATCACAAAGATGTTTATATTAGGTAAATAGTTAATTAAGTAATCATTTACAGTTTAATCAACTTTAGTCTTTTAATCAGAAGTCCTAAAAATAATGTACAAAGTTATATGAATTACTAATATTATTTTTAGAAAATTATATTAATGTACAACGCCCATGACGGAAAAATCCGACATTAGGGACGGGACATATGCCAAGATTTACCGATGTAAAAATAAACATAAATCTAGACCACCGCACCGCTTCGTACGTCATAAACGAGTGCCGACTTCTGGAATTTTCCATTAGTGTTGTGTTTATACAAGTAGTTTTACATTCGTGTGTCAATAAATGTGTATTGAAATTTATCATTCAGTCACCACTACGGAAGAATAAAACTAAATTGTGATTTCAGACTGTTGTATTATTTATTATACTCAAGTACTTTCCATTTCGAAAAACACTTTAAATACATTGAAACATTCTGCCGCTTAGACTTTAACATACGGTAAAAAACGTTGACTGAAGTAGTTAGAGAAACACGGGAGTAGACAAAATTGAAGTAAGAAAAGCCATAGGCCAACAGTTATGTTTTTGTTTCTTTGATACTTATTTGAAATAGTATTTCTTACTAGGGATAATGTTAAATAAAACAAATAGGTACGAAAATATTTAATCAGTTTTTATTTATATAAAACGAAATATCGGCGTCGAAAAATTTAAGTAAGTATGTTAATTTAAGTATGTGTTACGACAACGACAACTGATATAAAGTCGGGCGGTTAAGAGGTTAATAGCCTAGTAATGCCTTTTTTGATGAGAATAATTAAAAATGTCATTGATATAATACTTTTTTAATTAAAATTGTAACAGTGTAAGATAATATAATAATAATATTCCACAACTTTCACACAACGCCATCTAGTCCCAAACTAAGCAGAGCTTGTGCTATGAGTACTAGACAAGGTGCTCATTTATGTAATATTTTTGCGGATTGCCACTCAGTTGCAATTCCTAAGATGTGATTCCCTTTTTAGGGCGAGCAGCTGCAATGAAATTATCACGTGGTATTTGGCTGGAAAGTTTAACTACCTACTGTTTCTTGGCCGTGCAGATTTGGGATTCATTAGAGGAACACGGTGAATAGCAATCACATCACGAAGCGATAACGGTTGGGCGATTAAAGTAGATATATTTTCCAGGATTGACATAAGATTTTCACCGCGCTTCTCAGGTAGATTGCTTATTTCAATATTGCAGTTACGGGATTTTTGTGCTGCGGTCTCTAACTTCGCCTCAAGTGATGCAATCGTTTGTTGAACTGCCAAAGGAGAAAGAAACTTTTTCCTCGAGCTTCGAAACGCAATAGTCAAGTTCCTTCGTTTTTTCTTCTAGACAATCATATTTGTCGCTAATGGACTTTATAGATGATTTCACGCCTTCAAAATCGGATAAAATTAATGAGAATTTTTCATCCTGTTTAGTTATGTAAGTCTCAAGCATAAATTTTATATTAGCTTGGAAGTCTCTGAGCTCGTTACGCCAGTCTGGATCTTTCTTGTATGACATCCCTTGGTGAAATGTAATGTAAGGAGGAGGAGACTCCTTCTCTATTAAGGCTACCATCTAACACTCATTCCACCCGATGGATCGTCGACTTCACTTATATGTTCATAGGTGCTGTTTATTGTATTCATGTCTGTCTCGATCCGCAACACTACACTGTGGTAATAGGTTCGATTCGCACACGAGCACTAGAGTTAATGATAACACCGATGGGTAATTAGTGACACACGCACTGTCACACACATCTAGTTATTATTGTTAATGAGTTAGAACGCGACGACCGATTAGCTACGGGGCGCACGACCGGTTGGCTATGGGGCGCACAACGGTAAGAAGCTTAGATCCACGAACAGTTTTCTGGGACTCACAACTAATGTTGATGTTCCGACACTGCATGTTTCCGGTTCATAGGATATTGATGCACCCTCATTTATAGCGTAGTCAGAACTAGAACATGGTTGCTGTTCTACTGACACCACAGATGGGGCCATCTTTTCCCTCACGAGCTCAGGCCATTTTATGTCCATTTGCAGCCATGTGTCATACTTTTTTATGAATGTACGTCTCGTGCGATTACACGAGATCCATTTTTTCCTTAACGACCACACATAAGTCTGCCAGCTCATAGTGCTAATGACTGCCATCTTCAATGGCGCATTGAGCAATAATATGTTCCCCGCAACCTGGAAACATGCCACCGTCATAGGTATCCCCAAACCAGGCAAGCCCAAGTCTGACCCGTCTAGCTACTCTCCCATTAGTTTACTCAACGTCCTCGGCAAAATCTATGAAAGGCTTATATATAAGCGGCTCAAAGATGTTGCCGAACCAAAGAGTCTAATACCCAATGAGCAGTTCGGATTTAGAACCGAACACTCATGTAACCAACAAGTCCACCGCATCGTAGAACACCTCAGCGCCGGCTTCCAAAGTGGCGCAATAACGGGAGCCTTATTCTTTGACATAGCGAAAGCGTTCGACAAAGTCTGACACAATGGCTTAATCTATAAGCTAAATACCAACTCGGCGAGCTTGACCATCTCGTGCTCATCTTACGGGACTTTTTATCGAATCACACCTTTCGTTATCGAATTGAGGGGGAGCTCCCCCCATCCCATTCGCGCAGGAGTTCCTCAAGGCTCCGTACTATCCCCCTAGTTTTCACGCTATTCACTAGCGATATCTCCAAGCATAAAAATACCCAGCTAGCCCTATTCGCCGACGATACGGCTATCTATTATACCGGTCTGAAACCCGATGCCATCGCTCGCACTCTCCAAACTTCCGCAAACACTCTGGCCAAGTGGTTCCAGAAATGGAGAATTTAAGTCAATCCAGACAAAAGCCAGGCAGTCCTCTTTTCTAAACCGCGGATAAACCCACCCTCCCCCCGTCCGATTACCATGTACGGCAAGCCGATCCCTTGGGAAAAGCAAGCCAAACACTTAGGCGCCTCCTTCCTTCCTTCGCTGAGCACATAAAGCAGGCACGTTTGCGCGCCGCTTTCGCTCTAGGTAGGCTCCACTTCATTCTTAGCTCCCGCAGCAAGTTATCACTCAGGTGCAAGCTGCGTATTTTCACCGCGATCATCCGTCCCATCATGACCGCCTGCGTTGTTTTCGCACACGCAAAGCCCCACCTCCTCCACAAGATGCAGACCCTCCAAAACCGATTCCTCCGTAGAGTCACGGAAGCCCCCTTTTATGTTCGAAATGAGCTTCTTCACGTAGACCTCAAGATGCCCACCATCCAGCAGTTCATGAAACGCGTCTCCAAGCGTTTCTTTGAAACTTCAATCCAACATAGGAATCCCCTTATCGTATCGGCCACCCAATACGAACCCTCGCGTATCTCTAAGATTCGCCGACTAAGGCATACCCTAGTCACTCTTGATGACGCAATCACCCTGCTCCAAGAGAGCCGTTGGGAAACAAGTACGTCCTCGCCGCTGAGGCCCGCGACGACGTCCCCGTAATTGTCCGCCCCGACCCTTGCCAGAGCCAGCCCACGACGCTGAGCCAGTAGCTTTAAATTCCCTTATTAATAATAATAATGATATGATCCAGCCTGTCCCTAGCTGCCCTCCCCCTGCGACGCCCTAAGCCGAGGTCCGTACCCCACAGGGGGTGCCCTTAGCATGCCTTAGTCGCCTAGTTTGTAAGTTTTTTAATAAGCCCTGGCTGGAGGCTTTAATTAACTAATTAATTAAGACAACCACAGGCAAGCCCGGTTAAGCAGCGGACAACCTCAGAGGTTGACCTGCGAAATGCAACTCACAAAAAAAAATGTGGGGTAGTCAGTCGTTGTCGGACTGTCGTCCTGTGCTTTTAGGCCGCGAAAAAGAACTGTTGTTTGCCACAAAAATGAAACTATCCAAATTGGGAACCTTCCATAACAACACAATAACAAATAGAACGTAATAAATTAGCGCGCACAAGTGCATAGAGCTACTGATAAAATTAAAATCAAACGTCTTATTTTTATACAACTACTCATTAACGTTAGTTTTTCTCTAATTAGGTAAGATATTACAGACAATAGATTTTGATTGTTACTAGGGCTCATTTGGCCCTGCTACATCTTAACTGGTTAATGCTCATAACATTAGTATCTAATTATAACTCATCCATAATCACGGCGATTAACAAATGAATTACTTAGTAACATTAGTTTTCAGTCACTTGTTAATCACCGTGATTATGGCTTATTATGCAATTTTGTAAAAAAAAAAGTATTTGATCAATGACATTTTTAATTCTTCTTATCAAAAAAGGAATTAGTAGGCTATTAACTAACGATTGTATAAGTGAATCGATAGTCAATTGCCTTATACCACGTCAAAGATCACCTATCGAAAATTTGCGACACGCAAAGCGGCACCGAAAGGTATATGAATTTGATGTCATCTTGATCGCCGTGGTTGATACAATACCTCACGTGAGTACCAGCCCTTCATTTTCCTTCGTTCCATTCAGTTTCAAATAAAGTAATTTAAAGTGTTTTCTCCCATACAAAAAAAAAACGTAATTTATTTTAAATCCGTGACTAAGTTTCTATGAGTATGGATCTCGATTTTCAGACCACTGTGGGACGGACGGACAGACATACAGACATGACGAAACTCTAAGGGTTCCGTTTCTTGCAATTCGGCTACGGAACCCTATAAACGTACGTAGTCATAAATAAGGAACCCTTATAGTTTGCCATGTCCGTCTATGCGCGGTCGCGAAGCTGTAACTTGACATAGTCTACAAAGCATTTTTTTTTCTTTTATCTTTACCTGACAGGTACAGAGACTCGACAGGTGTGGTCGAATTAACTAAGCCATTTCCCTATTAGTTACGCTATAATTGTATTACCTTAACCCAAAATCATAAGTTTATAAAAACAAATATAAATTGATATTATTACCCCAAATATATGTGAGAAGTTATGAATACTAGTAGTCAAGTAATTTGGCACTCTCTTGGATTCTTCCAATAAAGCTACTTCCTCATCTTGATCTTCAATCATCAGAAAGACTTTTATTGCGCCCCATATACCTGGAAATTTTAAATAGTAATCAAAATTTTTCTTTTTTCTGTAGTTTACAATATATTTATTGTATAAATTTTAAAAATGTACCTTTTTTTCGCAGATTTAATATCTTATTAAATTCCTCAATATTTTTTTCTGCTGTAATTTTTGCGGCAACAATTCTTCTTACTAGCTGAGAACCCAATGATCTCATGCTATCGCTCCAAATCGGTTGATATTCGAAATTAGCTGACAGATTTAATTCCGATATAGACTGTTTAGCTATTGTCACCCATTTATGTAAAGATACTCCATTGTATGTATAACTGTAAGCGGGCATATTACTTCATAAGACACATTCACAAAACAAAATTATTTCTATAAAACTACTAGTATAGGAAGGAAAATACCTTTGTTCAGTACCAGAATTATTGTAACTGGTATCTGGACTTGGATTTAATCCTGTACCACTGTCAGTAATTGCTTGTTCTAAATTCCATAAAATGGGACAAAGATGCTGCTGAGAAAATACCTGAAAAATAATGACAGCCAAATATACAATTACCTTGGGAATCGTATCCCTTAACTTATGTACAATCGGCAAATTAGAATCATGACCCACTTTGATGATAATTCGTTTGAAACTGTTAAAATAACAAAGATCCTTTACAGTGCATGCAGCACCTAAGACGTTTTAAATAATAGGTCCCTATGAAATTACCGTTTTGCAAACACATGATATCTATGGTAGCTGTTGGAATAATGAACTATGACATCAGAGTCTGTGTTGAACTTCTCTTTGTGAACTTTAAAGCTTTCTTATTTCATTTCTGTTGGACATATTTAATGGTTTTTTTTTAAACTGTTAACTAAAGCGTATACTTATTCTATCAAACAATAACATTTTCCCTCTTACAACAACTATTCAGAAATAATAGGTCTACCTATGAAATTTCAGTTTTGCCGTATTGGCCATTTCAAATCAAAATATTTTTTTTTTGGCTTAGAACTCTGATTTCAAATTAATTTTATTTAAAAACATGGCAATATTTTTTCATTATTAGTCCTTTTTTAATGGTTAACGTTCTGTTATCATCGCATTTGGTCGACAATGATTGTGGAAGCTGATGATACTCAATCTACTGCTGAATTAGCAGTAGCTTTCGACGTGAGCAACGAAACAATATTAGTCCATTAGCGACAAATTGACAAGGTAAAAAACTTGACAAATGGCTGCACGACGAACTAAATAATCGCTAGCGCGAAGTACCTACGAGTTGAGACCTGCCTTACACTGCTCAACAGACACACAAACGAAAGAATTTTGAACCGCATTGTTGAACCTGTGACAAAAAATGCGATTCTGTTCGACAATCACAAGCGCTCAGTAAGTTGTTTGGATCAGCATCTAAAGAATTCCTTAAACGAATAACTGACCCCTACAAAAGTGATGGTCGCCGTTTGGTGGTCTAACGCCGGTGTTATTCATCAGCTTCTTATCAAACGTGATGAGCATTACTATAGATGAGTACTGTGAAGAACACAATGACGGAGAAGTTCGCACGTCGACAACCAGCTTCGGTGAATGGCTCGGCTCCGCTGCTCCTGCACGACAACACGCAACCTCATACTGCACAGCAGGCTGTCTCCAAATTACAGGAACTAGGGTTGGAAGTTTTCCGCCATCTGCTGTACTCGTTCCAGAACTTGGATAACTTCTTGGCTGGAAAAAAAAACACAATAACCCAGAGGCAGTACAAAATGCCTTCAAAGAATTTGTTGCATCAGTAAGCTACCACTGCGTTGGCAAAGATGCATCGATTGCACGTGTGATTACTTTGGTTAATAGAAATAAAAAATACGTTAACTTATTAAAACAGCAATTTCATAGGTACTAATATTAACATTATCAACCTAATATTAACATTAAGCAAGCTATGGCAAGACCACAGAACAGATAGAAGAGGTTAGAAAGGAAATAGTTCCTGATCTGACTACGTAACGGGCCTCTTGCCCGTTACGTATGCGAATTACGCACACTTAAATCGAGATCTTGCTACTGATTGTAACTCACTGTCGATAAACATGAGTCGTGCATCACGGCCAATCAGAGCAAAGGACAAACAGTCAATGATTGAAGTGTTGAGGACGCGACGCATGCAGTACATTGTAAGCGGACTTGGTCATTGCGTTGATTACTCGAGTACACATCAGGCAATGTATATATTTTGTAACTTGTTGCAATAATGATGTTAATGTTTGGAATTTCGTAGTGATCAGAATATTTATATGTTATTTTCGACTTACCGATGGAAAGATATACCTCCTCGCTCTATACTTGCGGTCTAACTTTTTGTTTTACAGGTTATAATTGCACAACACGGCATTTTAAAGCAGAGCTCTGTGTTCCGAAGTAGTCCGAAGCGTACTAAACGCGGTGAATTAATTAATCGGTCGAGCTATGATTTCCGAATCATAGTTGTGGCGCGCTCGCCACGCCCACATTACCATTCCAACGTTATTCATCTATTCCGTGGTCAAGACGAGTCGGATTAATGAAATAATAATATAATAATATCCCACAACTTTCACACAACGCCATCTAGTCCCAAACTAAGCAGTTAGCTTGTGCTATGAGTACTAGACAACTGATAAACATACATATATATCTCTAAATACATACATATTATAGATAAATTACACTCAGACAAAGAACAAATGATCGTGCTCATCGCACAAACATTTGTCCTGGGCGGGAATCGAACCCACGACCTTGAGCATAGCAGCCAGGGCCACTGACCACTAGACCAACAGGCCTGTGAATTACAAATGGTAGATTATAAGGTAGATTACGCAAATGTTGACCTAAAGTATTTGAATGTCTATAATAAGAAAAGAAGCTTATGGTGGGTCATGATTCAAATTTGTTAATTGTACATAAAATATTGAGCTTACTTAGAAAGAGACATACTTTGCCTAATCTGAAAAGCATAACCGCGTTTTTATAGGCGCTAAGGTCAAGCCTCATAAATCTAGGCAGCACAAGTTGGAAGATGCACGTGTATGATGGAAAGTTTTCAGCTATGAACTGAGTAAAACTGGCATCTAGCGTGTTCGTGAAGTGTTCTTCTTGATTATTATTGGACACCGGAAACCTGCAACGAACAAGACGGATATTAATTTTTGTATGTCCTTCAGATCGTCCGTCAACGAAATATGCTAAATTGCTGTGATCATGGAGCTTAGTAGTTTCTGTATTTGTGTCTTTTATTTATTGCAATAGGCTCGCCCCCTTTGAGACTTAAAATAAATGTGGGTATTGTATTTGATAAATCATCACCTGTCTTATAGACACTTTCTTAGCTTTAATGCAGTTAAATTTGAGTATATGCATGGAACGACTGCCGATGTGCTGTAACCCAAATACTGGATAATAGCTCAGTATGACTGGTAGATCTATAGTCGGTATACTACTTCCTTACATGGCTTTTTTAGACACTATTTTCAATTATTATATTCCATACCACAGAACAGAAAATTAAGTAGAAGTGCCCTTACACTCTCTCAAAACGAGAACGAGTGTCGCCAAACTCACACATTTGCAAATCAAATTGTCCATCACACACATAAAAAACATTGAAATTATTGGCTATAAAGTTGAAACGCAACTTTAACAAATCATCTTCTTAATACTGTTAAAAATTGAGTATTATTACAACGACCGAAAGTTGTTATTATTTGACATGACACAATCAATAAAGGCGTTTATCGTTTAAAAAACTTAAATCGAACAATTTATAACGACTTCGACTTCAACGCTAGATGGCGCTGACACCAATTTATTCTATTCGGAACGCTAACTACTTTGAAATAGATGTCATATTTGCATGCACATGTAATGTCTTTTCAACCGACGACAAAAAGAGGAGGTTATCAATTCGACGCGTATATTTTTTTTTTTTTATGTATGATCATCGAGTACTCGAAGACGGCTGAACCGATTTGGAAAATTCTTTTTTTGTTCGAATGGGTATACTTCGAAATTGGTACCATTATCACCAAAGTCAGGATCTGATGATGGGATCCTGGAGAAATCGAGGGAACTCTTCAAATATTATAGGCACACCTATGGCGTTTTGGGTATTTCTTATAGTAACTTGTGCAGTTGCTCTCAAAAAGTACCATTTGGGGAAGTGGAACTAATGATGAAGACCACAGATGGCCGCCGAAACTACTCAATAATAAGTATTGAGTGGATTGCGATTCGATTACTTGAATATGGATGTTAAGCACTTTATGCTCGTCACAATGCATATGGTGATGTAGAGCTGATGGTGAAGTACCAGGAGAACTCCTCAACAATTAACGGCCCAGCATTGGGAAAAGCAATATTTTGTAAAAGGTTATAAGTAGTTGACATTTAGGCTCTTGTAACTAGGTAAATTAAAAATCATCCAACTAAAAAGAGTGAAATAAAAACTTTTTATCAAAAAATTAAACCGACTCCCAAAAACACTGCAAAGTGAAAAATAACTTTAATTTCGGAAGTCGGTGCCAAAAACGAAAAAACAAAACTAAAGACACCGACTACCGAAATTAAAGTTATTTTTCACTTTGCAGTGTTTTTGGGAGTAGGTTTAATTTTTTGGTAAAAAGTTTTGCTACTCAAGTATAGATGTAGACAAACATTGATATTTTAATATCGATGTTGCGTATTTTATTTGTGTGAGCAATGTAATAATTTATCGACATGATACAAATGCTCAGTAATGGAAAAAGGTTGAATATCTTCAAAAAATAGGATCTACGTTAATATTAAAGAGGTAAAATTTGTAAGTTTGTATGAAGGGGAAATCTCTGAAACTACTGAA
Source organism: Tholera decimalis (assembly GCA_943138885.2). Lineage (NCBI taxonomy): Eukaryota > Metazoa > Arthropoda > Insecta > Lepidoptera > Noctuidae > Tholera > Tholera decimalis. Next base: position 22,258,850 of record OW964556.2, read on the forward strand.
CCGATTCTGAAAATTCTTTCCCTAATATGTAGTTGCATTATTCTTGAGTGCTATAGATAGGCTATACATTATTTTTAATATAATACATTATTAATTTCACGCGGGCGAAGCCGCTGGCACAAGCTAGTGATAAATGAAACGATAAGAGATAGTATTAAAATTATTTATTGACCTTGAAATAATACATGTTTGTGTAATAATTGCCGTTTTGATAGTTTTATGTTTAATTTTAATAGTCGATGAAAGCGTATATTAATATATTTTGCCGTGATGGCTTTCATTAAGTCGGTAATAACGTAGGAAATTCCCCTAACTGATGATAGATTATGTTTTGAAATATTGATGACCCAATCCATTTTCATTAATAAAAGGATTTTGCGGAAAACTGAAATATTTAAATTACTTTTTTACTTCTTTTTGAGGTCAATATCCTGAAATTTATGTGTTACGGTTTACATTATGTGATGTTATCTTTATTAACTACAAGCTGCTGCTAGCGGCTTCGCCCGCGTGAAAGTAGAAAGTTATCCCACATAGAACATAGTCTCTGTGCTATTCCAGGATATGGTCTACCCGTGTACCAAGTTTCGTTGAAATCCGTTCAGCCTTTCGAGCGAGAAGAAGTAACAAACACAAACTTTTGGCTTATAATATTAGTGTGATTATTATTTCATTTATTACATTTTATAAACCTATTATTTACATTTTTAAATATTCCTATAAAAACAAAAAACATTAAAAAATATATAAAACAGTAGCCCACCGGTATCGGGAACAGGGTCCAAGCTACCGGTGGTCAGGGCTCTTGAGAGAGGAACCTCCTAACAATTCGCGCCGTGTTCAGAAGTACTGCTTTCAGGATCAAGCCCTTGATCCCGCTGCCCAACGAGAGCCTCCTAAGGCGTTTATCGAGGCTCTTGGCTATTATGCCATTGGCTGAGACGACTATCGGCACAATGATTGCTGTATCCACATCCCACATGTCAACAACCTCGCGAGCCAAGTCAAGATACTTAATTTGCTTATCTTTCTCGGCTTTCACGAGGTTCTCGTCATGAGGGACCGCTATATCAACAATCATTGTGCGACGCTCTAATCGGTCTATTACCACTATGTCAGGTTTATTGGCAACAATAATCTTGTCAGTGATGATAGACCGATCCCAGTACAGTGTAATATTGCCATTTTCGAGAACTGGGTCGGGCATATACCTATAGTATGGTACTTCTGATTCCACAAGATTGTATTTAAGAGCAAGTTGCTGGTGAAGAATCCTAGCTACAAGGTTGTGTCTATGCAAATAGTCTCCGTTAGCCAGACGAGAACAACCGGAGATAATGTGACGAATGGATTCTCCCGGTTTGTGACATGCCCGACATATGTCTACCGTACCATCCTTCACAATATATTTCCGATAGTTATTCGTCATCATAACTTCGTCCATAATCGCACAGACAAAACCTTCGATTTCCCCGAAGAGTAAAAAACGTAGCCATGCTACGGCCGCTAATGTATCTACGTCAGACCCATGAAGGGCCCGGTAATAGCGCCCGTGAAGCTCCTTGCTCTGCCATACTTCTCTGCAGTCATTAGTATCTAATACTACAGGTTTACGCCAATTCTCGCTACCTAAGGAGAGCGGAGTAAGGCCTTTGTCCACCGCTACCACATCTCGATGCATACCCACGTCAGTTTCTAGGAAATATTCCCTAAGGCTGCATACCTCGCCTGCCGGGGTCGTGGGACTTTTCCCATTACCGTGGCCCCGGTACGTAAAGGGTTATTGAAGGAACACCGTGGATTTTAGTCAGTAAAAGACTGACAGTCCCTCCCACCCTGCCTGGGGTGGGAGGACTTTTTGATAATTTAACCACGTTAAAAAAAAAGGCTGCATACCTCGCGGTTGTGGAGGGTCTTTGCATTTAAAAAGCCACGACCCCCGCACTTCCGCGAGATATACAGCCTCATCCCCGATGAAGGTGGGTGATGCATCCGATTTGCAGTCAGCGTTGTGCGGACCAGCCGGTCCAAGGCGTCAAGTTCAGTCTGAGTCTATTTGAGTATGCTAAAAGAGTACATCAATACTGGCATGACCCAACCATTGAAGGCACGCACCTTGTTTCCGCCTGATAAAAGACTATTCAATACTTTATTCAGGCGGCTAAAGAAGCGTCCCTTCAATGACTGTTTCACATAAGCAGCATTGATGCCTAGCGCCTCTAACATACCCAAATACTTGTAGGTTTCAGTTGAGCCGAAGGATCTTAGATGTATGGAATCCGAGTGTTGAGTTCCCACGGATTCCATAATCTCCCCTCGCTTTACATGCATGACCGCACATTTGTCCACCCCAAATTCCATCCTGATGACGCAACTGAAGTTTCCTGTTAACTTCAGTAGCTCCATCAGCTGCAAGTTGCTGGGGGCAAAAAGTTTCAAGTCATCCATGTAAAGCAGGTGAGATACGACTTGACCACCTCTTCTCAACTGGTAGCCTTTCCCCGAACCCTCCAGCAGTGTACTGAGAGGGTTGAGAGCCAGGCAAAACCACAGTGGGCTCAGACTGTCACCCTGAAAAATTCCAGGCTCAATCCTAATCGGTTCGCTGTTTTCCTGGATCTCTCGACATCCTGGGTAGCGAAGGACCGTCTTCCATTGCCCCATACATGACTCATGGTGCGTAGGGTTGGATTTATTTTGTACAACTCCAACACCTTCATAAGCCATGTATGAGGGACAGAGTCATAGGCCTTCTTATAATCTATCCAACATGTCGACAGATTCTTTCGGGAACGACGAACCTGTTGGTTAATGGCAATATCAATGAGGAGAAGCTCCTTATTACCGCGGGACCCGTTCCTACATCCATTCTGAGAAGCAGACATGATTGAATTTATATCAATATGATTATTAATTTTGGCTCTCCAAATGGAAGTAAGAACTTTACAGACCGTCGGTAAGCACGTGATCGGTCTATAATTTTTAGGTTCTGCAGTACTACCTGATTTATGGAGCAGGTGGGTTAATCCTGTAGTTAGGAATTGAGGTAGCGATCCTGACTCTAAGGCAGACTGGAACTGAGATGCCAAGCAAGCGTGCGATCTTTGAAACCATTTTATCCAGAAATTATGCAGTCCATCTGGCCCTGGAGATTTCCAGTTGGATAACGGACGGACTGCACGGGTTACATCTTGGGGGCTGATCGTAATTGCCTCCATTTCTGGTATAAGATTCCATGTGCGTTTGATCTCTCTCATCCAGTCACCCTCAGTGTGACTGACAGGCACCGACCAGATGCTGCGCCAGAACGAACACATGGCGTCATCATCCGGTAGACGAGTATCAATAATACCTTGGTCCGGTCGCTCCCAAGCCCTATAAACCCACCTTTCATTGCTTTGGAATGTGCGATTCTGAGTGTATCGCTCCACCCGCCGCTTATATCTGCGTATTCGATTTGCCCATGCATAGACTTTCTGCTTTAGGAAGTCGATACGCTCTGTGACCCGGGTCAGATAATCTCGAGGACTAGCATCAGTCCCCGCGAACACCTGCCTCACTAAGCGCATCACTCGAGGACGAGTGTTGCCCTGCCTGAAGCAGATAAGTTTACCAATGAGTGCTCTAGCCTCAGCAATACGACGCTCGATCCTGTCCTGCCAAGCTGGTACAGCTGGTTGTATAACTCTGTCAGCCTTTGGGAACTTGACATGAGCTACCCGACAAGCCGCTACAGCTGCACAGTATAGGATCGAATGAATATCGGTGAGGTCTTCACTATTGTCAAAATAATTTGACAGCAGTGAATCTAGAGCACACACTAGAGCCCTATTTTTCTTATGCATGGGTAAACGAGGCAGACGAGGTCTAAGCTCAGGCTGTGTGGAGCGATACTCCCGTAATGCCCACTCCAAAGCACTCCTCAATCGTTCACTGCACTGGGTACTCACGGTTATAGCCTCGTCATCATCATCTTCACCGACGTGGTCGGGTCGCGGTGAGACACTGGTTTGTAATTGCACCGCGGCCAGTGGTGAAGCAGATGAGACACGGCTGCACCGTGATTCAAGGCGTAATCTATCAAGTACGGCGTCATCCAACATACGGTTACGCTGGATCACCCACCCGCACCTGATCCGATAGTCGTTAGGCCGAAACGTTGATATCTGGTTCAAGTACCTGAAAAAGAGAGAGCATCCGACCACGGTACGCAGTCAGGTTAGTTCCCCCCTCTGTAGCCCCAAAGTATGAGCGCATGACATTTTCATTGATGGAATGTGTCCATCGCATGCGCTGCACACTTCCGCCGGCAGCGGGGACCCCATCGGAGGCCGGAGGGCCTCGAAGTCCTAAGCCGACCGGAGGGCGGCCTCTTCCTCGCTGACGCGCATGTGGTGGTGTCGTCGGCGGACGGCGAAAAGTATTCGTTGCTCGAGCTCGACGCTACTGCAGTGGCCGGAGTCTCTTCACTCATGGCTGGAGCAGGTCCCGGCGGATGCGAGGCGGAGCTGAGCGACGATTCCGCAGGTGTTGGGCGTGTGGATTGTTGTAATTGTGCCCGGCGTCTTGTCAACATTATATCTTGTTCTTGTTCTTGTTGTCTTGTTTGTTTTAGGCATGGTGGGATACAACAGGTTGGAAACGAGAAGGGATCTAGCATTGGCATCGTATGTCCTTGGAGTATTGCGGGGTAACACAAACAATCCGAGTGTGTTACAGAACATTGGTTTGTTCGTGCCCGATGGGTATGCGCAGCGCCGTAGACGGCCTGACTTGTTTGCACTACCGCGTGGTCCAACAAAACTAATTGCCAATGTCCCACTATCGCGGACTATGCGCACACTGAATCGGGTTGCTCACGATATAGATCTGTTCTTTTGTTCACTGAGCGAGTTCGCAAAAATAACTTTACATATTTTATGCTATGAAGTAGTGAGATGACTAGTTAACGATTATTTCTATTGATAATTATTGTATGCTATTGATTGATATTTTTTACTTTTTTAATTTTTATTGATTGTGGATTTAGAGTTTTTATTTATTATTTTTGATTGACTATTTTGATATTTTTTTTTTATTGACTTTTTGATAAATTATCTTTTTATTCATTTTTTGATTGATTATTTTTTATTTATTATTTGGATTAATCATTTCTTATTGTTTTTCTATTGATTATGTATTGATTGTGATTTTATTGGTTTTTTTTTTTGTATGATTGATTATCTTAACTATTGAATTGTATTGAGTCTATTTAATGGGCTAATGAACATATTTTATTTTTATTTGTGATTTAAGCATTTTCTTTTTTTTCCTACACTATCACTTTGGGAATGCCTGTAAAGATAGCTGTATGTATGTACTGAAATAAATAAATAAAAATAAATAATCTTCGTCTGTATTCTAAGAACTTCGTATTGCTTCATGTGGGGTTTTTCTTACCAAAAAGGTGTTCAGCATTTCTGTTAGTTTTATTTTTACTGATTTGGTTTTGTTGAACATGGTGCATTGTAATTTATTAAATATTTATTCAAAAAGAATCGCGAAGAAAATTTTTTTACAAGCCGGTTGACAGCCGGGCCACAGATCTGATTATTATTATTATTATTATTATATACTTTATTGTACACCTTAACTTAACACAGGACCATCATTAATAAAAATAAGTGTACAATAAGCGGTGTGCTTAGCGACCCGAATCTACTACAGACGGATGCAGGCTACGTGTGGTTAAAACTTCGACATTTCTGTGCAATCTTAGTTAAACATTTATGAATTATACACATGAACCGTCCGAAAACAATTTTCTGAATGTTGGTGCCAGCTATGAAATGAAGAGTTAGAAATAAATAAATAATATCGATACGGACCTACTTTACGAATGTGTCCCATCCGTAATTGAGTAGCGTCGAAGTTACTAGAATTTATAGTATGTTGCTCCAGATAACGACCAAGTAGATTTAAACGTTGTGCTAATGAAAATAAGGTTGTTTATAGTTTGCATTGAAGTTATGAAATGTGGTATTATCAATAAAATCAAATATATTTAAAATTAACAAAGTTTAATACTTACCGATAACCGATGATACGATAAAACTCCACAAGATACAAACTTTTTTCTGCTTTCGTCTTTGCTGGTTAAAACCGTACAACAATGCATAATTTCTAATGTATTTCGTGTATTTTAGAGACAACCAATCGCTACATAAATCTGACAGCGAAAAAGCTAATGTTGCGCATCTTTGCCTAATGTTGACACGCGCGCGCGTGTTCCATACTAATTAGAACCAAAATCAGCGGGGTTCAGAATAACAGTGAGGCAATGAAGCTTGGCGAGTCTCGTAGAAACGATTCAACTGTCTTGGATCGCGCAACAATGTTAATAAGAAAAGATCCACTACTACTAACCGACTAGTAAAAACAGTTTGAATACTTTTTCAGAAAATATGGTAGTTATGGTACTCCACGAATAGGAAACTGTTGGTTTGTATAATTATATTATGTAGCTGATGATCTTACCAAGATTGGCATCAGACACAATCAAAGACAAGAGGATAAAGTTAAAGTCATCCGACTTTAACTTTGCCTGACTTCATGGGTTGATATAGGCAATAACTAGTTGTGGAAAAACTTAAAAAAGAATTCAAAATCCGAACTTGAGTTTACATAGCTTAAAATATAAGTAATACTTTATGAACAATAATCTCACCTGTCTTGAGAAATATTGTTGTTAACATATCTCCAAGGCTGTATTAGACTCAACCATAGTTCCATGACAAGCCTGAACGATGCATCTAAAGGCCAAGTTGTTACCAAATGTTTGATATAATGGTAGGCTCGAACACACATTATTTGTCGGGCATATTTTCTAAGAGCTGATGATCGCACAGCTGGATCCGACATATGTTTCGCCGAGAAGGAGTGCAAATGTTTGACAAGAACACGCACTGTTCTCACGCGCTCTGGACTCGAAGATATAGTCGAGATATTTCTTTGGAACATCTGCATATAATAAAAAAATATATAATTTTATTATCAAAAATAATAAACTGAAACCATACATCTCATTGTGATAGGTGCCTGTGACGCGCACGGCTTGGTTCTTACCTCAACATTTCTGGCACTGAAATGTTCTACACTCATCCAAATATCAATGAAGACTTGTAGCACTGTTTCAGAGCGCCAAACCTCATTGCGGGACTGATTTTGTGACGTAGTATGTTGATTACTCATACTGGAGCCAGATAGGTCAGGTATTAACAGCAGCGATGGAGAATACAAAGGCCTGAGGGGGAAAAAATTGCCAATGATTAACTCGGTCACTGAGCGATTGACTGTTCTGCTGTGTGTCGCCGGTTCGATTCCCGCATATGAAAAATGGCCTACAAATATTAAAGGTCATTGACAGGGTTTGGACCAACTGCTGCCCAGAAATGAAAGTATCCCTAGCGTGTTCCTGGCATCACTAAATATTGAAAAACAAAGTTTGTAAGTTTTTATAATAAGCACTGGTTGGAGGCTTTAATTTATTTATTAATTACTTAAGGCAACCACAACCATGTCCGTTTCAGCAGCTGACAACGTCAGAGGTTGACCTGCGAGATGTCACACAAAAAAAAAAGCTGCTGGTTTTCATCACTCTCCGCCCGATGCTCGCCCGTGACGGCCGTGCCGCTCTGCGTTCCATGGTCGCTTCGTGTCAGTGTCATCGCTCCATAACTACATCACCCGATCCAGAACTGCCTTTTTCAAGGCAGGGAAGGATCTTTTATTTCTTTACGAGAGTTGTAAAAACGTTTTTCCCATTCAGGGAAAAACCACAGTTTTGTGGTCCTTGTTGGGAAACCGTACGGTGTTGCCCAAAATCAGTCTTGGTCTTGTTCTTGCATTTTTGCAAGACCAAGACCGCCTAATTTTAGCAAGACCAAGACTTACCCTTCAAGATTTAAGCAAGAACAAGACTAAGCCTCCGAGACTCTTGCGTCTTGCAGTTAGTTCGGGCTGTCGTTTTCTGTGTTATTATTATTAAAATGAGAAAACTAACATTGCAAAAACACAGGGGAAGGGCGGGCGATGCGGGGGAAACAATGAAACTTAGGCAGCTCTTAAAAGAACTATTTATGTGTTCTCCGAGTTTGGATCGTTGTCGAGAGCCGGATTATTCGATGAGAACGTTAATGCGCTGGCTCTGACGGAGGTCCTGCTTAAAGTTTAAGTTACAGTTTTAAAGCGTAGGTATCAGTGCATAAAAATGTTAAAATGTAATCATACACATAAAACTACTTATCTCGTATTTTTGTCGTTAATATAATTACTTGAGTAATTAATGACAATTGATTTTCTCAATAATTAAACTAAATACAGATACTGATACTTTTATCTCGTCTGCATTAAATAAGTCAGTATTGTTGTTTCACAGTTTTCATTGGATTTTATTACAAAATGTTTTTATTTTTTGTCGTGTTGTATTATCGTGATTAGTTCGTTAGTAGTGTCAAATCAAGTTCGCATCTGTTCAGAAGTACAAGTTCAAGATACGAGTACCTACACGCGCAGGCGGCTTCTATTGATATCGCATACAAACGTCGCCGCCGCGCCGCGCTCCCTATATGAGAAATATTGTAAATACTTGTGTGTAATAAATACTTGTGTGTAAAAATTGTTTACAATACTAATCAAATGAGTGACGTCACGTCGCGCATTTTGTGTTTTAAAATCACACACACCCAAAAATTGAGATTAGCATTGTCGGTTTATCAACTTCTATCGTACTCTAGTAGTTATTAACCCTCTGCGACTGATGTGGTAGTCCAACAGACACCGCCAAATTTGAAATTCTGTTTATTTACTTTAATTTTCAAACTTGAGCGCCGGTGCTTTTAGTACCTTACTATAGTGAGCTCGCACGTCGGTTAGTGCACGGCGAGCGGTCGCAGTGAGCGCGCGTGTGCGAAGAAGAGGGAAGGTGTCCAGGAGACTACTACGTCAGCGTTAAGGTAAGTGTCTTCTATACTACCACCTCAGTAAAATGGTTATGTTATCATAGTGTCTCCTAAACAACCACATCAGTAGGGGAAGGTGGGGCAGCTTCATACAGTTTTTATATTTCATCTTATAGAATGCTCTCGGGTATCGATATCTTTATTGATTCATCAAAAATCAATAGTCTTACTATCTGACTTTATATAAAACACATGAAATTTGTGTAAATACATTTGTACGACTTTTTGTAACACTTGAAAGAAAAAATTAAAAATGTATGATTGTACCCCACATGCGGGGCACTTACATACAGCCTATGGGGCAGATTCATACATGTGACAAAATACACAAGTTTTGCGTGAAATGTTTATTTATTTATCAAAATCAAAGTATCAAATCACAACGTTCATGAAAACAAAAGCAATATTAGTCTCTATTATCAAATAATACTTACATAATCATATTATAAAAAGACAAATATAGTTAGTTAGTTTTTATTTTTATGGCACCGAGGCAACTAACTTAACCCAACACACACAGCACACAGAGAGATACTTATCCAGTTCTAGAGCTGACAGCGACGAAATTGCCACTCAGAAAGGCCATGGTAGAGCTGATGAATTTGACCTTAAATTTCGTTTCGCAATGGGGTGACGACAATCTGGTCAAATTCAATGCTCTGAAAACACAGGCTTGTCTTTTCAGCGCTAAAAGGAGCCCTTTTGAATTGACCCCTACTTTTCGAAGTACATCTGTGCCAGTTACTAATCGCCTGGAGCTTTTGGGCATGGAGTTGACGTCAGACCTCAACTTCGGCTCAACCATCGAGTCCAGAGCTCAGACTGGAACAAAAAAACTGGGAATCCTACACAAGATGAGGCAGTACTTCACGCCTGGACAGCTTCTAATTCTATATAAAGCACAGGTCCGTTCCTGCGTGGAGTATTGCAGCCACTTGTGGGATGGCTCTGCAAAGTACCAACTTGCTACACTGGACTCGATCGAGCGCAGAGCTAAAAGGCTTATAGGCGACGAGGTGCTGGTGGACAAGCTTCATAGCCTGGCTCATCGGCGAACCGTTGCTTGCCTGACGGTTTTCTACAGATTGTACTTCGGGGAGTGTGCGCAGGAGCTCCATGACCTGATTACTCCATATCCCTTTCACTACCGGACTACCAGACGTATGGCTGGGTACCACCCACACTTGGTTGATATACCGTCTTATCGTACAAAGCGCTTCTCCTCCACATTTATTGTGCGCACAGCCAAGCTGTGGAATTCTCTGCCGGCTTATGTGTTCCCTGCCACTTATGACCTTTCAGCCTTTAAAGCACGAGTAAATAGGCATCTTCTGGGCTCGCTCGTCCCATCTTAGACCTCATCTATCGCTTACCATCAGGCGAGATCGAGATCAAGAAGTGGGCCCACCAGTTATAAAAAAAACAGTTTCTGATCAGTCAGATCACTTTTTAAATATCTACATCCTATTGCTTGATTCTTATTTATTAATACTCCATATTTGGCTGCTGATTTCCGAAATGAGAGTTTGTTTTCCAAAACTTTATCGATAGCTTTAAAAATTGCCTCTTCGTCCACCACTCCACTCCTAGTTCCCTTTTTCTTGTAATTTCTGAACATAATCGTTCTGCAAAACAAAATTATGGTATAATTTTATAAACAAACAAAAAATGGGGCACATTCATACAGTATGAATGTGCCCCGTACACTCCTGTATGAATCTACCCCATCACAAGAAAATGAAATCAAAATATTTCTAGAAAAAAAGCAAGCATATATAAAATTATTCACAGATTAATTCACACACTTGACCCTATTATCTTTTAAATAAAATAGAACTGAATAATCTAGAGAGCAGCTTTTATTAAAAAAAAAGACGTTAAAGTGAGCTTATAAAAATACTTATGCCTGGCCGAATCACGTTCTGTGTCACACCGACGCGCGTTTCACACCGGCTGCTTTCAATCTCCGTGAGCAACCATACACAAAAGTAAGCTACGCATACACGCATAAGTCATTCTGTTGATGTGCGCCTAACATCAGATATGTTTGGTGTATGACGGTGCCCCTTGTATGAATCTACCCCACTTTCCCCTAAATAAGTTTAGATTTCCAAGTTGTAATACTATTCAATTACTACCTAGCCAAATTAAAAAAAAAACACTTTTAGAGTTATGACTGAGTAACAAAGGCAAAGTATAGTATATTGCGAAGTAGTATCTAAAGTCCACGCGGGTAAATTCGCGGCGCAAACTGTACTATATCATTTAAAATATATATACCTTATGTTTCTTATTTTTAGAAGGCTGACTCAAGTAACAACGCTAGGCCAGGTACTTCTACTCGTAAGAGAACGTCGGCTGGAATTTTTGTGGGTCATGAAGACCAAATATTACAGTGGCTAGAAGCGGAAAGTGAACATGAGTTTAGTGATATTGATGATGAAGTTGAAAATCCTACTTTTAAGCCAGAAACCCAACACTTCGAAGATGATATAATTTCATATGAAGAAGATCCACAGTCAAATGTAGAAGCACAACAGGAACAACAGTGCCAAAACCAAATAAAGCCATGTTGTTGATTACTTCATCTCATCACATTCAAGAAATAGATAATGATACAGGAAAACCAGTTATGATTACAGACTATAATCATACAAAAGGTGGAGTGGACGAGATGGATAAGAAATTCTCTGTTTGTTGTTGCAGCCTTAAAACTCGTCGGTGGCCTATGGCAATCTTTAAAAGGATTCTGGACAGGGCAGGCATAAATAGCTTTGTACTGTATTAAAATTGTTCTGACACTGATGGCAAAATGAACATAGGAACTTTTTTTATTGAATATGGCAAGGGATTTAGTGCTGAATCATATGAAAACCCGAGTATACAAAGAAGGATTGCCAAGAGAGCTGCGAATGACTGTCACTAGGGTTTTAGGCAAGAATCTCCCCCCTCCACTACCACTAGTTCGTTCTGTTCCATCAAGTGTCAGAAAACTTAGTTCTATTTGTCCAACAAAAATAAAAAGGCAGATGAAATACTGTTGCTGTGATTGTTCGAAGCCAATTTGCCTTCAGTGCTCCAAGCCACTATGTGATAATTGTCAAACAAAGCTGTGATATGGAGACTGTCTAATTTTGTAGTCAGCCAACGAATGTATCTCATGTTTCCTAGACTGATTACTCTAATTGTAAATTTTAAAAATGTATAATGTTAAATTTAAAAAACGTTGATTTTGTAATTTTTCTATGTCATTAATGTTTAAGTAGTGATTCAAAGACTGATTTATGTGAAGTCAATAAACACAATTTAATTTAAAAAGTACACATTGTTTTATTTATTTAAAGTAAAATTCCCATAAAAAATAGGCTATTAATTGAATACAAACCAATAAAATAGCTACAGAATTTAATTCAATAACAATATTTACTGTTGAAATGGTGTCTGGTGTACTACCACGTCAGTACAATAGTAAAAATTGAGCCACGTCAGTCACAGAGGGTTAAGTACCTACATAAATGCAGTAGGTAGCGTACCTAGGCAAATTTTATTTAATTAATGTAGATTAATTCCATCAAATAAGATCATAATACACAGAATATTATTTAAATAATATCTACATTTTATTTCTACGTAGGCACACTATACCTATCTGGTAACGCATTTGTTTTATTAATCTTCCAAACAATCATTATTTTCATCAGAGAATGCCGCCCTTCATCGGTATTTCGGCGTGTGCTTATAAATAGGAGTATTTATTTCAATTTTAGTAATTCCAAATTGAGCTTCGCTTCGAGTTTAATGAAATAATTGTTTTTTAATTGTAATCCTTGTCAATGGCATTAATTTGTTTTTTATATGTTTTAACCAACGAATTAGGTATCATTCCTAATTCGTTGGTTTTAACCATGTTTTAGCAAATGTAAGCTTATTAAATGTAAACTTTCATTAAGAAACCAACGGACTTTCGTGAGACATGATAGGTAGCTTAGTTGGTTAGAGCATTGGCACGGATCGCCGAGGTCGTGGGTTCAGACCATGAGGTCTGAACACGCAGAGATGATGTGTCAGTTGATATTTCGAATTTCTTATTAAATTTATTCATTTGGTTGGCCTTTACTATGCCTATGTCAATTCAAGCTCAAAATGTACCTACTCTGTTACATTGTTCTATGATCTAAACTACCGTTTAATAAACCCATCAAAAACATAAATGTGAAATGAGAGCCAAGTTCAATATTATGATATATGCCTTGGTTGTTGACTTCAACGACAAAAGAAGTGAAATCTAAATGGGTGCCAAGTTCAATGGTCAGTCCTGAAATTTATTTATAACAACATAAAATACCTATTTTTCTTATAACTTAGGAGAATATATTGTAGCCTGACCTGGCTAGTTCTCATATACGAATTATTATGTTCGATGGTTAGTTTCTACCAGCAAGCCAAATTTTCGGAATAATAAAATAAGAGCCGACAAGTAACAGGTTTAGAACTTGCGAAGGCTATAATATAATTCGTATATGAAAACTAGCCAAGTCAGACCTTAGGCTACAATATATTCTCCTAAGTTATTTATTATTCGGCCATCGCATGAAAACACAATATATCTCACAAGTAATAAATATATAAATTAGATTGTTTAATGCGATTGCCAAGTCAATCTATTTATTTAAAACGTTAAAAAATAATAATATTGATATGGTCACTATAAGATGTTGTTAGGATAGATAATTACGTAACAACTTAAGAGAGAAGGTCCCTTAAGTAGAGACTGAATAAATTAATAACCGACTTGGTATTACATGGATCTCACAACTTTTTACGGTAGAAGAATTGAGTTGCGAGACTTGGTTTTTTTGACAAGTATTGTTTTTTATGGGATCTCATTTCTTTTTGTAGATAGAGTTCTGCTTCTAGGCAAGCGTGCTCCATCTTCGACCAGATCATCACTTACCATCAGGTGAGATGGTGGTCAAACGCAAGCCGTTATCTATATCAATAAAAAAATATATCTATTATCAATAAAAAAAAAAACGAAATTGGAAAATATTTTAGATTTTCCTTGATTCATACACTAAACAATAATTGTATTCTAAATTTGAAGTTTCTATGCCTGCTAAAAGTGCCTTAGACTTTTGATGATCGGTCAGTCAGTCAGTCAGTGAGTGACATTAAGAAACTTTGACTCGTTATAATTCTTAAACTACTGGTTCAAATTCAATGAAATTTGAAATATACCGTGCTTATAGAATGCCTGCTTGGTTACTGAAAATTCAGGCTTCTAGTTTTATCCACAACGAAGTTATAGGGGTTCGAAAATGGCCTGAACTGCTTCGAGAAAAGTATGGTACGGTCGTGCCGCTTTTTTGCTCGACTTGGCGGGGGCACTGCCGTGCCCCCAGATAAAAAGATACAAAAACATGTTAACAGTAGTATAGCAGTTTCCATGATGGACTATAACGTCAGAGTCTGTGTTGGACTTATCTTTTTTAATTTTCAAGCTTTCTTACTTAGCTCATAGTTATTTTATCAAACAAAAATAAATATTCCTTCTTATAACAACTATTCAGGAATAGAAAGTTGTATTGAGTATAGCTACTTTAAGATTAAAATTAAGATAGAAGTACCTGTTAGCTGTTTGTAGAGGTGCAGCCATGGGCACTTTTCCTGTATAGTTTGGTATGTGTGGCAACACGGATATGTTAGGATCGGAAGGCAGGAAGTGCATGAGATAATCACATGCTAATGCAAAGTATGCACTGCTCCAATTCTCCCAAGAACTAGTTTGTTGGCTGTTACTGACAAGATGCAGGGCAAAATTTATGATATAATAATCAAATGGATCTGATTAAACATTTAGGAAAATATTATTCTCATTTGTGAAAAATATCCCAACTGAGAAATCACAAAGTATGTCATGGCAGTTCATTTCTGAGAGTAACAAGACTAAAGAAAGCTAATTAAATGTTTATACTTGTTTTTAATGATGTTAATGGCAAAATGAGACTCTCTTTGCTCTCAGCATTTAACTAACTATTGAATCATGTTAAGATCATCTCCCATATTGATGGTCTAAATATCAGAGTTCATAACTCCATTTGAGTAAATTTAACAGGAGAAAGAAAAAACTGTTTTATTCATACATTTATTGTAATATTGCTTGTGATTTAAGGGTAGAATTGATAGAGAAAATTATTTATAATATTTTTTAATATTGCATTGTATTTGTGGGAAAATTTACTTAAGTATGAACTTTTCTAGCCACGGTGTTTGGAATTAGGAAGTGTAAATGCAGTACAACTTATTATTTTTATAGATTGATAAATGTACATACCTCATTGTTTAATCGTTTTTAGGAAATAAGAAGTATGCAATTGTATAGATTATAAAATACTGCACAAGATGACATTAAAAGACCATTTTGTTTTTTTTTTTGGAGTTACGCATTTTGATAATTAGACCGATGATATGAAACAAAATAAAGCATATGAAATCTTTTTACAGACCATACAATATATATATAGCCTGAATAAAAAAAAAAACTCTTTCAAAGGAGCATTGTAATTTTGTGTTGCATAAAGTTTGAATAAATAAAGGATACTGAGTGCAAGTGCAACCACATTAAGAGTTTGTGGATCTGTGACTAGCATATCAGAGTAAAACTGGGGACATCTACCCCTTTCCAACGTCATCTGTAAGTCCAGCTGAAACAATTATAATAATTATTACAATAAGCACCAACTAGAAAAACTTAAATCCAAGTTTTAATATAGAAAAAATGTTATTTGGTAAATAGATTATCTCAGTTGCAAAGTAGGGTAAATACGCCAAATGTCGGCCCACTATCGAATTTTCTGACTAGGGAAAGCTCTGGCGCCATCAGTTTGCAACGAAGGATAGCTTCTGATGCGGTTTTGGATAGTTTCATATATCTATTTCATGTTTATAGGCATAAGGTTGACATTTCTATTGAAAGAAAAAAGTATTAAAGTTTAGATGAGTCGAGAACGAAAAAACCCTAAAGTCGGCCATTCACGGCCCATGGTCGGTCGCGTTTTTAGGGTTCCGTAGCCGAATGGCAAAAAACGGAACCCTTATAGTTTCGATATGTCTGTCCGTCTGTCTGTCTGTCCATCCGTCCGTATGTCACAGCCATTTTATTCCGAAACTATTAAGACTATACATGTGAAACTTAGTAGGTAGATGTATTCTGTGAACCATTTTCCGATTTTAAGAAAAAAATAATAAAATATATACATGGAACTAGAACTGAAAATATTTTTTTTTCATGAAACCTATGTGTGTGGTATTTATAGACAGGTCTTTAAAAATGATATAAGGGTTTCTAAAACCACTTTTTTATAAAGTCAACCGTTTAAAAGATATAAGCTACCAAAGTGGTAAAATGTGTGTCTCCCCCTCTAACTTCTATAATAATGGAGTGAAAAATCTAACAAAAAAATGTCTGTAGATCTTAATGTAAACTTTCAACCAAAATTGGTTTGAACAAAATCGGGTCAGCAGTTTTTGAGATACAGCATATTTTCTAAAACCGCAAATATAACTTTGTAATTCATACAAACACTATGAAAAACAAAGTTATTTAGCGTAGTTGTAAAAATGTAAATAAGCTAGATTTAAGAAATTTTTAAGGTTTTTTTTTATTCGTCAAATAAATGTACATAATATTATATTATATTATTATAGTTACTACGGAACCCTTCATGGGCGAATCTGACTCGCACTTGGCCAATTTTTTCCAAATGTCGGCCGGGGATAGGGTGTTTTAAATTAAGACAGTGACAAATCTTATTAATATGATTTATTTTGGCAGGAGTCTAATATCACACTAAGTATATTACATTTGTAATTGTATTTGTTTATTACTAAAATATTTTTTCTCCTCAACAACGTTAGGTACTAAAATTTTAACAAAGTAAAACATCACAATAAAATAAAATACTTGTAACGTTGTTCACTTGTTCGTGGGACGCCAAATAGTTTAATGCAAGAATGGGCATCCCATTACCTATTGCCTCAAGAGCTTCTTTTATTTTATTGCGATCGTAACCGCATAACTTTCTTTGCTTTCGCGAAGGCCCTGCATCTACCTGCTCTGTCATTGTAGTACCTTAAATTAAAAGCATTAAGTGAAAACGAATGAGCTTTTTGTCACGTGCAGGTTAATGAATCAATGAAAGTAAGTAAACTTCAAAGATTCACAACCAACCATTTATATTTTTTAAGCTAATAAACAAGGGTTTCATAGATAGCAAGTTCCAAAGAGGAATTTATATTTATATCCCAAATTCCCAAACCATAATTAGCTACCATAAATATGTTTTCAATATTGTCAATACCTACATTAAAACTTAACTTCTTAATAATATTAATAAAATATACTTGTCATAATACATATTTAATTTTGAGAAAATAAGTTTGATAAATAAATAAAAAATTACTACCTTCCCACCCAATCAATAAAAAAATACAAAAGTAATCAGCCTGTATAGTGGCGTCCGAATTTGAGGCTGGTCGACATTACGATCTTTAATATTTCTAATCTCGGCCCCTATTTCGTGTACCTACCTTATTTCTCGAGATTCAACTAATATCACCCCGGCTGGTATTTGGCAATTAAACGTAAAATAGATTTATTTGCCTGTAAGCTTTGCAAATTCTCTTGTTAAACCAATGGAATTGGTACAATTGGAATTTGTAAAACAGACTGCATTTACTTTAAGTCGGCCATGGCCGAGAATCGGGTTTTAAGTCAAAACTGGCGCTCTATTGACGGCCTCCGGCCTCCTATTTTGCCCTTAAAACAATACGCAAAACGTTGAAAAAACTATCTCAAAATATAGTAAATATAACGTTTTAGTGATAATAAAGCTCAAAACAAAAAAAAGAAATGTCTTACCGTAGTAATATCAATTCCCGAAGTATGGGTATTCAGACCAAGTCAACTAGTTTTAACGCAAACTTGACGCTTCAACGGCGCAGTCGCGACTTACGTTCAGTGTGCGAAGAGCAAGTGACGTAATCGAATAGTAACGATTTGCACTTATAGAGTATGAACTAAGGTTGTAATTCAGGTAGCAAAATTGTCACTTAATTACCTTTTGAATGAACGCAAGCTGAAAACGTACAGATGGCCGAAGATTGGGGAGGGGCCGACGTTTAGCATATTTACCCTATATACAAAATAAGATTAGGTCTACTACTACTAAGTCACCAAAAATATTCTAGTCTTATCTAGTCTTATTATCTAGTCCCAAACTAAGCAGAGCTTGTGCTATGGATACTAGACAACTGATAAACATACATATATATTTCTAAATACATACATATTATAGATAAATTACACCCAGACAAAGAACAAATGATCGTGCTCATCACACAAACATTTGTCCTGGGTGGGAATCGAACCCACGACCTTGAGCATAGCAGCCAGGGCCACTGACCACTAGACTAGATTCATTTAGATATGTAAATTTAGATATACATTCTATGTAAAGTTCTCAAATTCTTAATGTGTTTCAAAACATGTCTGTTTACATAAACAAAACTGCTTCTAAAATTATGTACAATTTTGGGTATGTTTTTATGGGGGAAAATTGCAATACAGAACTTGCTAAGTCTGGTGTGTATACATGTACACAAACTACCACATACATTGTACAACATTGTAGAGTCATAAACTTCATAAATATGAATGTAAATGAAGAATAATAAAATCTATCAAATAACAATTGCACAGACATTTAGTAATGTAGAATAGAAAAGGAATGGAATAAGATATTAGTGTATCAAATAAATAATAACATCTTATCAATACAACCTTAAAATCTCTCTTTAAGGTGATATTTATAGATAATGTTAACCAGAACTTTTATAGTAGAAGCAGAATTATTATAGCTTTAATTACTTACAGGTAAGGCATTTAGAGGTAGATTATATTTCAACTGTGGATCTGATAAAAGTTTGTAACATAACCGGAACATTGGTCCTAGTGGCTCAAAGAATCCAATCAAAGCAAGAAATGCTTGCTTTTTGTTATCACCAGTAACTGTACGCAGACCCCATCCATTGTTGAAAGAATTTGAGAATATGTTACTTATCAATTGAGGAAACAAAGTATGAAGATCTTTGTTTGGAGTAGACTGGTCTATTATTCTTGTCAGCTCATCCACTTTTTCTTGTAGTGGTAAATTAAGACTTGTGTAAAACTGACTCTGAAATAAAAGTATTACAAAATTAATCATTTACCTTGCAATCCATAACATACATAAGGATATTGGAATTAAAATTAACTATTTTTGCCAGCAGCTTCACCTCCATGGAAGCTAGACTCTTCCCAACCTCAAACCAAACCCAATTTATAACAAAATATCTAAGAAATTTTCCAAACTTAAGATCTAGATTTTTGCATAACAAAAATAAGTAAGATAAATAAATGAATACCATAATATCGTGGGCCATTTTTGTAGGTGTCTGTGTAGATTTCTTTAGGTCAAAAACGTTTTTTATTTCAATTATTTATGTATCCATTTGACTATTTGCAAAGCAAAATCCAGAAATCATTCGAGTTTTCTTAAAGTTGTACTGCAGTATTTTCACTCAGTGTGGCTTGAACAATGTTAGCTTTGCATAACACAATTTATGTAAACTTCAGGAAATCTATTCAATCTGCTCTATGTTAAATTTACACCGGTAAAAAAGTAAAAAGTTATAACGAACTATAAACTATAATACTCTGATTCAGTGTTGCCAACTTTAGCAAAATCTTCTCCCTAGATTTATTATCTAAAGTCGCTAGAAGTCGCTAAAACTGATTTAACTAGAGACGGATCCCGGATTTATTTACTTTCCTGTTATTGGAGGTCATTAGCAGCCTGAAAAGGGGATGGGGGGAGCCAAGTAAGGAAGAATGTACTACATAATCAATACAATCTTTATAATTAAAACATAAATCAACATAATATCAACACACACGCCTTATGTACAGTCAGCATCAAAATTATGGCCTTAGACGAATCTCCAAATACTGTTTTCAGCCATCCCTTGAATTCCGGCACGGTCTCTCATGTTTCTCGATATTTTTAAATGTACTGCTTCTTTTTCTGAGGTAAATCCCTAATTTTGTTCACCACAAGTCCACAAAAGAGTTCATACACTTTGTAATTACTATGATGGGTAACGAGTTAAAAATCAGGCTAGGTACAGCGTATAAAGAATTTAGAATCCGAATAGAACTTCACTCAAACTAGTAGTGACTTGCGTAAGTACGTAGATAGGAAAAGTACGAAAACTACGGAACATAATAAAATGCGGGGATTCCCCGAACACATTGCTCTAATGTTACCACTGGTGAAGATAATTTAACGTCTAGAGCCCCAGCGGCACAAAAACAAAAAATAATGGCGGTCCTTGAGAGGTTAATCCGCGAGTTGACAGTATGTTTAAAAATTTAAAATAACTATTTAATTACGTAATTCTATTGATATGACGCACAAAATAGTACAAATGAATAAAATATTTTTATTAATTTATTTTATTTTCCCTTGAGAAAAATGAGATTTTTTATCTGTGAGTCACGTGATTAGAAACACCAATCTGAAATATTGACGTCATCGTTCAATATTTTGATAGCTGATAGGTTATCTTTGGTTGGTGCGTAAGACAAAATAAGAAAAGAATAAATAACGAACTAACTTCTTAAGTTCTTACTAACTTCTTCTGGTTCATTTGTTATTATTATTATCGTCCTGTAATAGTTGTTCGATGAGTTCCTTTTTGTCTTTTTAAAAAAGCAGTTCGGGGAGTGGCTGTGGTTCGTTTTTTTCGATCAGGTTGACATGCGAATTTTGATGGCAAACACATGGGTTTCATTAATATTCTTTTAACAGAACTTAACAAATGGTATTCAGTGTAGTTCTCCATGTCATTGGGGAGCTGAAACATAATTACTTATATATTATTGTAGTAAGTACCTACTTCTTCAATAAATTCATAACATAACCTTTAAAATGGTTAGAATTATTAAGTACCTACAATAATATTATGTAAACATTATGTAAATAATAATAGGTATTGCGATAACTTTTTACTTACATCGAAATGATCTTCACAAAAAAATAAATTTGATTTGGCTGATACATTTTTTGCATTAATTCGAGCAAGTTCCAACCACTTCTTGCGAATATCTCTTTTTAAAGGGACATGAATAAAAAGTTTCGTGGGCGTTTTTATAGTAGTATTCCCATAACAAGGTACTGCACAACACTGATATTAATTTTTCACGTTTATAATAGAGTAAAATATAAAATACCCGAAGTACATTTATGTGCCAAGTGCCGGGAAAGTTGTTTTTTGAACGATGACGTCATACGTAGTCATGTGACCACATTGCCACGATTTAGGCCATAGTTTCTTAATAAATTAAAAATATACCTATATTTTAATTGAAAGGTTAAGTAATGAATAAAATATTATTTTACGAGTACACGTGAAGCGTTTCGAAGCATTTCAAACAATTTTTGCAAAGTTGTCAACTCGCGGATTGCGAGTGAGCATTTTTTATAAGGTGTTGGGCATATATATGCTTTATTTTCGTGTAGTTTGAAAAGTCGTCAGCTAAGTCGATAGATCATTTTTGTCGCCAAATCTTTTTCCTTGTCGCTAAGGCTCAAGCAAAAGTCATCATTTCTAGCGACAAAGTCGCTAAATTGACAACACTGTTCTGATTGACGTTTGACAGTACGGCGCGGCTACCGCTACACCATTGAGATCAGCCCAGGGTTGCCAACCGCAAAAGAAAATCCCTCGCAGCTGCAGCTAAAAATCTCGTATTTTGACTTTCAAACCTCGTATATTTTAGGTATTATGCATGCAAAACGTGCTACAACCAAAATTAAGGCATATTGAACTACTGGATTTAGGACTTTATACTCGAAATAAACGATTGCAAGTTTCCTACTAAATAAAACATCACTTTGTGTTGTATTTCAAAAAATCCACTGAAGCGTCCGGGCGACTTAGTTTACATATCCTCTTCAAATATTAGTCAGGAACATCCTCACTGTCATCGTTTTTTCTGCCGTATATTTTATCTATTGTCATGCGGCTAAACATTCCTTTTGTGGGTTCAAAGTTGACGCAGTTTCCAGTACGAGTTGAACCTTTTGCACTCTCTGCAGCAAGAAGTGTGCCGTTCACTGTTTCCACAGTTAGCTGGTTTCTTATCTCTGTCTTTATTAAAATGACTTTACTATTGTAAAATGGTGATGCAAAATGTTCGTATGGCCATATTATCAAAATCCGTACCTCATACGTAAGACCACAAATCTTAAAAAACTTGAGCGACTTCAAAATTTTTGCATAAGATTTATATTTGGTTTGCGCAAATATGATCACGTATCTGAATTTCGTACGAAACTCAAGTGGCTTCCTATACGTCTTCGCCGGAACTTACACATATTGTCTCTGCTTTACAGTATTCTGTTCAAACCTAAGACCCCCTTTTATCTTAAAGAACGTTTTAAGTTCCTCCATGACACACATGCCAAATTTCTGAGGTCATCGGAAAACTTGAGGCTAGAGGTACCGAGTCACTCCACCAATTTCTTTGGTAAGTCGTTCGCAGCTCAGGCAGTACGACTGTGGAATACTCTTCCCGTGTCAGTAAGACAAGCACAAACCCTTCCTTCTTTCAAACACATGGTAAAATATCTGTATCTCTCTCTTTAATATGTTACTATTTTTTTTTTATATATATCTCAGCTTTTTTATTTTTATGTATATATATATATGTATATGTGTATTGAGTATGTAGGTTATTACTTATTTATTGTATATAAGTAAATAGTACACCATGGACTACCCGCGAATTTATTTTGTCCTGCTGTGTCAAATCCATCTAAAGGTTGTCTGTAAAAGATCGCTTTTAGCGATAAGACCGCCCATTGTAACATCCTTTGTAGTTTTTAAGTCCTTATTTAATTCTGTTATGGTGTACAATAAAGAGTATATCTATCTATCTATCTATCTCGTATTTGTACGAGGAACCTCGTACATTTGGCAACCCTGCACCGGCCACCCACAGTAAGAGATGGACGTTTAAACGAAAAGCATATAATATAAAATGTTATTTAAAATAAGCAATAGTTTATAAAAGCATTTAACGTTATCCACTTATTCTGCTTTTTGTTAAAATTAAAACGCAACCGCGTTTTGATTATTTCATTCCATCATTTTCATTTCATTCATTCCATAACGTAAGTAAGAATGTGCTCAAATGAATTACGCTACAACTGATAGATGGCGCCTAATTAAATTTTAATCGATAGCTAAACAATTATTATGCGAAAATCGACCTTAATTTAGTAATTATAAGGTTTAAAATATTTACATCTTTTGTTAATGTGCTGAATCGCGTTTACTTACTCGAAATTGGTAAACCTATCAAATTTATTTGCTTTAAATGTATTAATATTGCATTCCGTTGTTCACTTTTAAAAATGACAATTTAATTGAAGCGGGTTTTCATTAACTGCCTAAATTGCTTATTTTGCTTTTTACGTTTATAGTCTGGCAAACGAAAGTAGAGACTGAAAAAGCGCGGCAAATTTAATAAATATCAGCATAGCAACCTCAAAACTACTATGAAATACCTGGAATAACCTTATTTGATACTTTCGAATTATCTATATTATTTCATCGGAATAAAAATACAAGAGGTATTTTAGGTAGGTAATAGTTTAGATATTGTGTCTTAATTCGAATTAAAAAAAAACAACAGTATTGTAAAATAGTTCTGATTTATTCAGTATAATCAAAATCTGAATGTAAGACTTCTATGTGGAAAGTTTCATTAGAGTCACTGGAATGATTGTTTTTTCTAATTCTGTCCCTTTCTTTATATTTATTTTTAACACGGATGACATGATCAGTCATTTACTTTCACTCCTCGGGAGTTATATTTTCAAACAACTCTTTTATAACTTTCTCTAACTCCACTGAAGGCAGAGCAATATTTTTACTTGCCACTTTACGTTTAGCCAAAGTCCATACTAACTTAATGGCATTTAGATCGCAGTGGTAGGGGGGAAGACGCACCACCTCGTGCCCATTCTGCTTCAGAATTTTATCAGCTTCATATACTGGTTCTGGTGTTTCGTTTTAAACTTGTTTTCTAACGATATAAAATTCGTTAATTTTGTATACTATTTTGTATACTATAATTTTGTACGAATAGCATCTATGTCGAAACTATCTAAGTCGGACACTGTTGGGTTTATATGGCCATTACGCGCACCTTCCTTTTTAATTCTTTTTAATGTAGTAACGCTCACTTCTGTAAAGAATGGTAAAACAGAATGATTAGGTTCTGCAAATCATGAATTCAATTATATATTTATAAAAGTTATGTACTCCTAGTAAAAACTTACCAGTGATTGAAGCTATTTCATCCAAGTACTAGTTCTGGGTTCTTATGTACCTTTCTGCTCTAAATCCGTAAGTTTTTCAATAGTTTTCACTATTTCATCAATCCCTGCTACATCCACCAGATTTTATGTAAAAGAAAAAAAAAATGTTAAGACCATGCAACATTTAATAGTATGTTAAATAACCATAATGCATTATTATGAAGGTGTTTAACATATTATAAAATTTTTTTACAAAATAAAAATATTTTCGCGCTTTTTAGTGGGTCAGTTTGTAATTAATCTAGTTACAAAAGCCAAAATGTCAACTACTTATCACCCTTTACAAAATATTTCTTTTCCCAACGCAAAGCCGTTAATTTTTGAGGAGTTCTGGTATTTCACCATCAGCTCTACTTCACCATATATGCACTGTGATGAGCATAAAGTGCTTAGCATCCATATTCAAGTAATCGAATCGCAATCCACAAAATACTTATTATTGAGTAGTTTCGTTGGCTATCTGTGGTCATCATCAGTTCCACTTCCCCAAATAGTGCTTTTCGAGAGCAACTGTACAAGTTACTATAAAAAACTTTTTTGCAAAAAATAAAACCGACTTCCATATCAAAACACTACAAAGCCAAAAATAATTTTAATTTCGGTAGTCGGTGTTATTGGTTTTGTATTTTCTTTTTTTTTCACACCGCCTTCCGAAATTAAAATTATTTTTGGCTTTGTAGTGTTTTGATATGGAAGTCGGTTTTATTTTTTGCAAAAAAGTTTTTATTTTCGCGCTTTTTAGTGGGTCAGTGAATTTTCCAAATCGATTCGTAAATGACGGAGTTATGCGCGAACAAAAAACGCAATGCAGAGTAAACGAAAAGATCATCAAGGTAAATTATTTTTTTCGACTTTTTTTGATTTTTCAGAAACGGCTTGTCCGATTTTGATAAAATTTTCATGGGATTATTTGGAAAGTATACCCTTTCTAACAAAAACTCACAACAAATCACAACAACACGCCATCTTGTTTTGGAAAATTGAGTTTGTCATTAGTATAACATTGCATATAAAAAGTTTGCAAATAATTCGAATGTCTACTTTCGTTTGCCAGACTCTATTAACAGCAGCGCCTTGTCCTTCTATGTCGTTTGTTCCTGTCAATGCAGTGTCTGAAAATCAAGAAATTTCAATGCGGCAAAATCTAGCAACCACCAGCACTCAAAACAATTTTCAATATAGCCGCCCTATACTAAATAGCCGTCGATGTTTTTTCTGCGGCGGAAATATCTACCAAAGACTCAAATGTCCTGCTAGAAACGCTGGCTGTCAGCTTTGCTCCAAAAAAGGACATTTCGCCAACGTATACCGTAGCATCCGAAAAAGCCAACGCACCGCGAATGCTATTAGTACGAACGACGATGACTCTCAAACTGAAGCCCTTAGGTCTCATCTGTCAATTATCTCTGCTGCTGATCCAACAAGCCTGCGAAAAGCGACTATCAATATCATTTTAAATAACTTACGTGTGGATGCTCTATTCGATACCGGAAGCTCTCTCAGCTTTATCGATAAGAATCTTGCTCAAACTATGGATCTAAAAAAAAAAAAACAAAAAAAAATATACGCGTCGAATTGATAACCTCCTCTTTTGGTCGTCGGTTGAAAACGCAAGCCCTGCAAACAAGCAATAACTCTAGCATCTCTAAGCAACATTTCATGCATAGAGGGGCTATGTTTCGCTAACATTCAAATTGATGAGCAAAAATATCAACGTCGACCTCTACTCATTATTGCTAATCTGTGTGCTGACGTAATTATCGGACATGATATACTGAAAACACACTCTTCGGTGGAACTCCAGTTCGGGGGAGATAAACAACCCCTGAAAATATGCAATGTAATGGAGGCATCTGTCCCGCCAGCATCAGTTTTTACTAACCTTGCGCCAAATATTAGGCCTACAGCGATTTGCTCGAGAAGGCATTCTCAGGAAGACCAAGGATTCATATCTAACAAGATAAATGATTTACTTAAAGACAAAGTCATTGAACCCAGTGTTTTGTTGCCGGAGGGGGCCATCATTGGAAGCGCCTTGTAATCGATTATTCACAAACAATGAACAGATTCACAGAGTTAGACGCATATCCCCTCCCGAGCATTAACTTTATCATAACGCAAGTCACTAAATATAACGTCTTTAGCGAAATTGACCTCAAAAGTGCCTATGATCAAGTTCCTATTCTCTCTAGAGGAAAGAGATAAACCGCCTTTGAAGAATGCGGTAACCTCTATCAATTCACTCAAATACCGTCAGGGGTAACAAATGGTGTAGCGGCGTTTCAGCGAACTCTGCAATATATTATTGATTCTGAAAACCTAAAAGGTACGTACCTTGATGATGTAACCGTTTGTGGGAACGATAAGGAGATCACGACGCAAACCTTCACAAATTCATGGAAGCCGCTGAGAAATACAAACTCACTTTGAATACTAACAAATGCACTTTTGAAATAGACTCTATTAATCTTCTTGGTTACACAACCCATCGTAACAATATCAAACCTGACAAATCTCGTTTAGAACCACTGATGAATCTTCCAATCCCAAACGATACTGCTACTTTGAAAAGATCACTTGGACTATTTGCCCACTATTCAAAGTGGATCTACAACTTTTCTTCCAAAATAAGACCATTAATTGAAGCTATTCCACCGTTAACTGAAGTCGCTATCGATTCATTCAATAATCTTAAAACTGATATTTGCGAAGCTATATTGGCTGGAATAGACGATAACGAGACATTTTCCGTTGAAACCGACGCTACGGACTTCGCAATCGCAGAGACATTGTCACAGAAAGGACGTCCTATAGCGTTCTTTTCACGATCTCTTAACGATTCTGAAACGCGACAACCCACAATTGAAAAGGAGGCAAGCACAATTGTCGAAGCTTTACGCATATGGAGACATTTCCTAATCGGAAGATACTTTCTACTACTAATTACTGACCAACAGTCAGTTGCGTTTATGTTCAATCAAACACTTAAAACTTCTATTGAATGACATTGCTATTGTCCACAACGATGCTTATGAAATTACTTCAGACAACCGTCCTGCTAATCATACAAGTGTCATCATAAATGAATCTACGAACCAAGATTTTTTTCGTCTATAAAAGTATAAAAATTTTACATCAAAACATTGCTGGTCTCTTGAATAAAGCCGACCTCCTTACTGTACACCTTCTAGAATTATTCAAGAAACAAAAAGATGTTGACATTGTTTGCATAACCGAACACTTTATTATGAAGGGCCATGAAAAAGTACTTAACATTCCAAATTATAAGTTAGCTGCGTGTTATGCAAGACAAGCAAAGAAGCGTGGAGGTTCTTGCATTTTAGTAAAAAGAGGCTTGGAATATAAGGAACTAACGGAAATCTCACGCTGTTCGATAGCGAACTCATTTGAATGCTGCGGCATTGAATTAGTTCAACAAAAACTTATTATTATTTGTATATATAGGCCACCAAAGTATAATAACCTTAATTTATTCTATGAAAAATTAGATGTTATCTTGAAAACAGTATGTAAAAAATCTAAGAAAATTGTTATATGTGGGGATTTCAATATAGATATTTTAAAGAGAAATAACGTTACTAAGGACTTTGAGTGCTTTCTTTTGGGCCATAACCTTGAATTGAAATTGCGACAGCCAACTCGGTTAGCCAGTAATAGTTGCCTGGATAACTTTGCTCATAGCTCACGGCTGAAGTGTAAATGTGAATTACATGACTTTGCTTTGTCTGATCATACCGCACAGTATTTAGAAGTAAAAGTAAATAAAACCTGTAGGATAAGTTCCTGGCGCATTAGTAAACGTGATCTTACATTACAAAACTTATGCTTATTTAAAAACCATCTTCAATGTTTGACTTTTCCAGATATTTATAAAACTGAAAATGCAAACGAAGCATATGAAAATTTTATAGAACTTTTTTGTCTGTTATATGATCTCTGCTTTCCTTATAAGACAATTATTATTAGATCAAATAAAACAGTGAGGTGGGTGTCACGCGGAATACGAGTATGTAGTAAGAGACAGAGACAACTTTTATGGAAATACAGACGTGACCCTTCGGATGACAATAAGAATAAATTTAAAATGTATTCCCAAAAGTTTAGGAAAATTATAAAACTAACCCAAAAAGCTCAAAATAATTTTCATATAAGTACATCTTCTAATAAATCAAAGGCGTCATGGCAAATTATAAATAATAATCCACGCACTACCGAGCAGATAACTCAAATAAAAATCCAGGATAAAACAATTAAGAACCCAAAAGAGATTGCAAACAACTTTAATGACTACTTTATAGATCAAATACAAACCAGCACTAAATTATCAACTACTACTACATATAATAATCCAAAATCTATGTTCATGTCACCTGTCCTACCTAACGATGTCATGAGAGCAATAAAAGCCTTAAAAAATACTAATAGCGTCGGGTATGATGGAGTAGCGACAAAAGTAGTAAAATTTGTGTCAGACACTATTGCCTCACACCTCAGTCACAGTAAATTTGTGCATCAGCACAGGGGTATTTCCTAATGCATTAAAAACAGTTATTGTAAAACCTCTTTTCAAAAAACAAGATAATGAAAACGTAGCAAACTATAGACCTATTGCCCTAATTCCCATATTTTCCAAAGTCATTGAAAAGATACTGTATGAGTCTATAAATAACTTTTTGTGCAAGCATAATATTATATGTGATCAGCAAAAAGGCTTTAGGAAAAATAAAGGGACAAATTCAGCGATATACGATTTACTCAAAGTAATCTTTAAAAGTGTTGACAAAAAAATACCAATATGTGCAATTCTCACTGACATGACAAAAGCTTTTGACTGTGTGCATCATCCAACGTTACTAAGTAAACTAAACGCGTACGGAATAAGAGGAAATGTATTAAATTTAATAGAATCATACCTAATTAACCGGAAACAGTTTACGGAGATATCTAAAATTTGTATCACAAGTCGACGTGAGAAGAAATACTTATCCGAAGCTAGAATTATTAAGCACGGCGTACCCCAGGGTGGCGTACTAAGCTCGCTTTTATTCCTTTTATACATAAACGACTTACCACATCACATAAAAGACCCAATGATCTTGTTTGCTGACGACAGTACGGCATTAATAAGTTGTACTGATTCAAATAAATATGAGCAAGATATAAATAATACTCTAAGTGACATTATAAACTGGCTGGACAAAACTAATTTAGTAATTAATTTAGGAAAAACCAATTTAATACATTTTTACCAACGCTCATCTATACCAAATCTGACAATTGAATATAATAAATATAAAATAGACCAAGTACAACAAGCCAAATTTTTAGGCATATTAATACATAGTAAAATGACTTTTTTTTTTTTTTTTTTAACGTGGTAAAATTATCAAATAAGTCCTCCCACTCCGGGCAGGGTGGGAGGGACTGTCAGACTTTTACTGACTAAAATCCACGGTGTTCCTTCAATAACCCTTTACATACCGGGGCCACGGTAACGGGATGAGTCCCACGACCCCGGCAGGCTTCGGCCCTCTGCAGAGGGGGCCTCGTCATGTTGCTGACGCTCTTTGAGGCGCGCGTGGAACACGACGCGCCGTCGACCCGGGCATGGTCCATGGTCGGACAGCGAGTTGCCCTTTACTCGCTGTCCGCATGTCCGCGCCTACGGTGGCCGGAGATCGTCGGCCGACGTCCGACGCCGTGGGCGTCTACCACTGCGGCTGAGCTGGAGGGAGGACGCCATCCTCTCCCTCTCGCGGCCCGCCTCCTCCTTCGGAAGCATGACTGCTTCGCAGAAGGAGGCGACCGCTTCCCACTCCCTCTCGCCCCGCAGCATGGCCTCGACCAATGCCGGGCGCGAGAGGTCTCCGCCTATCGCCGCCGTGAGGACACGTCGGTGCTCTGCCCAGGCGGGGCAGTCTTGCACCGTGTGCTCTACGGTGTCCTCAGGGCGACCCTCGCAGTGGTGACACCCAGACGTTTCCTCCTTTCCCATCAGACACAGGTACCTCCCGAAACTTCCGTGTCCGGTGAGGACCTGCGTCATGCGGTAGGTCAGGACGCCGTGACGCCGATCTAGCCACTCCTCAAAGAGGGGTCTTACCGCCGCAATTGCGGCGTGCCCGGCCGTCGGTTGCGACAGTCGTTCCCTCCATACTGCCCTGAGATCGCGCCGGAGCTCTTCCCGCCGCGCCTCGACTTCTCGAGGCAGCGGGGATACGCCCCGGCGCTGCGCCTCCACGCGCCATTCATAGACGCGCTGGAGGGCAGTCGCCTCCAGATCCCAGGGCAGCAATCCGGCAAGGAGGTTGGCCGATTCGCCGGCGATCGTGCGGTATCCCCGGATCATTCGGATAGCCATGACCCTCTGGCATGCGACCAACTTTAGTGGTCGCGTCCGGATGCACAGGGCCCACACTGGGGACCCGTAGAGGGCCATGGACCGCACGACGCCGGCGTAAAGCCTTCGGCAGGAGGCGTTTGGCCCGCTGAGATTAGGCAGGAGTCGCCTGAAGGCGGCTGCTGCCCGGTTCAGCTTTGGGGCCAAACTCAGGAAGTGCTCCCTGAAGTTCCACCGGCTGTCGAGGACGAGTCCCAGGTACTTCATCGTCCTCCCGACGCCGATGCGAACCCCCTCCACCGTTATGTGGGACTCGGACCGTGGCGCGTTCCGACCGCCATGAAAGCACATGGCCTCGGTCTTGTGCAGCGCCACGTCGAGTCCCAACTGCCGGATCCTATGAACGACTGTCGCAACCGCTTGCGTCGCCCGGTCGGCCGCCGCCTGGTGCGACTCTCCCTGCGCCAGGACGAGCGTGTCGTCAGCGTAACATACTACGCTGACGCCGTCAGGGAGGTCGCCGCGCAGCACCCAGTCGTATCCGATGCTCCACAGGGGCGGCCCCAAGACCGATCCCTGTGGGACACCGCACGACATCTCTCGCCGGTTCCACTCTCCCCGGTGACCGGGGTAGATGACGGCTCTGTCCGTCAAGTAGTCCTCGACTATGCGACGGAGGTAGGTCGGCACCCGGTGATACCGGAGTGCCTCCCTGATGCAACTCCAGGGCAGGGTGTTGAAGGCGTTGGTGATGTCCAAAGACACCGCCAAGACGACCCTGCCCCGGGATACCGCGTCCCCCGTCGTGAGGGCTCTCACGCGCATGACGGCATCCACCGTCGAGCGCCCCTTGCGGAAGCCAAACTGGCACTCCGCAAGATCCGGGCCCACCCGATTCAGGTGCCCGAGGAGGCGGTCTGCAATTACTCTTTCCAAGAGCTTGCCCGCCTCGTCGAGCAGCACGATGGGCCGGAATGCGGACGGAGAGTCCGCAGGGCGCCCGGCTTTCTGGATCAGGACCAGCTTTCCCGTCTTCCAGCGAAGCGGAAACTGGCCCCTCTCCAGGCATGCGCTAAAGAGCCCCCCTAGTCGAGGCCCGAGAGTCTCCGAGGCCAGGACCCACGCTTTCCCTGGCAAGCCGTCGGGTCCTGGGGCGGTATTTTTGGCCTTGAGCCGTTGTACCGCCACTCTCAAATAGTAAAATGACTTGGAAACCACAAGCAGAAGAGGTTTGTAAAAAATTAAGTGTATCAGCCTATGTACTATTTAATTTGGCCAAAAAGTTAACACCACCACAGCATTGCTTGCTTACCACGGACTCGTAGCATCAATTTTGAGATATGGTATCATCTTCTGGGGAAATTCTTGCTTACGAGAACAAGTCTTCAAAGCCCAAAAGCGTTGTTTAAGGTCGATGTTGAACATGAAGTCGACTGACAGTTGTGTTTAAATCCCTAAAGCTATTAACATTTCCGGCAATGTATATTCTAGAAATATCAATTTTTGTTAAATCTAACTTGTACCTCTTTACTACTATGTCCCAAACTAGTAAGAGACCAGTCAGAAACCAGTACAAGAATATTTTGAATCTGGAAAGATGTAACACTGCATTACATAAAAAAAATGTCATAAGTATGGGTCCTACAATATTTAATAAAATACCTGAAATAATAAAGAATGACACAATACATAAATTTAAAAAGAAATTAACAGCACTATTAATTGAAAAATGTTATTACTCCATAAGCGATTTTCTGAATGACAGTGACTTAAATTCCTAATGTAATGTAGCCATATTTCTTGTTGTACCTACCTATTGTCCTATTGTAAATGTGACTAATTATTGTAATTGTAATTTATTTGACTTTTTCTGTTGACATTATTAATTTATGACATAGCAAATTGAATTTTTAAAGAAAACTGAATTTCTGGAATTATCGTTTTTTTGAGATAGTTATTTGTATTATACTTTTTTATTATTATTATTATTAGGATTCTTCAATGGTTTACGTGCCTAATTAACATTATACACAAGGAAAATCCAATTTGATATGAAACATTTATTTTTAACTATATTTAATTTGAAATTGGAACATTGAATTTTGATAATTGTGATTGTGTTTATTTTTGTTACTGCTCCAAATGTTTGCATGCCTAGTATAAGGTAGATTGTACAAGGATCTCGTTTTTATGTAATTAAGACCAATCATGTACTGTACCTACAATCTAAGCAAATAAATTTCTATTCTATTCTATTCTATTCTAACACATTCAAACAAAATCAAAAATGAAAAAATAGAAAGATGGCGCCTAGAATTGTCATGTTGTAGATATGATATTGTTTATAGACTTGGTAAACAGAACTTAGTTGCTGACGCACTCTCACGAGTCTGTATGCACATAGACACTGCGACCTGTAACTCCAGACTCGTCGAGCTCCATTGTTCTCTCTGCCATCCAGGTATCACCCGTATGCTTCACTGGGTCAGATCGACAAATTTGCCATACTCGATTGAATAAGTAAAGAAAATTATGGCAGCTTGCCCAATCTGTGCCGAAATTAAACCACGTTATGTCGGTCATCAAGGACACCTCATAAAAGCAACTGCACCGTTTGAAAGGTTGAACCCTAGGGCCCCTCCCTTCTAATACTCAAAACCGATACATCCTCATGATTATCGATGAATATAGCAGATTCCCTTTTGCTTATAACCTCTGAAACAGTAACAGTTACATTTCTTCTTAGGGGGGGGGGGGGGGGGGGGTGAATGATATGAACTTCTTGCCCATTTAGAAGATTTTATGATAGATTGTCATACTTTGTTTGTCACTGTCTGTTATTTTCTCATGATGTATTTTAATGTTGAATAAAACCAATATTCCATAATTGGTTTTGTCTTTTGCATGTATCATAGCCTAAAATATCAATAAAAATTTAGTTTTAATCAATTTATTTTAATTACTTTACTGGATTTAAATGCTTGTATTTTTATCCACTCTCATCGTTTATAAAGTATACACCAATAATTTTTCGTGATACAAATACTTTTGACATAAATGCTGTACGAACCGAAATGAAAATGACAAATAATAAATGGAATTGGCCCGAACTATTCACTCAGTTTAATAAGATAACATAGGATTTTTTGACATACTCGGTATCACGGCCTCAGGTGCGCTTTTTTTTAAAAGAATGTACATAGTTATACGTTTTTTGTTTGGTTTATGTGGCACTTTCGTTGGACCAATTTGGCTTTACATACATGAATATGACCGAAACAATTAACTACAAAAGTTTTATAAAAAAAAAAACTAATAAAAATAATAAATTTTATCATTTATTAATGTGTCAAGTTTGTTGAACCAGTTTGGATTAAGTCTAGAAACCAAATAATTTTTAAATAAACACAAAAACCCCTTTTTATTTAAAAAAATGTATTAATTAATTTATCACAAAAAAACATACAGAAGCTTCAAATTAAATAAACAAAAAGGAAATGAAAATTAGAAACTCTGAAATACAGTATGTTAAGCAACAGAGGGCGTTCCCGTTAACCCGCAATAGTATAAGCATATCAATTAGATACATAAATAAATTCGACGTTGCCATCCTTCATGTACGCATGTACAGAGTGTTTTTTTTTACGTATCAATTTAACATTTTTAGTGAATATTAAAAAAAAAAACATTTTGTTTTCGAATGGTAATATTTTTTTAGCATGTATGGATGCTATACTATTGCGGGTTAACGGGAACGCCCTCTGTTAGTTAACATACTGTATACAAAATACAGCAAGAGTTACAACGAAAGTAATTGGTTTATCAGTCATCAATATCATTATCTGAGTCTAACTCAGAGTCATATTCTATCTGGGAAACGATTACAACCTCTAAGTCAGAAGAATCAGATTCAGGTAGCACCAGCAGAGTTAATGCTTCGTCGTACGCATCCATCGTAGGTCTTACTGATCAAAAGTGAATCTGAAGTGGATCAGATGAAAGAAGAAGAAAATTTAAAATATCTTCGTGGGAATTTACTCTGCTTTTCTTCCAAGAGTGGTGCTCTCGTAACCTCCTGAAATATTTGTTACGAGCTTCCTCTGCGATGCCTCTTCAGAAAGCTTTCCGATTGGTACAATTTTATTCCGGTTGATAATGTCAGATCCATGAAGCAGTACTTTGTGTACTGTTGACGACATATAGTACCAATTATATAATGCCACATATCTTTCAGCAGTCTTCTCGGTATATTCTTTGAATTTCTCAACCCTAATATGTTCACCAGATGCAATAGCCTGTAAAATTATTGCAAATCTGCGGATCAATTCTTCGTCTAGTCAGTGATGGCATGTGTTTTCTGGAAACTCAAAGAATCTTCTTGCAGTGTTGCCTTCATTGGTAGTTCCGTGACCTTGCTTAACCATATCGATGAGCAGATTCATTTCTTCCTTAAATCGATTTTGGATAATCTTCTTTCTTGCATCTTTTGAATCCTGTTGAGCTTTGGTTTTACAAGACCAAAACTTTAACATCCAGTCTGTAGGCAATATGCAGGAGACATTCCATCATATTGATGCGTGCATGTAGAGAAGAAATTCCAAGATCCATCATGGAATCTGATGTCCCTCGTTTTTCAATTGCCTTCAAATTGTTCAATTCAGACGGCTTCACTAACCAAACGTAGCATGACCCATTTGAATTTACATCTGAAATATATCTGCAAACCTTAGCATCAATCATGGTCAGCATAAGTTTGTGTCGAACAGTATTGCTGCCACATTCAGTAGGTCGAAGTGTCGAAATTTCGGCGTCCATTTTTCTTTTTTCTTCTTTCACTACTGCTTCGCTCTCCTTAATAAATAGTAATTGCACTGGCCGACATAATGAAACTGAGCAAGGCTTTGGGTTCTCCCATACTGTCTCTTCTTCACATGTAATTTTCAGAGGTACCAATGAGGTCATGAAGATACTCGAGTCATCATCGTCAGTGTTTTGCGTTGATTCCATCTTCTGCTTGTATCTACTCTGGCTGGATGCTCCATCAAAACCCCACTTAGATATTAATATTAGTTTTTTTTCCATGAAGATCTTGCGGTAAACATTTCATGATTCTTTTTACTGTTAAATCCAACAAAACCTGCATCGTAATTTTTGCTGAAGAGTCTGTTTCTATAATGGAGTCTCATTGAGCTGGGTAGTAATCTTTTTTTTCTTGCTGCACTCTATAGTAAGAAGGGTATAAATTATTAAGACCCTCTCGAATAGCTGACTTTCTCAATGTAGTGTATTGCCATTATGACAGTTTGAGGGATAAAAGTAAACCAATAGATAAACTATGCGTCAACCGAGAAACTACATTTTGAAATAAATGTTGATAGTTGCGGATGCCTTCGGAACTTTTTAAAATAACGAACAAATCAAGGTTTGTCACAATGCTATCCATTATTGCTGTTGTACTTTCTATGCTTAAAGAGTATTTGATTTGCAATTTGAATGCACTTCTCTTTTATAGTGTACGCCATTAACAAAAATCGAACTTAACTACCCTCATGATCATGTTTGGTTAATGAATCGACGAAATACTAATATAATTAGGTAATAGTCACTCAAATCATACGTACATATATTAGCTTATCTGTTTCACGTATTTGATTATATTATACAATGCACTTATTTTAATTAGGCATGTGTCATTGACGGATTTTTGGTTAATGTAATTTAACTGTTAATGTTCCATGGTCAACAGGTTGAAAAAACTGTTAATTGATTAACAGGTTTTTAAATTTCAACCTGTTTCTGAAATGAATAATGTGTAAAGACGTTTAGCGCGTTGACGAAAATTAACAGCTAATATTTTCAACCTGTTGAGGAAACGAATAATGTGTAAAGACGTTAAGCGCGTTTACGAAAGTTAACAGCTAATATTTTCAACCTGATTTGGAAACGAATAATGTGTAAAGACGTTAAGCGCGTTAACGAAAATTATCAGCTAATATTTTTAACCTGTTTTTTCATTGATGAATAACAGTTAACTCGTTGACGAATGAAAAGTCGTTAAAAAAACAGTTTATTGATTCAACACCCGTGTCTAATTTAGCCTAATAGCTTTTATTCGGGCTTTGAGCGCGGCGACCGAACCAAGAAATTCCGTAACGAAAATAAACCTAACACCCCCCGGCCCAGCGGTGTGGCGTTGAAAGCTATGCATCGTCTAACTTCGGCACGGTGTTTGTGTGCATGCGAATAGATGTATGCGTTTAGACTAGCTGCTAACTGCTCATAACTGAGTCCACGAGTGATTTCGAGCCCGCGACTAGTTGAACCTTAACGTGTATGCTGCCGCCATAAGGAAAAAAGACGCATCTAACATTTTTTTCGAAACTGAGTTATCTACATATTCTTAATCAGAAAAAAAAATGGCATCTGCCAGTATTTTTATATTTCGCATAAATTAAAGAGAACCCTATGAATCTCACTGTTAAATAAGACGTATCTGCCATATTAATTAAATATTACTAAATAGAAAAGACATTTCTGACGTACACTAAGTTGAAAAGACGCATTTCAGTAGAAACGTCTTATTTTTAACCGACTTCTGAAAAAGGAGGAGGTTCTCAATTCGGATGTTTGTTAGATTTTTTTTTTTTTTTTTATATTTGTTCGGGCATAGCTCCGTCGCTCGCCAACCGATTTGAAAAATTCTTGTTTTGTTGGAAAGGGTATACTTCCCAAATGGTCCCATGAAAATTTTATCGACATCGATCAAGCCGTTTCTGAAAAATCAACAAAAGTCTAAAAAATATATTTACATTGATGATCTTTTCGGTTACTCTATATTGTGTTTTTTTGTTCGGGCGTTTTTAGTTTTTTGTAGTTGACATTTTGGCTTTTCTAACTAGATTAATTACAAATTGACCCACTAAAAAGCGCGAAAATAAAAACTTTTTTGCAAAAAAATAAAACCGACTTCCATATCAAAACACTACAAAGCCAAAAATAATTTTAATTTCGGAAGGCGGTGTGAAAAAAAAGAAAATACAAAATCAATAACACCGACTACCGAAATTAAAATTATTTTTGGCTTTGTAGTGTTTTGATATGGAAGTCGGTTTTATTTTTTTGCAAAAAAGTTTTTTTTACAAAATATTTAATTCTTCATACAATTAAAAGACACTTCTGCATAGTCATAAGAAGAAAAGACTGTTCTGCGTAGATGTGCCTTTTTAACTTAGTATTACGAAAAATAAGCAGGCGCAAGTGGCAATTGTGCCCTTTCTACTTAGTATTGCTAGTTATATGGGGTGAAGTGGGGCTCGCGGTTAGAATGTTGAAGTTGCGTCCAGGCAGTCAGAGAAACGCGCGCGGCGCTTCGTGCTTTAATAAATAAATAATCTTTTATTTCAGACGTTAGATCCATTTGGGTTAGTATACAAACAAATCTTAGAAGCTACCAGAAACATAAAATACTTAACAACTACACCACATTGGCATGTAGGTGTACCCAATGTCCCAAAAAAGGGCTGTCTTATCTGTCTGCTTTCGAATTTAGAATGCTGTTGGGGCTGACACGTACCCTGCACATGATGGAAGTGCATCGTTGACGCATGATAGCATAAAATCCTCTATTCCCACGTTGGCGAACATGCCCGAAGCACTGCAGTAGCGCGGCAACCCCATCAACACCTTGAACGTATTATTATACTGTACCCGCAGGAAGTTGTATGCCTCCTGAGTGTAGATAACTCACAGACTGCATATGTAGAAAGAATGGCAATACACTGTAAACAGCGTAGTCCTAACGAACAGACAACGCCGTACGCTCACGCTCAATGTCTAGACCAACTTTTAGGTCTTCAGAAACCCAGTGGCCCGGATACATGAAAGCAGTGACTTGCTTTGATGCAATACCTACCGCAAAGTTTTAACTGAGGCACAATCGGATAGAACTTGTGCCTACCTTAGAAGACTAGTAGCTCACTCACTCTTTTTCGCGTTGTATCGAAGCCCATGGATCTCTGCGTACCTTTCACACATCGAAAGCACACTTCTCATCGCATTGATCGAAAGGCTCAGCAGCACCATATCATCAGCATAACTAATAATTTTAACGCTGGTTCCATTCACGTGACAACCCTGATAAGTGCTACAGAGCTCAACGATCAATCGGTTCATGACAAGCCACCTTGGCTCACTCCGCAATTCAGCCTATATTCATCCGACAACGATCCTGCCCATCTGACACAATTTTTACCATTTTTTGATTACCATTGATTGTTTTACCAGAACCGAAGTATTGATATGACTTCCTTATCCACGGACGTATCATTCATAAGTTTCTGCCACAGCAAATCATACGACACCAGATCAAACGCCTTGGAAAGGTCTAGAAAACACGCGTTAACAGGCGTTTTTCTAGACGTGTAGTACTGGACAGTCTGCTTAAGCGACAGTATGGCAGTTTCTGTAGATAGACCAGGTTTTTACCCAAACTATGCATCATGCAATTCGATACGAGTCGCCATATATCTATCAAGAAAATTATCTAGTACCTTGGACAAGACTGATCTGATGCTTCCCCGGTCTTATCTTTCACAACGGGTACAACTATCGTGTTCATTAAGTTGGTGGGCAGATGAGAGGGACTTAAAGAGAGTGAGTAAAACATCGCCAGCACTCTTGGCAGAGGTAGTCATACCCTGAAGATTTGCCCTTTACCATGCTTTTTATTACAGTGCACTTTTCGCTGAGAATCTCACATTTAATTCCATCACAAAATCCTCAGTATTCAATATCTGCGATCTTGGATTATAAGTAGAATCAATTTTAAAATGTTTTACAAACAAGTTAGCTACGGGAGCAGATTCATGTTGCCCAGCTACACACACAGGGATGCCCGGTCCTGGATTCAATTTATCTGTATTAAATCTTTAGATTTCTGATGCTCGGCTAAGATGTCCATTTTCATTTTATTTTGGTTATTCTGGCACCATCTTAGTTTTGATTTAAATGTCTTCCTCTTCACACAAACAAATAGTACCTCTTTATAATATATAATATCATACGGATCCCTAACATTTTTGAAAATATTCTATCGCATATGTTCATCAGGGATAATGAAAAATTGTAATGGAAAAATAATTTTTGAAATCGGTCCAGTAGTTTCGGAGCCAATTCAATGCAAACAATCAAATTTTTCCTTTTGCTTTTCTTTCCTCTTTATAATACAAATATACATACAAAGCTCTGATTACTGTGTTAACGTTCAAACTTATTAACTTATACTTAGATAATATTGATTATTTTTGTTTTTGGATAGTTTTAAGCGTAATATTTCATGAAACAAAATCATGAAATATTATAGTCGTAGTGTTAGTTTGATCTCACTCAAGTTTATGTCGAAAATTTATTCATTTTAAGAAATTCTTTACAAAGCTGTGATAATTATTATTAATGTTTACTATAATTAGTACAAAGAACAGTGGCGAAAGCTTAGCTGACTTTAATTTGAGCGTCTAAAAGTGACTTATATACGATGGTAGTTCTATTATTTTTCTACGTTTTTTCAAAGTATCACATTACCTAGTGAAGTCCGGATAAAAAAAAATTATTTTAAATAAAAAGTTATTTGATTTTTTCATTGACATTCAATTAGTGATGCCCAAGGATCTTCTACTACAAGTTCCTTGGTGATGCCATTTTGTATTTATTCTGCCAAGTGACAGTAAGCACAGTATTATTATAATAAAATCAGTTTTAGTTTGTTATTGTAACAAAAAGGTTTTTATGAATGAACAATAATGTTTATTTATAAGTGGAAGTGTTCTTTGTAGGGAGGTAAAAATATTGTAGTGTAAAAATAAATGAATTAATGACTGGAAAAAAGACCATTATCCCAAGTAAAAAAATAATATAACTTGGTTTGACAACTGTTGATTTTTCATGTCACAGACATTTGGTCACAGACGCTTGCATATTGTGCCTTGTGTTGCTCTCGATTGTTTTCCGTTTTCTTTAATTTTCGTTTGACCTGGACTGCTTATGGACTGTGATATTCCCCTGTGTGACCCTGTGCGTGTTTAAGGACTCCGAGATTTTTCCTGTGTGACATCGTGCTTTTTCTTTACTGGACACCGATCTTGTCTCATTATTTGGATTAGTTATTAGGAAACTAGTAGTTTGCTAAGTACCGCTAAGATGGAAGGTCGTCGTGGTAGACCGACACGAATTCTGTGTATTAACTGTAATATATGTGTCAATAGACTGCGCCGATATTATGCCTTGGAACTTGATACTAGAGTGACTACATTACTGTGTAGCTGGGTACATCCCCGAATCGTAAGTAGCTATTCTTGATTATGTTATTATTATTAGTTTACATTTTAAATACTACATACAACACATATTATATTATTTTGTTCAAATAGTTATTGACATTGACACTAACAACTGGCCATTTTTCTGAATACTAGACAGATACAATAATATAGGTTT
This sequence comes from Tholera decimalis, assembly GCA_943138885.2. NCBI lineage: Eukaryota > Metazoa > Arthropoda > Insecta > Lepidoptera > Noctuidae > Tholera > Tholera decimalis. The sequence continues at coordinate 22,300,189 of OW964556.2, forward strand.
TGTATTATTTTACTAAAAGGCTCTGATATGCAGATAACAACATTTTGAATTGGTTTCAGATTACTGAAGATGACTATGTTTGCGAAGTGACATAATACTGAGGGATAACCCTTCTGAACTACAGCAGTCTATGATAAATATTTTAGAGAGCAGATTAGCACCACGACAGGTATACTACTCAATTACATTCTCTACAAACTGTTTAAAAGTCATATGCATTGATAAAATATGTGACATTAGAAACACAAAATAATTAATAGCATTACCGTCTTGGGTCTCATATTATTTTCATAGGGGAATTCTAAGTAATAGTTTCTATACCAGCAACTGCATAGGAGCTTGAAATGACTGGCCTATTAATTTATTTTTCTTTATTTGCAGATTACAGTATCTGATCGTGTGTGCCATCCTTGTTGGTTGCGCACTCAAACAGAAGCACGGCGTGGTAATGTTATTGATGACACTAGAGCCCTACCTAGTAGTTCTCACCCACCTCAAGACGAATCTCAAGAGGATGATCAGCCTTCTGGATGTAATCTATCGGACCCAAGTCCTAATCGTCAAGTGGACATACAGAGCATAGTTTTACCAGAGTACAGACTAGCAGCTAATGCTAACCATCATTGCGTATATCCAAATTGTACTAGTACCACACTGCATGGTATATCGGATAATTTACGTGCTACTGTTTTAAGTAATCATAAATATTACTTGCCAGGCCTAGCTCGAATTTGCTCAGAACATTTAATGAGTAATTCATAGGAGACACTATTCCATTCTGAAAACAGCATCGATACATTCATTGCTCAGCAGGTACAGCATGTATTTTCCTTTGTTAATGCATTTCATCCAACGCTAGACTTTGAGAATGTGCAAGAAATGGATGATAGCATTTTCGAATATTGGATAGGTCTAACAAAAGAGAAGTTCAATACTTTGTTTGAAGAGGTATCCCGCCTTAATCAAATAAAAAGAGGAAGTTTAGGCTTAGCAGCATTATTATTAAAAAACTTTTTTCCAAAAAATAAAACCGACTTTCATATCAAAACACTACAAAGCCAAAAATAATTTTAATTTCGGTAGTCGGTGTTACTGGTTTTGTATTTTTTTTTTTCACACCGCCTTCCGAAATTAAAATTATTTTTGGCTTTGTAGTGTTTTGATGTGGAAGTCGGTTTTATTTTTTGCAAAAAAGTTTTTATTTTCGTGCTTTTTAGTGGGTCAGTGAATTTTCCAAATCGGTTCGTAAATGACGGAGTTATGCGCGAACAAAAAACGCACTGCAGAGTAAACGAAAAGATCATCAACGTAAATATTTTATTAGACTTTTGTTGATTTTTCAGAAACGGCTTGTCCGATTTCAATAAAATTTTCATGGGACGATTTGGGAAGTATACCCTTTCTAACAAGAGAAGAATTTTTCAAATCGGTTGGCAAGCGACGGAGTTCTGCGCGGACAAACATAAAAAAAAAATACAAACATCCGAATTGAGAACCTCCTCCTTTTTTAGAAGTCGGTTAAAAAATGAGAACTGGTGATTCAGATGAAAGAATTGCCACATTAGTTAAAGTTCCACGGCGAACCTTGGAGTCGTTGATGGACAAAGTAAGAGAGGTTCTCCTTCAGGATTTTGTACCAGTGTATCTGGGCATAAACCAGTTAAGGCGGGAACAGTTATTGCAACATAATTTGTTAATACCGAATGGACTCTACGGAAATGGTAACAATGCCATTGTAATAAATATGTGATGGCACATATATCTATATACATAAGAGTTCGAACTATATGTTCCAAAAACAAAGTTATTCTATACTCTGAATATAATTTTAGAGGGACTGGCGTGACAACACTAATAAGAGGTAAAATTAAGTCACGTCACGTAACCAGGAAGCAATATTATGTGTATATCATAATAGAAAATGATATTCCTGGCCGGACAGGAATCAGTGAGTACTGCTGTAATTGCTTAGTTGGTCGGCGCACAGTAGGATGTTGCGCTCATGTAATGACGCTAGTCTGGTATTTACAATGGGCCAGATATCAGCAAAATATTACAGCACCTGCAGAATTTCTGGATGAAATAATTATAAGAGAGGATATCGAAGAATAAATATTAATATAAAAAACTTGTTTTATTGGTTCTTACTCAACCAATATCCCACACACGCTCTAGGATTTTATAAATAGGTACTTATTTATCTGAAAGTTCGCAATTATTTATAAAATCCCAGAATACTATTATAATCCTATTGCTTCAATACCTAAAACAATGCTGACGGTGACTGGCAGCTTCAGATAGACCTGTTGTACATACCAATTATATACCTAAGGTAAGGCCTACCAAAGAGCATTTATAACCACTGGTATTACCTACCTTTTACAAGACATTGCATTCTATAATAACTGGGTAAAGAAAATACTAATGCAATATTGCCCTTTTACTTCCTCGAATTGCAATTACCATAAATAGAGTTGCCAGGTCGCCAAACCTAATAGCGGGACAGACTAGCCAGTTTGGCCGGACATTTGGGTAGAAAGGCCGGACACCCTACATTATTGAGGATTTTGTGTCTCAGTATTAATAGGTACGACAAAAAAAATGTATGTAAAATCAAGCTTTTTTGATTACTGTCATAATCAGTCATCGGCGCTCGCTCGTTTGCGAAATGTAAAAAGCCTAACAAGAACCGGACAAGCCAGACACCGTTTATTTTGGCTGGACACGCAATCAAGAAGCCTACCTATGTCAGGCTTTATCCGGACGCCTGGCAACGCTAACCATAAACATAACCTACAAAAGTTCATGACTGAATTTCTATTATTCTCGGTGTTCTCGAACAAAAATTCTTGCACAAACTAATTCAGAAGTTGACGCCGAGTTAAACAAGATATTTTTCATTTATAGACGCAAAAATTTTATCTCAGCTAATTTAATGTATGGGTGGCTGCCATTGTTCTTTAGGTAGTTTTATTTATGCTTAATCATTATTTTTTTAAAAGTTTAAAACTTAATGTTGGGAAAGGTGTGTAATTGCTATTTTTTATAAAAAATATAGGTAAGTCAGTTTCTCATTTTTTTTTTTATACAAGATAACTATCGTGTTAAAATGTACTTCAGTTTATAACATAAGATGTTTTGTTAGGGATCCCATAAGGGGCAGGTATTTTTTAAGTTAAATGAGTATTAGTATTACTAAGTTGAAAAGCAGCAAATGGCTATTAGCGTCTTTTTTATTTAGTTAACTAGAACCTGGTAACACATCATCACTAAGTAGGAAAGGCGTTTAAAAAAAATACTACGTTGAAAGGACGTTTCTAGCCAGAAGCGTCTTATCATTGCAGTAAAACTTACTTTCTTATATTTTTTTGCTAAAAAGAAATGAAATGAAATGAGTAAGTTGGCAAGGTTTTGTCGTAGTGGGGGTAAGTTCGCGCATCGTGCACTTAGTGGAAGAAAAAATTAGTCACTTTATTGCTTATCATTATTCTATGGTTATTACTAACAATTATTTTTAATAATGTTTGTTTTGAAGAAAATTATAAAGAAAGGAGAGAAATTCGTGACTTTATTAGGTGTTATAAAATATATACATTTAAAAGCTGTTTCTAAATTAGTCTCACACCCCTTGTTGTACCATCCGCACCCTGCGCAACCCCGTGGTTATGGAGAAACAGTAAAAAGACTTAGGAATTTATGGTAATGAAATATTGGATTTGGGTTTAGAAAGATAAAATAAAATATAGTAAGTAAGTAAGATAAAATATAAGAGTGACAAAGCCAAAAAAAATTATATAATAAACATTATTAAAAATTACGTTACTATCACTTAATAAAACTGCTACACCTGGCAACAAATTCAAAGTACCAACTGACCTGGTGGAAGGAGTCAGTTCCTCATCCTCGACAAAACTATCTTCACTCTCGTCGCTGAAGGAGTCGCTGTCGTCACCAGTATTAATGATAAAACGTTCAGTGTCGGTGTCGACTATATGGTCTCTTTTGATATAGTTATTTTCATTTATTTTTTTACTTTCCCACATAATTTCAACCATTCATCGGCTCCGGAATTTTTGCCTTCCTTAACTATAGGCCTAACTGTCCTTTCTGACGTTTTAGTAGCTTCTGAAGTCCGTTTTACGGACTCTTTTTCATTTTGAGCTTCTTATTCCATGAAACAGTACACATCGTATACCATTTTTCTCGCGCTAACAAAAACTAAATTTAAAACAACAACTCGTAACAAAAACAAAGGGTACAACTTTCGTGTACGCAAGTGTATTCGGGAGCATATTGAACGAGAACTACTGACGCACTAATTGCGTGCTCGGAGCGGCGGTACGTCATACCGCGCATCCCGCTGACAACCGCTGACACCTAAAAATCGACTTCTGCGCATTGAACGACTCTTGCCAAGTTATTTGGCGAGAACTATACGACTGTACGAAGCACGTATCGAGACGAGCTGCTCTGAAATCGGACGAATACGTAAGCAGCTGTTTGTGAGAAAGTATATAGGTGTATAGGTATCTATCATCTATGTACAACAGTGAATAGCTGTACGCGTAAAATCTATACTAATATTATAAAGCGGAAATGTTTGTTTGTTTGCTTGAACGCGCTAACCTTTGAAAGTACTAGGTGGATTTGGATGCAATTTGGTATGGAAGTAGCTTGAAGCTTGAGGAAGGTTATAGGCTACTTTTTACGCGACTGCAAAAAAGGAGAGTTATGTTTTTACCGTGATAGAATCCACGGGAGCGAAGCCCGGCGTGAGTACAAGTTAGTGTATAAAATGTTTTAAATATGAATAAACAAAGTGCATTTATTAATGAAGAAAGTGAAGAAAAAATACTGCATAAATAAAATAAATAAATAATTACAATTGCATCTATACTATCTATACTAATATTATAAAGCGGAAAAGTTTGTTAGTTTGTTTGTTTGTTTGTTTGTTTGTTTGTTTGCTTGAACGCGCTAATCTTCGAAAGTACTGGGTGGATTTGGATGAAATTTGGTATGGAAGTAGCTTGAAGCTTGAGGAAGGTTATAGGCTACTTTTTACCCGACTGCAAAAAAGGAGAGTTATGTTTTTACCGTGATAGAATCCACGGGAGCGAAGCCCCGCGAGAGTACTAGTAATATTATAAAGCTGAAGAGTTTGTTTGTTTGTTTGTTTGTTTGCTTGAACGCGCTAATCTCAGGAACTACGGTTCTGATTTGAAAAATTCTTTCAGTGTTAGGTAGCCCTTTTATCGAGGAAGGCTATAGGCTATATATCATCACGCTAAGACCAATAGGAGCGGAGCGCTAATGAAGAATGTTTCAAAATCGGGGGAGTTTTTTTCCACGGGAACGAAGTCGCGGGCGGAAGCTAGTAAGTTGATAAAAAAATGTTATGCAATAGCTTTATCGCGGCAGTCCCCGAGTGCCACACTATTTTTTTGTTTTTGTTTTTTATTGATAAATAGGCTCGCGTTTGACCACCATCTCACCTGATGGTAAGTGATGATGTGGTCGAAGATGGAGCACGCTTACCTAAAAGTAACCTATTCACTCTTGACTTAAAGACCCCAAGGTTATAGCTATCGGGAAACACAGACTCCGGATTTAATAATGAATATGTAAGCCATTAACCGCTCATGAGTAAAAAAGAACCGGTATAATTATGAGGGTAGTTAAGTTTTATTGTCTTATTTTTGATTCTAACATATTTTACTAGTTACATTGTATTATTAATTTAATAAATACGCCATTTTTTTACCTTTTTTACAAACGATGTAGGTATATGACGTGTTTTTTAGGGTTCCGTAGCCGAATGGCAAAAAACGGAACCCTTATAGTTTCGACATGTCTGTCCGTCTGTCTGTCTGTCTGTCTGTCTGTCTGTCTGTCTGTCTGTCCGTCCGTCCGTATGTCACAGCTATTTTATTCCGAAACTATTAGGACTGTACATGTAAAACTTGGTAAGTAGATGTATTCTGTAAACCGCTTTCCGATTTTAAGAGAAAATTTAAAAAATATTTAAAATAAAGGGGCTCCCCATACATGGAACTGAAACTGAAAATATTAAACCCATACAATAAGCTTTATTTAGAGATTTTGGAATTTTCGTTAGCGATATTTAATTACATGTTGTAGTCATGTGTGTAGTTATATGTTGTAGTCAGAGCGGCCGCAAATTCATAAAATGCATGGAAACATGGTTTTTAAAACTTTATTAGAATGTTTTATGGACGACGGATATGTTTCGCGAACTGAAGTCGGATTAATTCAGATTGACAATCCACGTCATTACAAATAATTAAATAACCTTTACCTAGGAGCAAAGGTTCCAGCCTCCCTTGTCTCTACGAGTACAAACGCTGTAAATCAAATAGATATTGAAACATTCAAACTCAAATACCTTGACTTTTTTATTGAAGGGGCAAAACAGGTAAAAAAAAGGTATGATTTCACCAATGATGTAATTACACAAATGCAGTTTCTTGACCCACAAGTTGTCAAGTCTCGTAGAATTGATTCATTGGTCACTTTGGCAGTAAAGTTTCCAAATTTGATCTCAGTTGATGAACCGCAAGAACTAGACACAGAGTGGCGGTTTTCGCGAAATAATAAAGACCTAGCGCCTGATGATTCAGAAGACCTCGAAACCTTCTGGTATAAAGTCATTGCAGCCCGTGATCCTGCTCACTACAGCCATTAATTTACTAAAAACCCAAGATGCACACTCAACGGCTCAAAACCGTTCGCATAAAATGAGTGCTTAATTCTAAATTATGCGCTCATTTCAAATAGTAACGGAAAATTTCAATGGCCGCGTTTTCAGTGTCAAAACAATGTATTATGGCATCTTTTTTATTTTAGTCGCATAATAAAAATTACCCTGTTGAACAAATAATGGAGTCGATTTTTTTCTTGTACTTATTTATTTATTTTTTATTAATAAGTTTATGCTTTATTGTGCATATTGTCCATACTAATAATTATTATAAATGCGAAAGTAACTCTGTCTGTGTGTTATCTTTTCACGCCTAAGCCACTGAACCGATTTAGATGAAATTTGGCACGGGAATAGTTTAGGACCATGGAAAGGACATGGGATAGTTCTTATCTCGAAATTCCCACGCGATCAAGATTTATGCAGGAAAAACCTCTACGCGAACGAAGACGCGGGCAAAAGATAGTATTTAGAATAGATTAAAATTGTACACCAAAATTTAAACACATCTCTTTTACAATAATTAATACTAATTTAGTTTTTGGCAAACGTTATATAATATACTGAAGGAGAAGAGGTCGTCAATTTTACGGTTTTTTTCACGGAACAGAAAATACAGAGGTAGTGCGATGCGACACCATTACTACGGGAACCGCTGTCACCAAACTCACACAAATAAAACGGTAATCATATAATGCACTACAAATAAACAATTATTTTGATTTGTCATTTTAATTTTAGTCAAAACCAACACAAGTCACAAATCCTACTTCTGGAAATAAACCTTGACGATCTACAGATAGGATTTATTTTGTTTATGTGCAGAAAATCTTTACGACGTTTTATAATCTTATGTCAATTGACGAGTAAATTCCGCTACTCGACCATAGATGGCGTTATTTTCAGTGGAAGCGATTATATATTTTATTTTCTTAGAAATAAGGTTAACAGTCGCGTTACATGTCGATATTTATTGCTACTCAATAAGTGCAGCACATTGTATTTTTAATTACATTATCGATATCGATAGATATCCGATTTCTTTTGTATTTCGAACTTGCTTTATATACATAAATGTATTTTAAATACTAAATTAATAAATCCCAAATAAAAATACTTATACCTGCTGAATATTTTCAAAATAATCTCAATTCTCGGGTGATAATAATTAAATGCGCAATATTAACTAAATTGTGAAAATTATCGTAAAATCGGGTTAAAATAATATATACAGTGTTGCGTTCAAATACGTTTTGGGTTAAAATACATATTTTTGGTGTGGCAATATTCTATTGTCTTTGATGTTGACACTTGACATAACCTTTTGACTGGACAGATACCCTTTTTGCGTTGGTTGGAAATTGTCCGTCGTTGGGACCTTTTGATTTAATTGTAATTGGAAATATCTGGTTGAATCGCCCGTTGTAACCGATAATTTGGTCGCGATTAACGATAAGTTGAAATTGTAATCCCGAATTGACGAAAAACCTGGGATATTTTGGAACATAACGCCGTATTGACGCCAGACCGAATGGCACGCGAATTTGTTGAAAGTAATTGTGAATTAGTGATAAATAGCTGCTTCAATCTGGTGCTAAAGTGTAGCAGAGTGGTGCTGTGAATGCTGCCGGGACCACATTGTGAGGACCTGCGTCTTTGGGAACCTCCGTCCATCAACACTTGATCACATTACACGTTTCACCTACTCATTTCATACTTACATACGCACACACACGGACGCGATCTACCAAGGTCGCATGCTGTCGTCAACCAGCCGCAGGTAAGTGTGCATGTTGGAATATCTAATTGTTGTACAGAGGCCGGAGAGCCTATTGTTTGTTTGCAAGCAACGGTAAGGCTCCAAGTACGTGGACTGTTCGACCATACCAGTTACCGTTGGCTGGCTTATTGTAGGATTGAACAAGCTGGTAGCAGAAGCGTGGTCTTATAATATAAGATCCACTAAGTAAATTGGAAGTTTTGAACATTGTTGAAAATAACTTAGTAAGTTTGAATATATTACCATGTCATCCGGGCTATCAAATTGAAATGGTAGTTGTAGTTTGTACTGTAGTCCCTGTATTGTATTGACAAGTAAGATTTATTTGTGAAATTAGGAATTATTAGGTTGTATTTGGTACATAATTTGGTATATTTGTTGTAATTAATAATTGAATGTCACTAATCTGAACTTAAAAGTTTATCTAAATAATAATCACACACTTGTTAACATAACAAGACTTGAGTTGTGTATATTGATTTATTGCTTATAGTATTTATTGGATTGTGTTGTTAGAGATTGTCCGGCACAGTATTGTACATTCAATTGTTGTGTTTAATTGGTGTTGATCCAGCACAATATATACATTCAATTGTTATTTATTTTGTAACTAGCCATCCTTAGCAAGCTAGATTCATACTTGGAATAAGTACAGGGTCGGATTTGGACTTGAAATAATTGAATTTAAGTTTTTATTTTGGTGAAATTGTTCGGTTGGCTAACCAGTCATTGTTGTTTGTTTAGTTAATTTAGACTGGTTGGTATTGATATTTGTTTGTTGCAATGCCCTCATTAAAGGCAGTCAGGGAGTCTGCTGCCGGATTGAGATGAGATGCCTCACAGTTGAGACGGTTCACATCGGCAGCAGCAACGGTTGAGCGTTTGGACTTGGAAGAGCTCACCCTTGCTCGGTACGGGCGCTTGAATGAGAGGATCAAGTCAGCTGATGCTGCGCTCACACGCTTCTACGAGTTCATCATGGACGTGGATTTGGGGGTGATGGACCAGGCAGCCCGCGATAAGGTTTTGGGTGACTATGACCAGATTGTCCACCTGGGGGATGTCATAAGTCAACGAGCCCGGGAAATTTTGAAGAGCTGGGTGCCTGATGCGGCCAAGCCGTAGACCCCCGTTGTTGCAGGCCTTGGACTATTGGGTAGGCTGCCCACCCTGGAGCTGCCACATTTTGACGGTCGCGTGGACCACTGGCTGGGCTTCCTAAATCTCTTTAAGAGTCTTGTCGATGCACGCTCGGACCTCGGACCTGCCCAGAAGCTGGCCTACTTGTTGTCCGTTTTGGAGGGCGAAGCCAGAGCCTTGGTGCAGCACTTGCCGGTGACGGACTCCTCCTACCCGACCGCTTTGGAGCTTCTTCTTCGGTATCAGAACAAGCGCTGCCTGGCTGATGTGCACATCGGCCAGATTTTGGGACTATCGGCCATTGCCAGCACGTCGACGTTGCGCACTGACTTGCTGAACCCGTTGGTCTCAGCGACCAACGCCTTGAGACGCTTGGAGTTACCGGTATAACATTGGTCCTACTTGTTGGTGCACATAGTGCTGCAGTTGCTCCCCGCGGAGTTGAGGTCACGTTTTGAGCAGAAGTATGGTGGGGTTAGTGCCACCCATCTCAAATTTTTGGAAGACGAGTGTCGGTTTTTGGATAACACTCGTGGCGCCACGGGGTCACGCCCACCACCTTCTCGGCCTATAGACCAGGGACGGACTAGGGCTAGGGGGCCTGTTGATGTTCGCCCCGCCCCCCGTTTTGCTGGCGCCCGGAGTCCTCGGGCTAGGGGGCCTGTTGATGTTCGCCCCGCCCCCCGTTTTGCTGGCGCCCGGAGTCCTCATCATTGCGACTTTTGTAAGGCCACGGGGCATGTCATGGCGCGTTGCCCGGCCTTTTTGAATTTGCACGTGGGTGCCCGCCGAACTTCCCCAGACTTCATGCTGGGAATTAAAATCACCTAAAACTATAAATGGTTTAGGAAGAATTGAAAAAATATTTACAATTTCATTAAAAATTACAACTGATGGACGAGGAATATATACAGAAACAAAACAAATATTATCTACAACTGCTGCAATAACAGAAAAATCATTACTATGAGGTGGGATTGTGAAAAATGAAAATGAATGATGATGTTTGATGAGTAAAGCAACACCGCCATACCCATCAGAGCGGTCTTCTCTGACACATGCATACCTAGGGATCTTAAACAAAGACCCTGGTTTAAGCCATGTCTCTTGAAGAGCAAAAACAAAAGGTTTATATTTATTTACAATATGTATAATTTCTGACTTTTTATTAATTGCACTTCGGCAATTCCATTGTAAGACTTTGTTGTCCATGATTATTATTAGTTGATGATTGAGTAACTGCATTTAATACAGTGGCGGCGATGGACGGTGAAAGGTGATGTGTTTGAGTTAATGATTTTATCAAAGCAATGATTAGTTCATTTACAGTCAATGCAGACAGATCATCCTTAGCGATGAGGGCACAGCCATCTTTTGATTGAGGAACATTCCTAGCAAGTTCCTGATGGAATTGCTGATCATAACCTTTAGAAAACTGGGGTGGGGAGCGAGGTTTAATAAAAACTGTTTTTTATATGATATTTTATTTTGTTTAGATGGAGAGTAATCAAGGGGAACAGAAGCATTGATATGTCTTGAAGTTGTGGGAGAGGAAAGCAAGGCATCAGCATATGATATTTTAGAAATTGTGGGATGAAGCTTTGAAGCTTCAGCATATGAAATACATGATTTGGCCATGGATTCTTTAATGTTTTTTTGACGTTCATATTCTAAACATTTCTTGCTAGTAGCCTCATGAAAACCATTGCAAAGATAACAAGATAAATTATCCTCAGAGACTGTGCACCCTTCCCCAGAGTGACCTTGACCACACTTATAACAGCGGGGTTTGGACCTGCATTGAATCTTGACATGGCCATATCTACAACAATTGTAACATTGAATTGTTGGGTAAATGTACAGGTGTATGTTAAGTGCTGTATAACACATATATACACGCTTCGGAAGAATTTGGCCATCAAAAGTTAAAATAACTGTTTCGGTATTTTTTAATAAAGGTTTATCATCAAAAATAGTTTTTCTTTTGATTCTCCTTAGCTGTAATATTTTGCCACAACCAATTGGCACAGAGATGTTTTCTAATATTTCATCATCATTCCACTCTACGGGTATGCCTCTGACGACACCCATGCGAGTCACAGAAAATGAGGGGATAAAAGCTTTATAACACTCCCTTTCCAACAACTTGCTGGTTATAAACGAGTTGGCATCATTATAAGTGGAAAAAGCAATAACCAGCCTGTTTCGACCTATTTTCTTTAGACTACCATTAATAATGTTATTGAAAGAATTCCTTTTTAAGAATCGACCAAAAGTAACTGGATTCAGAAAAATATTGTCATTAGAGGCAGTTTGCTCGCTCTGAACATGTATCAAAAATGGAGCCGCATCGGAGGAATTGTACAAGAGCCGAGCAACTGAAGCTGGACGCTGACACGACCCACTCAGATCGTCAACGCCAGCCCTTAACAAAGGAGTACGCGGAGGATCAGATGCCTTATTAGTATCATCTACAGTAATCATTGTATCCATCTCGCCACAATCACAATCGTTAGAACGTTTCCCGCCATTCTTGCGCCTTTTTTTATTACAGTGTTTGCAAATTGTCGGCCGAGCAGACACCCTTTTGCGTTTTGAGCTATTATTGGTTAATGATAATGAACAATCAGTATCAACTGCACTGGTTTCATTATTAGAAATGTCACATAGTGACCTATTTCTAGTGGTGCCGTTCCTCCGGGGTCACCCGGAGGATCCATATTAAAAAGACAAGAACTAAAAAAAACTTACCAAATTTGAAGAAAACACTACGACTACACTAAAACTAAATAATAAAATGAAATATATACAAAAACTTAATCTAATCTAAAAGTCTAAATCTAAAAGTCCGCCAAAGTTCAGGTTTCCCGCGCTTTTTTCTTAATCTATCTTTTAATTTTCAATATTATTTTGTGATAGTGATGTGCTGTAACGCAAATGGCTCTTATCAATTATCGATAAATGGTGTGTCTGTAATTGGTTATAAACAATGTTAATAACAATTACAAACAGACACACCATTTATCGATAATTGATTAATGCCTATCGCTTTTGCGAGAGGCATTAAATGAAACCGCATTTGCGTTATGTATAATTTTCAGGCAACACACCAAAAATCAGATCACTAGTTTAGTCACAGGACATTTTTGATGTTTTGTCTTAGTTAAAACACAAAGTATCTTCCCGAGCACCTGACTGTAGAGGGTGCGTCTCATATCATATAAAGTTATTTGGTATATTTTCATTTCAATAATGTTGCAGTTAATGATTATCAAATATAAGAATAAAGAGGACATGGTCACTGACGTTCTGACGACGGAGCTCCATCGAATGAAATATGAAATGTTTATGACCGCTATGTGTTTGCGTCCAGAAGAAGATCGGAATTAAATTACTGCAATCCTTGACATAATTATATTATTTAGTCTAATAATCTGTAGTAGTTTTATAATTAAGAATATACCGGGTTTCTTAAAAACTACAATCCTTGCTTTATTTCAACACAAATCCTTTCTTAAATTTAAAAAGTTAAAAGAAAGCCCGTTACCGACCTGTATACTTTATCGATATCGATAAAGAAGTTGCTACCATTGCGCAGCACTATTTAGTCTGATAGGTTGGTAGTACTGTTGTATGACGTCTTGTTCCCCGTGTATGTTCGTTCAGTTGGTATTGAAGTGAACTGTTACCTGTTTTTATTTTTTTAGTACTAACATATAATATAACATGTTATTTAAAATAAGCGAATAAGCAGATTAGTTTAAGTTTAGTTTAAACAAATTAGTGAGCTAATAAAACTGATCGGCAAAGTACGAAGGAAAGTTCATTGATGTCGTTTAAAAACGAATAGGTACAACTTAAACGTAACCAACTAAAAAAGCAAAATACATAATTTCGTTATTTTTAAGGTGATACGTAAAAAATAAGACATAGCTCGAGGGGCGTAGCTTAACGGAAGACGCGGGGAGCACCCCCGCTAGAATACATTGCAAACTCGAGCGCACGCTCGCGGTGAGTTTGCGATGTAGTTTGTGTGTTTTGATGTTTTAGAATAGAGAAGGCACGGAGTCGCCAAAATCAAATACATTTCTTTTTAATCTGAATTAAACTAACTTATTCATTATATTGTTAGGTATTTAGTGTTTTACTTTATTTAAGAATGACAAAAAATAATATAACGTGTGTAAATGAACAGACCGTAACAGTAAATGATCATATTGACCTAAGAAAAAGAACTACTAGTGTAGTAACCAAATTCTTACTATGATTTTATTTAATTAATTTACTTAAAATGAGTAGTAACAAAAAGTTGCTTCAAAACTACGCTTTTTAACACGCTTTTATTAGGTCGACCTGTATGTAACTAACTATGTAATGGAATCTAAGGCAACTACTTTAACCATCTTCCAAGGGTCGTAGCGTAATGAAAATTAGCAACTGTATGTAGTTCTGATGACAATACAATAATATGGTACTGTCGAACTGATCTGATGATGGAGCCGGAAGATATGAACTGGAACTTCATGATGGAAAATCGTATCATAGCTGTTTTGAATTTCTTAGAAAAGTCTTGTAATGAACTTTGACCACGATTAGGTTTCAAGGTCTGATGATGAAGCCGGAAGATAGGCAGTGGCATTCCATGATGGAATATCGTATCATAGTCGTGTTTGTACTTGTGAGAAAAGCCACGTAATGGACTTTGAACACGATCAGGTTTCAAACAGGATCAGGTTTCAGGATAACAAACCTAAAGAAAATCCGTTATCGGTTTTCTTAACCTTTTTGTCAACTTTTTGTGATGTCACTTTCAAATCCTCTGGGGTGATTGACCGTTTAATTGTTCACTACTCGTGGGAATAATATAAAAAAAGAAACAGCAACACAAAGAAAACGGAGGCTACAAAAAAAAAAGGAAAAGCGCGAACAAATTTTTTGTTTTTACGTGCACTTATAAAAGCGTGTTTTTCTAGTGATTTTTAAACTATTAATTTATTATTAATTAATTAAAGATTATTCATCCAATTAAATTTTTTGATGGATATTTTCTTACGAATAAAAGTCAGAGATTTAATTAAAAATTACTAAAAATTAAAAATTACTACACTATTTTCTTGGAATACATGTCTCTCGCCTTCATTTAATATTTCATCAGAGACATTTCCCCCGCGTGTTTTATTTTCTTTGTTTGTATCCTTGCCCCTATTTTTATTAATTACATATTCTGGATCACGGATCTCTAAGGAGCCGAGGACCTACCAGTCATATCATTATTGTCAATCTCTATTTCATATGGTAGAGGCTCATCATCTTCACTGACCTCTTTGTTAGTTAATGATTGACTTTCTAAAGTATTGTATATACCTACTTTGTATTTAATTATTTCTTTTTTCGTTTTTTGATCTTTTATATTTTTATTATTATGAATGTGAGGAATATGTAGGTTATTATTTATTTTTATGTTATTTTCATTATAATTTATAGTTGATGTATGGCTGTTTGAGTATTTGTCTTACCTACCCAAATGTCCTTACTTTGATACTGTTCGTCAGATCGTTGAGCTCCTTAAGTTCAAAGTTGAGCTACACGATAACTGACAAATGTTTGCACTCTGGATGGTCCGCTCAAATTTGTGACTTATCGTACTTATAATAATTGAAAGTAATCTGATTATGATATGATCCTACAATGCTCCTAATTTAAGAAATCTACACTAATATTATAAAGCAGTAAAGTTTGTTTCTTTGAATGCGCTAATCTTTGAAAGTACTGGGTGGATTAAGATAAAATTTGGTATTGAAGTAGGTTGAAGCTTGAGAAGTGTGATAGGCTTCTTTTTACCCAACTGCTAGTTTGTAAAGTCTTTGCATATTTTCCTTCAATATAAGATAAGATAAGATGAAATTTATTTGTACATAAGAAAAGACACGTAATACATAAAAGAAAAACAGTAGGTTGTACAGCAAATCTAAAAATTAGTGTCAGATTTCCGGCACCTAAACTAGGTACGCAGACCTGTATCTTAGGAGTCGGAGATATTTCGGCATTGGCAATAAATAACACGACCGTGACATTTCTGTTACAATATTTCTGTTGTCAACAGCAAAAGAAGGTTGTGTGTGTGTTTATGAGTGTCTGGAAGGTTTGTGTGTGAGTAGGTGTGTGTATATGCGTGTGTGGGCGACGGTGTGATTATGTGTGAATGAGAGATAGTATGATTCCATAGGAGTATAAATAAATTTAAGTTTCGATACACAATATTTTTTCTGCTTCGTCATAAGATAAATGAAGTAGCCAGTTCTTAAGTTTTTTTTAATTCGTGAGTGGTGAGTCTATAAATGGAAATAATTTTATTAATTTTGTTATAAATACGTGAACTTTGTGCTAAAAATTGACGACTTGCAAATGCATATCGACAAGGGATTGCTTTGCATACTGGAAAACCATTGCGCCTTTGAAGTAGGTTTTTGTTTAGAGGAAGAGTACGGTGTCTTCGCTGGATAGAACGGAGGATATATAGCTGTCTGACTGTGAGGATTTGTGCGTCAGAATATAGCTGGTCAGTAGAGAAGTCTCTTGGTTTAAAGAGCATCACTTTCAGTACTGCTCGTTGTCAGTTATGTTTAATTTTTAAATAATTTATAAATATTTGATATTTAATAACAGGGCTTTACCTATGAATTCGCTGTTTTGCCGTACTGGCAATTTCAAATTATAATATTAAATCATATACTGTCCTCTTAATCTGTATCATGGATACTGTGGAGTTTTTTTTGCCGGTTTTTCTCCCTAGAAAACGACAAATTTCAAACCATGCACTAACTTCTGACGTATTGTAAGTGCCCATGTGAGCCTATGTGAAATAAATATGTTGAGTTTGAGTTCGATAATCATATTGTTTTGGCTAATAATTATAATTACAAATTAATTTTATTTTATAATTTGGAATTCTTGTTTCAAAGTTTGGCATAACCGTGCCCCTTGTACCTACGGCCCACAACCTCAACGACGTTTACAAAACGAACTCTAAAAATGAATGCACCACCCGTTATTAGTTTGCTCGTGTCCGATCTGGAAATTTCGACCTGAAAAATGAACCCTTTGGTTGTCGATGACGAATTAAAGGCGATTGTGGGAGCTGATGACACCCAATCTGCGGCTGAATTAGAAGCAGCTTTCAACGCTAGTATCAAAACAATATTGGTTTACTTGCGTCAAATTGGCAAGGTAAAAAAGCTTGACGTCTGCCCCACGAATTCAGTGATCATCACCGCGAAGGACGCATCGAGACGTACCTTGCACTGCTTAACAGGCACACAAACGAAATAATTTTGTTGCCTGCGGTGAAAAATGGATCCTGTTTGACAATCGTAAGCGAAATTGGTTAGATCCTGGATTAGCATCTAAACGTTTTCCTAAACGAAAACTGACCCCTAGAAAAGTGATGGTCCCTGTTTGGTGGTCTAACCCTGGTGTAATGAGTTATCTACCAAACAGGATGAGCATTACTGCAGAACTGAACACAATTATGGAGAAGCTCGCACATCTCCAACCAGCTTTGGTCAATCGCTCGGCTCCGCTGCTCTTGCACGACAACGCGCGTCCTCATACTACACAGCAGACGGTCTACAAGTTACAAGAGCTGGTGTTGGAAGTTCTCCGCCATCTGTCGTACTCACTAGACCTTGCACCTACAGACTTCTACTTTTTCCTGAATTCTAAACTTCTCGGAAAAAAATCAACATCATAGAGGCAGTAAAAATGCCTTTGCAGAATTTGTTGCCTCCCGTCCAACTGATTTCTTCAAGAAGGGTATCAATAAGCTACCAGTGCGTTGGAAAAGATGCATCGATTGCATGGGTGATTACTTTGATAAATAGAAATAAAATATATAGAAAAAAACACGATGACTGATTTCATGAATAACGGCAATATCATTGGTAATGACTTTCAGTATTAATATACCAGACGTACTACAGGGCACCATCCTCACTTGGTCAATATACCACTTTGTCATACTATGTAATTCTCCTCTACATTTATTGTGCGCACTTTGTCGGTCGGACTTCGGTCGGACTTCGACCGGTCTTCGAATCGGTTTGGAACTCTCTGTCGGCTTCTGTGTTCTTTTCCACATATGACCCGTCTGCCACCTTTAAAGTAAGAGTGAAAAATCTCCGGCAGATGCCTTGCCACCACGAATTTTGGCCCTGGCAACGCACTTTCTTTCTATTTCATTAAGAAAAAAGCAGAAGAAAAATATTAGTTTAGTCCTGTCAAATTAAGATATTCCATAGACAATTTTAGACTCGATTAAAAAATTGGTTACTAAAAATACGTCAATTTACGTCAGGCGCTGACTAATTTGACAGAAATAAACTAATATTTTCTGTCCTTTTATAATGAAATAGTAAGAAAAAGATGCACTGAACTTTAGTTTAGTTTGTGAACAAGACAATCCGCGCCAATGTATTTATTTCTATCTTAATAGGAAATAAACAGTTTACTGACTAATTTTTTTCCAAGAAGTTAGTAGTTAGACACTGTTGATCATCCAAATTTAAAAATTATAATGGCGACTCTAATCTTCTGTTTTCCGAATCACATGTAATATTCGAGGTCTGCTCCGGCGCTGGGATTTTGTCTCTGTAAAATAAAACTGGTATGTAAATATTAAAAAATAGGGAACCCTCATAGTTCGTCATGTCTGTCCGTGCGTCCGTTCGTATGTCACAGCCATTTTATTCCGAAGCTATTAGGACTATACATGTGAAACTTGGTAGGTAGATGTATTCTGTAAACCGCTTTCAGATTTTATAAAAAAAAAATATTTAAAATAAAGGGGGGCTCACCATACATGGAACTGAAACTGAAAAATTTTTTTTTTTCATTAAACCTATGTGTGTGTGGTATCTATAGACAGGTCTATAAAAATGACATAGGGGTTTCTGAAACTACTTTTTATAAAGTCAATCGTTTAAAAGATATACGCTCCCAAAGTGGTAGAATGTGTACCTCCCCCCCCCCTCTAACTTCTGTAATAATGGAATGAAAATCTAAAAAAATATATGTCTGTAGATCTTAATGTATACTTTCAACCAAAATTGGTTTGAACGAGATCGGGTCAGCATTTTTTGTGATACAACATATTTTCTAAAACCGCAAATATAACTTTGTAATTCATACAAACACTATGAAAAACAAAGTTATTTGGCGTAGTTGTAAAAAATGTAAATAACTTAGTTTTAAGAAATTTGTAAGGTTTTGTTTTTCGTCAAATAAATATACATATTATATTATATTATATTATAATAGTTACTACGAAACCCTTCATGGGCGAGTCTGACTCGCACTTGGCCAATTATTTTCCGTCATTTTACGAGCATGATCCCTCAGGCGTTCCAAATGTCGGTTTTTAGGGTTCCGTAGCCGAATGGAAAAAAACGGAACCCTTATAGTTTCGACATGTCTGTCCGTCTGTCTGTCTGTCTGTCCGTCCGTCCGTATGTCACAGCCATTTTATTCCGAAACTATTAAGACTATACATGTAAAACTTGATAGATAGATGTATTCTGTGAACCGCTTTCCGATTTTAAGAGAAAATTTAAATAATATTTAAAATAAAGGGGGCTCCTCATACATGGAACTGAAACTGAAAATATTTTTTTTCATGAAACCTATACGTGTGTGGTATCTATAGACAGGTCTTTAAAAATGACATTAAGGTTTCTAAAATTACTTTTTCATAAAGTTAATCGTTTAAAAGATATACGCTTCCAAAGTGGTAAAATGTGTGTCCCCCCTCTAACTTCTATAATAATGAAGTGAAAAATCTAAAAAAAAACACATGTTGTAGATCTTAATGTAAACTTTCAACCAAAATTAGTTTGAACGAGATCGAGTCAACATTTTTTGAGATACAGTATATTTTCTAAAACCGCAAATATAACTTTGTAATTCATACAAACACTGTGAAAAACAAAGTTATTTGGCGTAGTTGTAAAAATTGTAAATAAGCTACTTTTAAGAAATTTGTAAGGTTTTTGGTTTTTTTTTTCAAATAAATATATTAAGTATATTATATTTATTATAGTTACTACGGAACCCTTCATGGGCGAGTCCAACTCGCACTTGGCCAATTTTTTCACCTTTCGTTGTCTTTTATTCTTATTCCCCATATCGGTAAACTAATGTTATATAAACATTGTTCACTTGTCAAATATAGATAAATAAAATCAGAAAACAAGACTAAACAATAACTATTTCGATAAAAAATTATAATCACGGTTGCGGGAGGAATCGACACAGGTCTATCACTGACAAAGGCCGCAGGCGAACTGGGCGGGCATAAGAAAGTGACAGAGTCTATTACTTCCACGTGCGAAAAAAAGAGAGCGCAACAATACGCTGGAACCAAAATAAAACAACGTAAGCGCCAAACCAAATAAAAATTGTTTAAAAATAAATTAAGCTATGTATCAAAAAATATTTTCAGTCAGAGTTTTCAATTACCTATTATGCACATTTTGAATGCAATTTTGAAATGAAATTCCTTAGGATTTTAGAATTATAGTGAATAATAAAAAAGAATAGAGGTCTTTTCGGAATCAAATTCGACGGAGCAAATTTAACCCAATTGCGTTTTCCTTCGGTCAAAGTATTAATGAAATAGTCAATAAACATATTACCAAAAATTAAATCCATACTTGCTGGAATAGTGAAATAAATGTTGACGAAAAAACCCCTAATTTATTTTGGTATCGCCTTAATGTAAGCAAGTAAATAAGCAGATAAGCAATTAAGCACTTAACGTAAGTGACTTTTTATAAAAATAAACGAATAAGTGCGTTAAAAGTTTTAAGTCGTTTATGACATCTCTGCTTAAAACATAGTGTATTACATACTAGAGATGGGTAACTAGCCGAAATTTCAATAGCTTAGCTAGCCGGCTATTTGTGGTCTAATAGCCAGCTAGCTATCCAGCTATTTTAGCTATTTGGCTATTGAACCATAGCGACTAGCGCTAGCGGTGGTGCAGCGGCATAGCTAGGACTTAATGACCAATCGCCTTACGATTCGAGTTCGAAACTCGCCGCGGGAACAAGTGTAGATATTAATAATAAGTTAGGAAATGTTATGCCTTCGTTTTTTTATTTTTATTTATTTTATAATTTTGAAAATAAATTATTTCCCCTAGTAAGTCGTACTTACGTATTATTATTATAAAAATACGAAAATTTATACTAGTGGCATCTGTGTTTACGCATATAAAACTAACTAAAAACTGCCAGAACATCGACTCAGACTTTAGTTGTCGGCAAATAAAGTACAGATGTCGCACTGCTCCTGATAATTAAAATGCTTTTAATCCAAATTTTGACTAAATTAGGTTTAAAATCGTATATATATCGTCATATTCGTATAAATGTAAGTGTAAATAAATTCAATGCTTAGTTTGTTCATAAAATCAAATGAACTTTTAAATACGCCGATATAACATTTTATGTGTTATTTTTATTTATCTAGCTACGTAGATACCTACTCAATGTTTCATCGACAGGCCTAAACCACATAGTACATTATATCATAAACCTGCTAAAGTAATTACGAAGTCATTAAAATAAATAGTCAAAGACTCTAATAATATTATGTACATATTTTAAATAATTATCAAATATTTAGTTCTTTTTTACCTTTACATCTGAAGGTAACTAACTAATTGTCGTATTTCTTATACTAAATGAACGAAATTACTAAACATAATGCCCTCTCTTTCTCCAGTCTATTTTGTGACTGTTGTGAGAAAGAGATGTGTGATGTGAATGGTGTCTCATACTACTCAGCGCAGCTGCCACAGAGTACATTTTTATATTGCGCAGTGAGCGAGCGCGCATTCAGCTAGTCAGCTATAGCCGATAGCCATATCGGCTACTCCGGCTAGCCGGCTACCGAATACTATCCGCTGTGCCGTAACTTGTCGGATATTCTAGCCAGCCAGTAGCCAATAGCTAGTTATCGTGTTGACGGATATCGTAGCCGTGGCTATTTTATTAATAGCGGCTATTTGGCTAGTTATTAGAATAGCTACCCATCGCTATTACAATTACATACTCTTTGTAATCAAGTTTCATGGGTATTTGATAAAGTTCTTTAATTAAGTTTCTCTCTGTAATTTTTCAGCAAAGTTAACTATTAAGCCTTTTGTATTCCCGATTCTAGTGACACGATTTAACGTATGATATTAATTTTTCAAGTTCCCTATTATTAAGTTAGTTGATACGATAAGATAGAAATGAGGTTATAAAGGTGTATAACATAAATGTTTAATTTATGGGGAACTTTAATAGTGGATTTTAACTGCTATAACATATCCAATTAAGATGACATACGACTGGTTCGAAGCTATAGGGCGACCAAGATTTGTTGTCGCCCCTATGGTCGACGCTAGTGAGCTGGCTTGGCGCCTGTTATGCCGTAGACATGGAGCAACATTGTGTTATACTCCTATGTTTCACAGTAATGTCTTCACCAAAGATCCTAAGTATAGAAAAGATAATATGGTAACTAGCGAAGAAGATCGCCCACTCATTGTCCAGGTATGTGTATGTTACTAAAGTAACATCTAAGAGCAAATTATAATAATGTGTTATCATTGAATGTGACTCTTTGTTAGAATATTTTTGATGTATTAAACAACAAACAAACTGTTTTCAGTTCTGTGGTAATAACCCTGAAACAATGGCTGCTGCAGCTAAACTGGTTGAAGCACAGTGTGACGCAATTGATGTGAATCTGGGATGCCCTCAATCTATTGCTAAGAGAGGCAAGTATGGAGCATTTCTACAGGATGACTGGGAACTATTGAAGAGAATTGGTAAATTTCTATTATAACTTCCTAAATCTATTCACTGACTGTGACAATATTTTTCGTAATTTTATAAGTGTTGATTTATACTTATAAAATTATATTTGCATATTGGTTCTTTTACTTTTTGTTGCTTTTGTTGTAAGCTGAAATTACTTATTAATTCTTCTTTTGTTGTAGTTCAAGTAATGTCTAAAGCAGTCTCTGTACCAATAACATGTAAAGTACGAATATTTGAAAGCATAGAGAAGTCAGTGGAATATGCACTCATGTTGCAAGATGCAGGATGTAAAATGCTCACAGTTCATGGAAGGACAAGAGACCAAAAAGGACCATTAACGGGTATCGCTAGTTGGAAACATATAAAGGCAGTAAGGTGGGCGTTTTTTGTATATTTTACAAATACTAAATATAAAAAGGGATTGTGGAATTAGGGAGTGTAATTTTAAAAATAGGTGCAGATCTTCCTGATTTTCACACTTTATTTTTATCTTCTAATAATTATTGGTATAGTGACTGAGCTATGTATGGGTTTGTAGCTCCTTCACCATATAAACTTAACTGTGCCAAATTTCATAAAATTATGAAGCACAGATGAACATGAACATAACTAATCAAGGATGTATTTGTGTAGTTTTTAGTTTAATAATACAATAGTCACCCATCCACTATCTGACCATGGCAACTTTGTAAGCCTCCCTTACAGATCAAGTCATATGGCTGTTATTATTTATTATCCTCTTCCTAGTAAATTTAAACATGATTCGATTGAATTCAAGAATAAAAATTGAAGGAAAAACTGGTGCAATTAAATAAAAAGACATTGGAGCTGTCCTTGCCTTCAGCCTTATTTCTTATCGAGAGATAACCCAAGAATTTACTATCATGCCATAATGATATAGAAATATACCATATTTTTTTCAGGGAAGCAATATCAATACCCATGCTAGCAAATGGAAACATTCAATGCTTAGAAGATGTCTACAGATGTTTAGATTACACAAAAGCTGATGGCATAATGAGCGCAGAAGGTACACTTACAAATCCTGCTATATTTGATGGAGTTAACCCATTAACATGGGATATGGTTGAAGAATATCTCGACTTAGTTGAAAAATACCCATGCCCGTCATCTTATATAAGAGGACACTTATTTAAAATGTTTCATAAAATGTGAGTAAACATAATATAGCATTGGCCAAAGGTACTGATTACCGGCTCTATGACATATTTTATTTTTTGATATGTAAAGATTTTGTCAGATTATATTGGTTTATGTTGTTGTTAATTATTAGAAAATAGCCTACATATTTGCATTAATTTCGTTTTCGTTGTTGTCAGCCGAAAAGCATGGCCATAGCTTAGCAGGCCAATCCAGATGTACAATGTTATTTTCCCGAAACCATGTCTTAGTGCAGGCAGATTTGTTGAATGACATGATACGCTAGGATTTAACTGTATCCATGTTCGTTTCACCAGAATAAAACATACCTATAAGAAAGCAGCGATGCAGTTTCTGTTTTTTTGTACTGTAAACAGTCCTTGTGGTACCGGCAAATAAATTCAAACAATTTTGCCGCCGCCGTATTCTACGGTTGGTATCACACACTGAATATTTATTAATGACTCTTTTAATAATGATGGATCTGCAGGTTCTGATGTTCCTTGGCAATGGGTCTCCAAGTAGTTCAGAGAGCCATTCAATAGTGTTTTGTATGGATCCGCACAGACATTTCACAGTTTAGGAAATCTCTACCTCTGATTTCCCTAGCTCATACAGAACCTGTACTCAGTTGTTTTAATGAAAGCTCCCTTCGTTTTACAAGCTGATCAATAATTCTAAGAATCCTGAAATTACTAACTATGGTGGCCCATGGCTTTATTCACATTGTAGTTCCAATTACCTTGGAGATTCTGGGATTAAAAGCAGTAATCTATATATTGCCTATAACCTCCTCTATCTTCCAATCAAAGTCCCATTTAAATCGGTTTAGCCATTCTAGAGTTTAGCCTAGAGAAAAAAAATCATGTAATAATTATGTATAAGCACTACAAAAACAGTAATAATGTAATTAACTTGAATAAGTAACATTTAAATTTCATTTACATTATGAAGCAAGTCATTATTTTAAACCATTTAAAATAAGAATGCTTTATTAAATCGATTTTTTACTATCAATATTTTTGGCCAAGGTTATATTATCAAAATAACTTTAGGTATTATTATATGTAGAATCAAGTCTATGCTCCAGCGCTATAATTAGACTGTTTTGACTATAGATTTTCATTTGAAGACAACAATGAAGACAGGCAAATTCTGGCTACTGCACAAAATTTAGATGACTTTAGAAAAGTTTGTACAAATATTAGAAACAAATATTTACCATATCATGAAGGAAAACTTTATTTTGAAAATGACGAAAATATATCCAGAATAGGATTCAATTTAATATTGCCTCCATGGATTTGCCAACCTTACGTCAGAATGTCACCTGAAGAGCACACACAAAAGATCGAAAAGTTGAATACCATTCAGATCCAGGTAAACCAATGACAAACATGAACCTAAGTTGTAGAACATTATGTGGAATAAATATTTTACCAGTTGTTGTTTATAGGAAAGTGAAAGTGAAAAGAGAAAATCTGAAGATACTGATGAAGTCCCTATTTCTAGAAAGAAAATGAAAAAGATTAGACGGATGAGTAGAAGACCAGAAAAACAAGACATGCAACAGAATGGTAGAAGTGGCCAAATCTGTGTCTTTAAAACTTGTCCTAATCCTCTGGTTAGTACTTTCTTTAGCATTAGTATTTTTATTCCGAATATGAGTTAACATGTGTTCCTTATAAATAAAATATTAATATTTAAATATATTTTATTTTCAGGGTGGGAAATGTCTCTATCAACTATGTAAGAAATGTTGCAGAAATAAATGCTATGAAGAAGATTTGGACTGTAAAGGTCACGGGATACTTGTACATACTAGGCGTGAAATGGCGAAAAAGTTTTCAAATGTCGAAAATAACACAAATTGCGACTAATTAATTTGAATATCGTAATTTATTTTGACACTAATTCCTGTGCCTACAATAATTATGTAATTTATATATATTATATAATATATAATTGTGTATATAATGTACATACTACTTATAAGACCAAAAATGTTAAAATTTTACATGAAATAAGGTTTGTTTCAACAAGTACACAGATGTTTTTTTAACGTGCAGTATTGCGAAAATTAAACCCGTAAGATATACGTCTTGAAAATTTTTAAACGATACTAGAACTTTTACTTTCATAAATCCGGACAGCAATAATTTAGAGCAATCTGAAAAGTGAAGTTTAAATAAAGATTAGTTTTGTGTGGGCTGTTACGTTAGCTGTTTGTCCGCTCAGTCATTTGTACAGTAAGTTACGGGAAGGCAGAAGCCAGAAAAATTTAATTGTTTACTCAGCTGTTGGGCACACCCCAGTCTGTCAGAGGTCAAACAAGCCGTCACTCCTTGTAAAATACTTGTAGGTACTCAGCTGCATCAAGTTAGACTGGGAGCCGACCCCAACATAAAAAAGAAAAATTGGCCAAGTGCGAGTCAGACTCGCCCATGAAGGGTTCCGAAGTAACTATAATAATATAATATAATATGTATATTTATTTGACGAAAAAAAAAACCTTACAAATTTCTTAAAACTAGCTTATTTACATTTTTTACAACTACGCCAAATAACTTTGTTTTTCATAGTGTTTGTATGAATTACAAAGTTATATTTGCGGTTTTAGAAAAATGCTATATCTCAAAAACTGCTGACCCGATTTCGTTCAAACCAATTTTGGTTGAAAGTTTACATTAAGATCTACAGACATATATTTTTTTTAGATTTTTCACTCCATTATTATAGAAGTTAGAGGGGGGACACACATTTTACCACTTTGGAAGCTTATATCTTTTAAACGATTGACTTTATGAAAAAGTGGTTTTAGAAACCCTGATATTATTTTTAAAGACCTGTCTATAGATACGACACACGCATAGGCTTCATGAAAAATATATTTTCAGTTTCAGTTCCATGTATGGGAACCCCCCTTTATTTTAAATATTTTTTAATTTTTTTCTTAAAATCGGAAAGCGGTTCACAGAATACATCTACCTACTAAGTTTCACATGTATAGTCTTAATAGTTTCGGAATAAAATGGCTGTGACATACGGACGGACGGACAGACAGACAGACATATCGAAACTATAAGGGTTCCGTTTTTTGCCATTTGGCTACGGAACCCTAAAAAGGCTAAGTTGACGTGAGTGGACTATTTTTATTAGAATAGTGGTAAACCATCACGCGGCCCACGTGATGGTCATCTGCAGCCCTATTTATATTCGTGCAAATCGAACTGAGTTATTAGGCATTATTATGATTAGATTTTTTATAGATAACCAGCTGATGAGTCGCCTATGCTTATTTTTAGGGTTCCGTAGTCGACAGCGAACACTTATACATAGTTTCGCCATGCCTGTCTGCCCTAGTGACGGGTAATTTTCCGTAATTTTTCAAAACTTGTAAATTTATCCTTTTACTTTTCGGAAAAATATAAATACGGAAAAATTTGTTTAATTTATAATTTTACTTTGAATAAGGGTCAAAAAGTTTGAGTCATAGGGTGCGAGTGTGCGTTTCGCCGGGTAATCGATTCCTTGCGTGACTAGAGGGCTGGCTCGTTATTTGCCTAAGCATTGCCAAACAACGTGACAACGCTGCTAGTCTTTGAGTGTAGTGCTTCGATTTTACAGTAAATAGTCAGGATTATTTTGCAGTGGTAACTCTAAATAAACAAAAGAAAAGATAACCAAGGGAAGTTAAGAGGAGGCTCCTTAAATTGTATGTAATTTTGTATTAATATTTTGAAACAATCACGCATACAATCAAAATGGAACTTTAGTATATGATTTATTGGATCTTTTTCTTTCCATGTCTAGACCAGTTTCGAAATTGGAACATTTTCGCCCGATTCATTTTTTAATCGAATATCATGTCTTTTTTAAAGTTTATTCAAAATTTAATCAGGATTACTCGGCTTTTATGTCTAAAATTAGTATTGACAGTAAGAAAATATAGTTTATTATCCAAATATAGGACATTTTTTCTCTAAATCAATTATTACTTTAGTTATAAACGAAATAAGAATTGAGACTTACGACATTTAGTTTCGAACCCAAATATGGTAAAAGAGCGCACGCGATATTCAACTTTATTACTGCTGCGTTAGCGTTTAGCACACAACGGCAATTTCGAAACCGAACATGGTGAAAGAGCGCACGCGATATTCAACTTTATTACTGCTGCGTTAGCGTTTAGCATACAACGGCCTAACCGGGGTGGATGAGGGCGGAGCTTGCGTGAAAATTATTTTGGACTGCCTGGTCTTAATCAAATTATGAATTAAATTATGGTTTATTATATTTTTTGTTTAAATAAAAAAAAAACATCCATCAAATATTATGATTAGGTAATTAAACATTAATAGGAATAATCACATCTATTCAGTTGAAGATTAATCCGAGTCGTCATTTGTAAAAAGGGAATCATGGTTAACATTTCCTCCTGCATCTGTATCTACAAACAATAAATCTTGAGTTGGTGGGTTATCGTCTTTCTCCTCAATAATTTGAGCAGATCGTTCTTTATAATTTTTGGTAATTGATACGATGGTGTCAAAGCACAAAAACTTTTTCCCATAGTGGATGTTCTACCAAAACAAATCAAGGTTCCGGATACTGCGGTTGATAAAGCAATCAATTTATCAGTATCCTTCCTCTCATTTATCGAGCTATCTTGTTTTTATTGATAATAGGCTCGCGTATAACCACCATCTCACTATCATCAAGGTAAGTGATGATGTGGTCGATAATGTAGCACGCTTAACCTATTCCCTCTTGACTTAAAGACCCCCAGGTTATAGCGATCAGGAAACAGATTTCCGCAGGGAATTCCACTCCTTAGCCGTACGCACAATGAAAGTATTCCCAAAACGTTTTGTGCGTATGGGTGGGATGTCCACCATGAAACGATGGCGCATCGCCGTTTGTCTTGTAGTCCGGTGATGGAATGGGCTTGGCGGAATTAGATTGTGTAATTCCATCGCACACTCCCCGAAGTGTAACCGATAGACTTGCAACTCGTCGTTGATGTTCAAGGCTCTGGAGTTTCGTCTGGACGAATGTATCGTTGCCAATTAGTCTCTTGGCCCGTTTCTTGATAGACTCAAGCGCGTTCAGTTGATATTTGGCAGATCCGTACCAAAGATGAGAGTACATACTCCGTACACGATTTAGCTTGAACTTGATACAGATTGAGAAGCTGTTCCGGTGTGAAGTACTGTCTTACCTTTGCTTGGATTCTCAAATTTTTGCTGCTGGTTGAGCTTCGATGAACGGACCAAAATTGAGGGTGGAAGTCAATGTTACCGTTACGTGACCTGCAGTGGCCAGTTTGGAAAGCAGTCAACCGACTGCGCACCTAAGTTGGCCGTTGCAGGCACAATTTATCAAAATGGGGGATCATAGACCACAATAACACCCAGTGCAAATGCGGTGCTCCTCAGCGAACCATGTCCCAACTGCTGGAGTTGTCCTATGTGCCCAAACATGTGCACTTTTACCGACCTTATTAATGTCGCGACTAGAGTGGCTACCTACAGGGCCGAACATAAAATTTAAATGATAACTACCATCGATTCGAAGAAGAAGAAAAATTTTACCCCACGAATCTCAATACGATCGGTTATGGGCACAGTTAGACCTCGAATAGGAGCCGGCTGGAATTTTATATTATATCTTATTTTATTTGCTCCTTTTTACGGAGAAGAGACACGCCTGGGTCTTAGCTGCATTAATTGACCAAGTTGGCATCGCCTCATTCGGAGACAGCCTTCAAGGACAAGTTTAAGCGCCCAAACACGGCCTCACGGTGATACTGGATCTGTGACCCACCAGCTCGCGCGCTGGACAAGAAACTGCTGTCGCTCCTGAATATAACTGTTAAGATGAATATTAGAAGGTGAACTATCCATTTAATTTGCTTCTTTCGGCTAAGTTCGCCATGTTTTCGAACTTATAATTTTCACATGTTGTGGACATTTATGGCAAACTGTGCGACCGCATACGACTATCATTAGCATAACGAAATGTTTTGTTACAATATTTGTTTTTTGTACAGATTCCACACGAGTTTGTCCTTATTACGACCCATTTCTAGAAGTAGTACTGGTTTTAAATTAGAAAGCCCCTAGCAGGCGTTTAATAACTTAAACGGGGAATTCCCTGTATGCGAATTACATTAGTGTTGCAAAAACAGATAAATACTTGTTTTTCGTTTTGTCCTGCTAATTCAAAATTGTATTACTAGTAGTAGTAATACTGATATTGTTTATTGTACACATAATTAACTTGTTTATTTATTAAAATGAGCATTTATTGAAAAGGAAAAATAAAGGAAATAATGGAAAAATATATTTTTTTCTTTTCCGTCCGAAATTTTTCTGCTACCCATCAGTAGTCTGTCTGCGGCTTAGCTCAGACTCTATTGGTACTAAAACGCTGAAATATGGCATGGATATACATATTAATCACGCCGACAAAGGGGTAAAATAAAATCATGAAAAATTATTTTCGTAGGTTACTCCTACATGTAAAGAGGGGTTAGTTTTTTATCTCTTCTACTCCTTAGTGTGGGGTATCATTGGATCACTGGATTGGTCGTTCAAAAATAATGCGAGTGTGGAAAGAACGTGTAATTTTCGTTAGAGTCAAGAGCCCCCCGCTCTTATCACTGAATCGAAAATTGGTCTTTCCACACTCCCATTATTTTTACCCCTACCAACTAAGTGGTTGTAGATAGGAATGCAGATTAAAGATGCGCGACTATGAATGATTTCATTCGAATCATTCGACTTAGTAAATCATTCGAATTATTCGAATGATGGGCGAAATTAGTAACTAATTGGATATTCGGCCGTTCGACGTTGTCTCTGGTAGTTCAGTAGTATAGTTAGTTAAACAGTAGGTACTAATACTACTTTTTCTTTTAAGGCATTTGTCCCATCCACTTCGACTCCACAAAGTAAATATCAGCTATTATACGTTTTAATTGACAGAATTTGTGATTTATGTTTAGCGGCAGTTGGTATTACTAAGTATTATAATATATTGTACCCACTGGTTATTATTATAATCGTAAAGTAATAGTAATGTTTAGTAAATGGTTAGTAGTACGTTCGTAAACCATAAACGTGCTTATAAAGTTTAAAACACATTAATTTTAATAATCACACACAATAACAAACACTATTTGATTATGTTCACAGACTGAAATTTAGAATGATATAATTCAACCGCTCGTCCGACCAGACTATTGCAGTGGCAGGCAAGCGAATAGAACGACAGACGAGGACGACTTCATTCCCAACGTCATTAGTAGTTACTAATATTAGTAGTCGTCATTCGATTATGAAAATTAGTAACCTACTAATATTCAAGTCGAATTTGTAAATTAGTAGTTGCAGATATTTCGAATAACAAAATCATTCGCAGTCGCGCATCTCTAATGCAGATGTCACGACAGTAGTACTTACCTGCAATCTGCATCTAACGAAGTTAAAAGTAAAGCTATCAGTCTATCAGACCTAAGTTGGCTTCACAAAACGAGTAATAGTCGACCTATATGTACTGTATTCTACTCGCTTTGGGACAAATTTCATTGAAAAATATTTAGATCAAGCTCTTATTTGTGTATATTGAACTATTTTAAATTATGAAAAAAATAAATCATAACATCCGTATTAATAAAATACTTCAAAACATGCATTAATGGCCGGGGTTGCTTTAGTTATTGTTCTGAGGGGTGGCGTTATCAGCTTTTGTCACTAGATGGCGTTGACTACATTTTAAAACGCGCTGTGCTTGCCTAGCGTTGCCGCGTTGTAGTAAACTACGGAACCCTACACTGCGCGTGGCCCGACACGCACTTAGTTATTTTTTATAATATTGTAAGGTATCCTTTTAGTCAATTTTATGTTTATTTTTGTTTCTCCTTATCCCTTATCTATTCGGATTTTCAGATAATATAACCTGTAGGTATATTAGTGATATTGTAAGTAAAAAGGTGAAACCACCAAACTACCTTTTTACTTATTTACCTACCTACAGTAACAAATAATAATTCATTTTACGTTATTTAGTACATCTGTATCATATCATACCGGTTCTTTCTATTATAGGTGCATATTCTTTCTATTAAAATTCAACTTGTTATTTGTTACCATAGAAACTTGCAGTACACATCGTACATACAAATAAGGCGCGTACCAAGGAACTGTTCTACGATCTAAATCAAATAAAGTTGGCAGAATATAATATATAGGTAGGTAACACCTATTAATTAGGTTAATCCTACAGTGAAGTCATCCTGGAAATAACAAAAATAGTTAATAAGGCGAAATCATTACCGAAGGTGAATAGGTGCGCGCGCATTGTACGGGCTTGACCAGCCCTTTGTTAGGTAAAAGCCTCTAAATAAATATAGATTAAAAAAAAAAAAAAAAAATTAAGTAACAACACAAGGTTAATACCAAGCCTTGTTATTGTTGTAGCATATTTTATATCTAAATAAAATGGTACCTATACCTACTAGTAGTCTAGACTAGACTGACAAGTGTTATGGTATTGCGTGGAATAAGTGCCTGACGAAAACGTTACAGTAAAACAATATTTACTAGATAAATATTAAAGTATGTGCTGAAATCAATGATTAATTAAAATTATATCGATGGACAAATGCTGTGCCTCACACCAGACGCCGAGACCTCAAAGGAGATTGAACGGGCTTCAACTACCGCTGAACTATCAACAAATTATCGGCTGGTTTGTCTTCATTGCAACTGGATCGTTGAATTTTTTTGTTCTAATTGAAATACAATTTGAAGAATTGAAGACAATAGCTTTAGTGGTTCTCATTGTGTTGTATGTGTGCCACGTTTCGGCGCATTTAACCGCGTCGTTATTGGATCCCAGCGAATCGGAGCTGCGAAATCTGGAAGTTTACAATGTTCCTGAATTCGATCGAGAAGTTCACGCTCACGTTATTGAAAATGGAAGATGTCATCTGTGCAATATACACACCAGCAGCAGAAGAACGAAACATTGCAGTATATGCAACAAATGTGTGGATCACTTCGACCACCACTGCAAGTGGCTCAACAACTGCATCGGCCGGAGGAACTACGTGGCGTTTATAGCGTGCGTCACTACGGCGCTCATGATAGCAACATTTACGTCATCACTATGTGCAGCAGACATCGTGATATTCTTTACAAATCCTAAATATTTAAGCATTGAAGCACAAAACTTTGTTAACTGCACTACATTAAACAATACGACTTCCTCGTCAAATTTTTGTAGGAATTCAATATCTTTCTTAATATTTTTAGTTTTATTTTGCACAATGGCGACGGCAATAGGATGTGCCTTATTACACTTGTGTTGTTTTCACATTTATATATCTTTATTAGGAGTGACAACATACGAATATGTAGTACGAAGTTGGAATTCGGAAACACCTTACAAATGTTTAAAGAATTGTAAATGTTGTAGGTGGAGTATATCACAAGAATTGTACACAATTAGAAAATCGAAAGGAACAACCCAAACTCATGAAAATCATGATACTGGATCGGTGGCAAGTAAATTAGATGTATCACGTACAGATATCCAGAACGGGGAGGCTAATGTTATTAATTTTATAAGTATATTAATTAATAATGAGCTCGGTAAAGCTAGGAGAATGTTTCTGTACGATAAAAACAAAATTCATCCACACGATGGAAATTATAGTAGATAGCACATACTTAATTATATTTACTTATTACCATATTATTTAATTGACACCATAAAGCCCCCAAGGAAATGTAGAAAATACCTATTTTGTGATCGGTTAGCATGTAGGTACCTATACCTACCTAAACTTTTATGCTACGTGTATGTGGCTGGGCAATAACAATGTATCTAGACACCTTGCTACATCGTATAAAATTATCAGGTTCGAGCGTGTCTTTGTCATATTCTGTAATAGTATGTGATAGGCAGGTACCTAGGTACCTTTCCAGATCCCAGGTAATCATTGAGCTCTTAGCAATTATTTCGTCCATAGCTCTTATTAAATAACTGTAATACGAAGACTACTGGGCGACAAAAATACCTTAATTAAGTAGTTTTTCATGTTTATATTAATCATAATTGCATTTCTATCTTCTAAATCGCTAATACAGTCATGACTATGTTTATAGGTAGCTACAGTAGATACCTATAAACGTAGTCATGACTGTTAAGACTTAGATCTTTTGATCTATCTACAGAAGATCTTAAAGCTGTCTGCGTCAGCATGACTGCGTTATTTCATACGTAATCAATGTTAACTATGTGTATTACATCGCACGTCTCTAAAAAAACTGTCGTATCCAAAAAATGTGTTGGTTTAATACTCCAGTCAAATTAAATTTAAAAAGAAAACGTCTGTTAGATTTCGATGACAATATTGTACTTATCTAGAGATAGTTTATTGTAAATTACAAGTTACACGACGTGAAAAACGTTACGGGTAGTCAGAAGTCAGAAAATCTGACACTGGTCTTGCCAAGGAGTGTTGTGTTACCTGGGTAACACAACACTCCTTGGCAAGACCAGTGTCAGATTTGACTGGCTATCTGACCTCCACAACCACGTAGCTGGCTACGTGGTTGTGGAGGTCAGATAGCCAGTCGCCCATGTAAAACACTAGAACCTATTAGACAGGATTTGACAGGAAGCCGACCCTAAAATAGTCGGGAAAAGGCTATGCAGATGATGATAATTTTTTTTAGCTTTATTAAACAACTGCGCCAGAAGGAGGGTTATGTTTTTCGAGAGTATGTATGTATGTATGTATGTATAATTGTTTGGCACGCTCTGTGGCCTGAACGGCTCGACGGATTTTAGCTTGAGAGGTATCGTTAGATTCGTATTGACTGTGAAAGTGACACTGGGTATAAATGGCGGATTTTTGGCGCCATATTATGCCTTCCAAAAAGTTTTTTTTTTCTCAAAACCTATCGAGTGGGGTATCAAAATAAAGGGTTTTAAAATGTGATTACAAACATATATACAACTTATATGGTTAAAAGTAATTCAAAGTGACAAATCGTAAAAAACACGTATCAAGAACTAAATCGTCTGCGAAATCTTTCACATTTGTAAACTAAAAAGCTGGAAATAAAAAAAAGTAATTAAAAAAATAAAAAAACCCGACTGCAACCTTATACTACAACTAACTGAAAAGCTAATAAAAACAAGCCCATTTTAAATTAAATAAAAGTTGGAAGCAGGCGGGAACCATTTGAGTTTGAAATTATAATAATGGTATGGGTCCCGCCTGCCTTTGCCCTTCCAACTTTTATTTAATTTAAAATGGGCTTGTTTTTATTAGCTTTTCAGTTAGTTTTAGTATAAGGTTGCAGTCGGGTTTTTTATTTTTTTTATTACTTCTTTTTACAGAATAGTTGGATTGGAACGTCTATTAAAACAGGGCCCTGATGGTGGCGATACTTTAAGTAGGTACCTATTTCGGTTAAATATCGAAATAATTTTAGATCACACGCAATTGCAATGCGTCATGTTTTTTAGAGAGTTTGAGTAATAGTTGTTTTTTCTCATAAATAAAGTGATATGATGTCGGAGATTCGCCTTAGTGTGACGTAGTTCTCATACACTGAGAAAAAAATTAACTAAAATATTGTTCGAATTACTAAAATACGCGTTACTCCCATGCCGGCAAGTTTACTGTAACCATTACAATCGTACTTTTGTAAATTTAGATTTGTGAAAATAAGTAAAAAATATGTGTAGGAACTACACAATATTTATAGCGTATTTTATAAAATGTAATTTCAAGTTAATCAAAATAGTGTCTTTCAATAGTACCTCTGTAAAAATTACTCATTTGTTGTATTACTTACAGAAGTTGTTTTGTGATACTAGTATTTGTGTTTTCATAATTACTAAACATAATTGTTCTTTTTCTAACCCTTTTGTAATGTCTCGACTAGTAAATACATTAGCACACTAGTTTCAACAGTGTGTGTTTTGTAATTTCAGGTAACTGTTTTATGATTTCTACATTTTTGTTGTGATATTTGTATTAAAAATTTGTTCCTTCTAATATTATTTTGTATTGTGGAAAAACATTTGTGTAGTTAAATTTACTGTTGGTGTTTGTAATTTCGGCAACTGTTTTATGATTTCTACATTTTTACACACACCGGGAATTAATCGATACCTAGCTGAGTTCGATAAGCTGCGCTCAAGTCGTTATGGCCGTGCGCGCACTGCGTTGCGTTTTGGAAACGCAAAATCTGTGAAGTATGGAGTGTCATAGAAGTGCGCGCACTGCGGTGGAATAAACGCGTGCGGTAGAGTCACCGGTGGCCCCTCGCTGCAAAATTGCGGTGAATCTACCGCAAATATTTTTGTATCGCATAGGAATGTATGTAGTACCGCGCACTGCGGTGAAACAAACGCACGTTTTGTCTGATAATGTTGCCATACATACAGATTTCTTTGTATTTATACATATTTTCAGTGTATGATACAGATTAGCACTCGATATAAATTTTTATACAAATTTCATACTGTATTGATCAAATTAACTGTTACAACTAAAACAGAACTTAGCAAAATAAATTACCTAGATACCGCATTTATTACGTTACACACACCATTGTACGTTTCTATTCTTTATGGTTATTTTTTTTATAAACAACATTAATTTAAACATTCTAATTAAGTATTTGTATTATAGAGAAAATTCCATATTTTGTGATGATGCTGCCGAAAAAAAAAAAACTATTTTCAAGCCCTTACATTGCAAGTACTACGTCAAATTAACCTACGTTAAAATAATGTACTACGGAAATGTATGTATCATAAGAAGGCTTAGAGCATTTAACCTATGGAGATGGCAAGGAGCAAATCACTGAACAATTTTTTCTGCCACTTTCTGCGGGAGGCAAGGAAAACACATACAGCACATTACAAAAATTTGCGCGCACATGCTTCCTATTAATACAAACGCACACGAAAAAATAATAACCACACAATGGGAAAACACACACACATTGACAAATTTGCGTGTAACTATGCTATTATCCTATGACAACAAACACAAAGTGCTAGTGATTTGATAAGAAGAATGAGTAGAATTTCATTTTAATGTATGAATGAATGAACAAAATATATTTCAAAACTCTTTCAGATAAACATATGTCCATAATTTCACAAATAACAACAAAATCGCAATATGTGGTCTGCGAAACTACGTAGGAAGATAGGAAAAAGAACGATTGTATATGTCCTATTTAATTGCTGTACCTGCGCCTTTCCTATAAGAATAGAATTGTTTAATTAGCTACAAATAAATGATATTCATAAAATGGTGGTATGGTATACGTCTTGCAACAATATAACCTACCTACAGATTTCAGTTCAGAGTAGTATATAATGCATTTATTTGAAACTGTATTTTTGGGGTTGATTACATTTAGGGTCAGGAATTTGAGATTCGTACTCGAGCCCCGTTCTTTAATACGGGCCTAATGTATATGTGTCAAATAGTAGGCAAGGGTAAATAATAAAATAATACGATCAATCGGATAGGCTTTTATTTGTTTTATGTAACACTATAACACGTAATTTTTTTGTTTTTTAAGACTATTTGAGTTCGGTGTTTCTGGAAAAAAGTGAAATATCTTGCGTACGCACTTATACACCTTTGCCAAGTAGTAATGCAGAGTGAGTGCAAAAGATTTCAATTCTGATGAACATTTCGTTCTAGGGAGCTTATCACTCTTTTCATCCGTATTTTAAGAAGTTCCTTCTGAGTAACACCAATTTTGCTCAAGACTAGTTTTTTTTTGTCAATCAGTGATATTTCTTCTAAATTGTTATGAAGTTCTTGTATCAACCTTTTTATATAGGTTTCGATTTTTTTTCTTGCAGCCTAAGTATTTTTAGGGTTCCGTAGTCAACAAGGAACCCTTATAGTTTCGCCATGTCCGTCTGTCCGCGGTTTAGCTCAAAAACTATGTGTACTAGAAATTTGTAATTTGGCGTTAATGACGCCGAAAAAGTGGTAAAATAAAATTTTGAAAAGAACAATTATTTAGGGTACCTCCCCTACATGTAAAGTGAGATGATAATTTTTTTTTTCGTCCTTCCCATAGTGTGGGATATCGTTAGATAGGTCTTTCAAAAATATTAGGGGTTTAGGAAGACCGTTTTCTGATTAAGTAAACCGCTCGTGACTTATCAAGCTTTAAAGTACCAATTATCGTTAGAGTCAAGTGTCCCCCCTCTATCAACTAACGGTTGTAGTTAGAAATTCAAATGTCATGGCAGTAGTACCTATATATAACGAAGTTTAAAGGAAAACTATCACACATGAGTGGGCTTTACAAGTTTACGAGTAATAGTCGACCAATTTTATTTGACTCGAAAATTTCGAACAACTCCATAGAAATGTCGATAGATGGCGCTAAGTGTCAGTTGTATCGCGCTAGAGTCTGGCAAACGAAAGTAGACTGAAAAAGCGCGGCAAATTTAAAAAATATCAGCATAGCAACCCCAAAACTACTATGAAATACCTGGAATAACCCTATTTGATACTTTAGAATTATTTATTTTACTTCATCGGAATAAAAATACAACAGGTATTTTAGGAAGGAAACTATTAAGTTTAGATAGAGTGTGTCAAGAGAGTCGAGTCCACAACCATTTTGCTGATGTCAATACTATTATCTGTCAAACAAATTGTCACAAATTCTGTTGTTAACCTCGTAACATTCCGGTTTTTGTTGAATTTTTAATTTTATAATGTCGAAACCTATTAAAAGTAGTGTCGTTAGTTAGTGTAGTTAATTTTTAGAGTAGTTTTACCAAGTTACATCAAACATGTATTAGTTTTATTTAGTTATTTGTAAAGGGGTTTTTGGGATGAAATAAATGCAGTGTACCTAAAGATTGAAGCGATTTATTTGTATGAAGGTTCCTACACTTACAAGATGGTGGTAAGAACTATATATGTTTAACAGAACAGACTGGGGAAAAAGCGTCCACGACAGCCAACTGTTGCCAACCTGGATAGTTTTGACTTATCAGCCATACGGAATAAAATTAATGAATTTTACTGCGTGAAAAACCAAGTTCCAGCTTTAAGAAGTTTGCTTGCAGATTTAAGAGAATCAATTGGATTTACTGAATGTCATGAAACATTGAGACAATTATTACTCAAAAATGGACTTGAATTAAAAAAAATGAGAGATCTCTTCTTATTGAAAAGTACGAACTAACTGCATGGCAACATAGGTATCTCAGAGCTATTGATGAAAAACGGAAACAAGGAAAATTAATGGTTTACCTTGACGAAACCTATGTCCACCAAAATTATAAAGTTAAAAAATCATGGCGAGGGCCACCCACAAGCGGTGTAATTGATAAAATATCATCAGGAAAAAGACGTTGTTGTTCATGCTAGATCCAAAAAAGGTTTTGTCCCCAAAGCATTATTAGTTTTCAGTACATAATCAAAAATGGCAGATTATCATGATGATATGAACAGAAATAATTTTATGAAATGGTTACGTGAAAAATTAATACCCAATTTAAGTCAACCCAGTGTCATTGCAATGAACAACGCGAGCTACCATGTAACTCAAATAAATAAGCCACCATCTATGAATGATTTAAAGATATTCAGAAATGGCTGACTGAAAATGGAATCCATTATGAAGAATTGTTTACAAAGGCTGAGCTTATGTGCCTTGTCAATGAAAACAAAACAACTCCAATGTATGAAGCTGAAGAATTTTTAAAACAACATGGCCATGAGGTTTTGAAACTTCCACCATATCATTGTGACCTGAACGCAATTGAACTCATATGGAGTTTGGCTAAAAGAAAAATAGCCAGCAAAAACTTAGGAATTCCAGGTAAAGAATTGGAGAACCTTATAAAGGAATGTTTTAATAGTATCACAGCCAATGATTGGAAAAAATGCACAGATCACACTATTAGTGTCGAAAATAAGTATAAAGTTAGAGACAGGATATCAGAATTTTTTTATGGGACTAGACTCGTTTGACAGACTCTATTGTGTCATAATTCGAATGAAAAAAAAACAACAGTATTCTTAAATAGTTCTGATTTATTCATTATAATCAAAATCTGAATCTAAGACTTCCATGTGGAAAGATTCACTAGAGTCACTGGAATCACTGTTTCCCACGTTAATTATGAAACTTTCTAAATTATTTTCTGTAATTCTGTCCCTTTCTTTATATTTATTTTCAACATGGATGACATGATCAGTCATTTTCTTCCACTCCTCGGGAGTTATATTTTCAAAAGATTCTTTTATAAGTTTCTCTAACTCCACTCCAGGCAGAGCTATATTTTTACTTGCCACTTTACGTTTAGCCAAACTCCATACTAACTCAATGGCATTTAGATCGCAGTGGTAGGGGGGAAGTCGTAATACCTCGTGCCCATTCTGCTTTAGAATTTCATCAGCTTCATATACTGGTTCTGGTGTGTTTCGTTTTACAAAACATAGCAGCTCAGCTTTTGTGTGATATTCTTCAAATGGAATATCATTCAAAGTAAGCCATTCTCTTATCTCATTTTTGCAATTCTGTGATGTAGGAGCTTTATTTACAATGATTGAATGGTAACTAGCATTAGCCATTACTATTACACTCGGTTCATTTAAATTGGATATAAGCTTTTCTTGTAGCCATTTATTAAAGTTTACAGCATTCATATCATGGTGGTAGTCTGCCATATTTGATTTAGTCCTAAAGACTAACAATGAATTTGGCACAGGGTCTTTCTCCGAACCATCATGAACAATTATGTACCTTTTTCCAGTTGAAATATTTTCAATCGCACCGCTTGTAGATGGACCTTGCCAATACTTCTTTGGTTTGTAGTTTTTATGAACATAGGTCTCATCTAAATAAATGATTGACTTTCCTTCTCTACGTTTCAAAGCCATGGTTCTTAAAAACCGATGTCTCCAGGCAGATATATCATAACGTTCAATTAACAATGAACGCTCATTTTTGTTTTTCTTGAATTCATAGCCATTAGACAATAATAAGTGGCGAAGAGTTTCCCGGCATCCATTAAATCCAATGTTTTCTCTTAATTCCACTAACAGAGTTCTCAATGTAGGAACTTGTTTTCTAACGATATAAAATTCGTTAATTTTGTTACGAATAGCATCTATGTCGAAACTATCTAAGTCGGACACTGTGGGTTTATGTGGCCTTTTTTTCCCTGGGGTATTCCAGACACCTTTATTTAGCGCACCTTCCTTTTTAATTCTTTTTAACGTGGTAACGCTCACTTCTGTAAAGAATGGTAAAACAGAATGATTAGGTTCTGCAAATCACGAATTCAATTACATCTATATAAAAGTTATGTAGGTACTCCTAGTAAAAACTTACCAGTGATTGAAGCTATTTCATCCAAGTACTGGTTCTGGGTTCTTATCCTATTTTTCTGCTCTAAATCCATAAGTTTTTGAATAGTTTTCACTATATCATCAACTCCTGCTACATCCACCAGATTTTCTATAAAAGAAAAAAAAATGTTAAATGAAAAAATAACAATCCTACAACATTTAATGGTACGTTAAATAACCATAACACAATATTATGAAGGTGTTAAACATACTATAAAATGATTGTGAATCAAAATAGATAAATAGTTTCTCGCTAAAAGATAAATATATTATAAATTACGACAAAGTATCAACTTAGTAACGTCATACTAACTTATGAAATCGAACACCACACGTAAACAATCTTGTTTTTGTTTGAATTCGGCGTCTTTCTCCTGTTGTTTTTCTTTATATTTCGACATCATGCGAAACAACATCTCCCGTACTCCACTTTTAATCGTTTTGTTCATTTTTCGCAGAATAATAGCACAAACAAGATCATAACAAATCATCAACAACACGCCATCTTGTTTTTGAAAATTGATTTTGACATTAGTGTAGCTTCCGCACACATACATCACACATACATCTGCACGCTGCGGGTGCGCGCGCATACTAAACTAGCGCCGCCGCTCGCCGACCACCATCAGCCCGAGGCGGGGCGCGGCGCTGCGATCGACGCGACCCCTACGGACGGAATGTGGAACCGAAGAATGAAATCCTGTAGTCTTATTGGCTAGATGTTTTTTAGGGATATTTGGCGCCAAAATGTTAGGCTATAAAGCGAACCTAATAAAGACTGCTATTCAGTACACCGTTCGATACAGTTCTATATTCATCTGGAGTTTTACTTGTACACCCTGCACGCGCTACATTGGTGACCCCGCGTTTTAAAAAACGGAACACTAGTAAGGAGATCTTATTGTGTGAGCAAGTGACCATGTCTGAAGAACAACAGCCAAGAATCCAGGCCGAGATGAATTACGACGTGAGCGCAGTGTCCGTGCAGTCGAGGCTTTTACCTTTTTGGAGAGAAATACCCCGTGCCTGGTTCATCCAATTTGAAGCTGTGATTGACCCATTGAAGACTTCAGATGACCAGAAGTTCCGGTATGTTCTGCAACAACTGCAAACGGTCGACTTACAACATTTGACCGATATTCTTTACAATCCACCCGCAACTGGAAAATATGAAAAAGTGAAACAACGCCTACTCGAAGCCTACGATAAATCAGATGTCAAGAATTTCCAGAAGCTTATCAGCGGACTAGAGTTGGGAGATCAAAAGCCTTCCCAGCTGCTAAGGAAGATGCGAGAACTCGCGAGTGGTATGATTACCGAAGAGGGTCTAAAAATAGAATGGTTAAATCACCTACCCACACAAGTTCGAGTCGTTCTGTCAGTCAACAAGGAATCATCGTTAGACACCTTGGCTGCGATGGCAGATAAGATGGTGGAGTACACAGAGAGTCCCAGCGTTGCCGCAGTCACAGTACCAGCATCATCCTCGTCGTCTGCGGAACCCATGACACAGCTAGAAACGCTGGCGAAGCAAGTGGAGAAACTCACTCTAGAGATCGCCGAGCTACGTCGAGGTCAGCCATTCCACAGACACCGTCGCCGCACGTACAATCCTCGAGCTCGTTCCCGTTCACGCTCGCAGTCAACGCATCGTGGATCGGCACTGAAACCGGGAGACCCCAACTGGGAATGCCGCTACCACTACCGCTTCGGAGACAAAGCGAAGCGCTGTGAATCGCCCTGCTGTAGAAGAAACAAGCCGTCGGAAAACTAAAGTCGACACCGACCGTGGCGGACGTCGGTGTCCCGCACACCAGTAATCGCCTTTGTGTACACGACCGTAACACTCACGAACGTTTCCTCGTGGACACAGGCGCAGATATCTCCGTACTGGCCGCCAATCATAGAAATAACAAAACTCCAAGTGCCTACAGTTTATACGCCGCGAACAATACGCCAATCAAGACCTACGGCCAGAAAACTATCAGACTAAACTTTGGATTACGAAGAGACTTTGTTTGGTCATTCATCGTTGCAGACGTCAAAACCTCCATACTGGGAGCTGATTTTCTTCGTCACTTTAAACTGCTGGTAGACCTGGACAAGAAAAAGTTAATTGACAAGATAACCGAACTATCTATCGACGCATTAGAAGTTTCTACGAACACAGAATCAGTTCACATTATAAGCAACGACCAACGATACTACGATATTTTGAAGCAATATCCTAATGTCCTACGGCCAATGTCGTTGAAAGAGCCACCGAAACATGACGTTGTCCACCACATTGAAACGACCGGCCCCCCACTCTACGCTCGCCCCCGCCCGCTGCCCCCGGACAAGTACAAGGCAGCCAAAGAAGAGTTTGACCGCATGTTAGAAATGGGAATCTGCAAACCATCAAAAAGCCCATGGGCCAGCCCCCTACATGTTGTGAAGAAAAAAGACGGTAGATTACGCGTGTGTGGTGACTACAGACGTCTGAATGCGGTCACTCAACCCGACCGCTATCCCGTACCTCGCATTCAAGATTTCACGTACCAACTACATAACAAGAAAGTATTCTCCAAACTTGATTTAAAAATGGCGTACTACTGGATTCCAATTGCAAAGGACGACGCGCAGAAAACGGCGATCACAACACCGTTTGGAATGTATGAATTCAACTGCATGACCTTTGGTCTAAGAAACGGAAGTCAGACCTTTCAAAGATTCATGCACGAAGTGCTGAGAGGCATAGATGGTTGTTTCTCTTTTATCGACGATATTCTCCTGTGTGAAGAAGACGAAACAAAACACAAGCAACTTCTTCATCAAGTTCTACAGCGGTTAGACAACTACGGTCTGACACTAAACATAGAAAAGTGCGAGTTTGGTAAAGAAACAATAGATTTTCTCGGCTATGAAGTATCGGCGACGGGTATAAAACCAACAGTGGAACGAGTTAAAGTTATATCTACCTACCCGAAACCAGAAACTATTCTCCAACTTCGACGTTTCCTGGGGATGATCAACTTCTACCGAGATTGTCTCCCACGACAAACAGAACTCCAGTGCGAACTTAACAAATACCTACATAATAGAAAACGCAACGACAACACGCCTATCCAGTGGACAACGGACGCAGAGCAAGCC
Organism: Tholera decimalis; assembly: GCA_943138885.2. Lineage (NCBI taxonomy): Eukaryota > Metazoa > Arthropoda > Insecta > Lepidoptera > Noctuidae > Tholera > Tholera decimalis. Next base: position 22,344,432 of record OW964556.2, read on the forward strand.
TTTGAGAAATGCCGCCAAAGCATCGCAGAGGCCACCATACTCACACATCCAGTTCAAGGAAGTACCCTTGCCATCATGACAGATGCTTCAGATCACAGCCTTGGTGCTGTTCTTCAGCAAAACGTGGACAATGTTTGGAAACCACTAGCATTTTATTCGAAGGCTATGAGTGAAACACAACGCCGGTACAGTGTATACGATCGCGAACTATTAGCGATGTATACCGCTGTTAAACACTTTCGCCGATTAATAGAGGGCTGTGACGTCATCATCTATACAGACCACAAACCTCTTACTTATGCCCTCACAAGAACCGCAAGTACCTCCGACACACCGAGACGCGAAAGACAACTGCATTTTATAAGTCAGTTTTGTACTAGCATAAAGTACATAAAAGGGGAAGAAAATACAGTCGCCGACGCTTTATCAAGACTCGAAGAGATTATTTGTCCATCAACTATCGATTATAATCAGCTAAGCATGGATCAACAGCAAGACCAAGAACTCAAGAAACTTAGAAAACAAGAAAACTTAATGTTCAAAGAAATAACTATACCCGGAATTAACCGGCCAATCACGTGTGAGTGTTCAACTTCCGTACTGCGACCATATGTACCCGTGAGACAACGTTACGCAGCTTTCAAAGCGCTACATGAGTTATGTCACCCAGGCGTACGCAGTACAAGAGAACTGGTGTCAAGAAAATTCTTCTGGCCATCTATGAATAAGGAAGTAGCACAGTGGACACGAGCATGCATAAGTTGCCAGCGAGCGAAAGTACATCGACACGTAAACACGCCGTTAGTACAGTTCCCGCCGTCACAACGCTTCGAACATATTCACATGGACATCGTTGGGCCACTGCGTTTGTCTAATGAATATCGCTACTGCGTCACTATTATTGACCGATGTACCAGATGGCCCGAAGCAATACCGGTTCGTGACATCACAGCGGACGTCATCGCGCAGGTGCTATATGAAACGTGGATAGTGAGATTCGGCTGCCCGCTACGCATTACAACAGATCAAGGACGCCAGTTCGAATCTACACTGTTCAACGCACTCATGAAGAGGATGGGAATAAACAGAATACGTACTACGGCGTACCACCCACAGTCAAACGGCCAAGTTGAACGATGGCACAGAACGATGAAGGCAGCGCTAATGGCTCGCGGGGCAACAACGACATGGACAGAGGAGCTAAGCACAATATTATTAGGTTTGCGCACTGTCCTGCGACAAGACAACAACCTAAGCCCAGCTCACATGACGTATGGTACCACACTTCGCGTGCCATCTGATTTCTTTGAACCACAAGATTCAAAAATCGACGACGCCGAGCTAGTACGCCGTCTCACTCGCACGATGACATCACTCACGCCGGCCCCGCACCGCTCACAATCAGCTGACAAGCCATTTGTTTACAAGGACTTATCAACGTGCACACATGTTTTCGTTCGAAACGATACCACCAGAGCGCCCCTCACACCGCCGTACGATGGTCCTTATGAAGTACTAAAGCGCAATGGAAAGTACTATAAAATCCAGTTACCTTTACGTACTACAGTTGTGTCACTGGATCGACTTAAACCTGCCTACATTGTGAGCGAAACAGAGACAAGCCATGAAAATATCCAGACGTCGCCGGCACACTCCCATACATCTGCAGCTCACCATGGTTCAACCACTACCACTGTACCTGCAAATCAACCCTATATTACGAGAAGCGGAAGACTGGTTAAGAAAAACGTACGCTTCTCTTGAGGGGGGAGTACTGTAGCTTCCGCACACATACATCACACATACATCTGCACGCTGCGGGTGCGCGCGCATACTAAACTAGCGCCGCCGCTCGCCGACCACCATCAGCCCGAGGCGGGGCGCGGCGCTGCGATCGACGCGACCCCTACGGACGGAATGTGGAACCGAAGAATGAAATCCTGTAGTCTTATTGGCTAGATGTTTTTTAGGGATATTTGGCGCCAAAACGTTAGGCTATAAAGCGAACCTAATAAAGACTGCTATTCAGGAGTCACTCTTCGCCCGACGCTCGCCCGAGACGGTCGTGCCGCTCTGCGCTCCCGATCGTTCTGTGTCTGTGTCATCGCTTCGTCGCGCTCGCCGTGACGTCATTCGTAGTCGCCGACTACAACTCTCGATCCGGAACCGCCTTTTTCAAGGCAGTGAAGGATATTTTGTTTCTATAACAGAGTAACGTCAAAAACAATTTGGTTTGGCCCCTTCAGGGTAAAACCACAGTTTCGTGGTCCTTGGTTGGAAACCTCACGGTGTCAACAATACCAAGGGGGTGCTGACCCGACGCACCCGCTGATCCCCTTCAGGGTGAAGCAGTCAATTGGAGTCGAGTGCTAGGTTTTGGCCTTGGGGGATCTCCTAGTCAAACCTAGTTACTGAGTTTCCTTTTCAGCTACACACCTAGTGTCGGTTGGGTGTGTCTACCCCTTCGCACTAGACCCAATAGGGCCCGGTTCGCACAATAAGACTGGCGACCGGTTACAAGCTTAGGGCTCACCATTAGGTACTCACCTCCCAGTCTCTACCCGACTGGGAGGGTTACACATCCCCGGACCCATCCATCCGGGGAGTTAGGTCAGTTAGGCTTTAAATAGGTCCCCCGCGGGAGAGACATCTCCAAAATTTCCCCATTAAATTTTTGATCCATTCGCCAATCATGGCAAACTCCAATATTTTGGAGATATTGCTAAAAATCCTTAAGGAAAACCCTGCTATTTCCGCCAAATATGGCGGAATAATCCAGCGGGAAATCGCTAACTGTCCTCCGGCTACCGAAGCCAACGTCGCTGATTTTAGTGACGCGCTTGACAGCCCATTATCTCCCCCGCTTGCTGATCAAGGCATTCCGGTTGGTCAATTCACGGAAGTGTTTATCAACTCCGATCCCATTGTTCATCGAACAACGAACGACTTCCAGGTAGATAGCCCTCTATCGCCCCCGCCCGCCGACAATGTCGTGCCGACCGCCCAATTCCCGAAATCATCCATTGTTTCCGGCCCACCTACTAATCCCATTGTTCATAAAACAATGGACGCCGCGCAGGTGTGCGCTGCAGTTGAATTCCGTGAAATGGACACCACCGAACCTGTGTCCAATAACAACTCCGACAATGATTTGTCATCATGCCCCTCGTCCTCGGAAGACGACTTTCAAGTCGTCACCGGTGGCAAGAGGAAGAAAGGGAAAACCTCCCAGGCCAGCAAGGCCAAAAAGACCACCGCGTCGCCCCCGTCCCCAACTCAAACGCCCGTTCGACCCGCTAGCCCCGTCCCAACTACCTCTGCTCGCGCGCAGAATAGTCGTCCCCCCAGCCCGATAGCCCAAACTTCCTCAGCCCAAAGGAAGCTACGCCCTCCGCCCCCCTTTTACATCCAGGACAAGGGTAAATGGACTGATGTGTCCAAGATGTGTGTTGATCGAAAGATCAACTACACAAACGCCCGTGCCTGCCAAAATGGCATTAAAGTCACCGTCCCTACGTCGAACGACTATAGGGAACTATATCGCGCCCTCCGTGAAAGGAATATTTCCTTTCACACTTTCTCCTTCCCCGAGGATACGCCCACTCGTGTTATTATTAAACGTGTCCCTAAAGAAATCCTAGTACAGGATATTAAAGACGACCTTGCCGATCAAGGTATACCAGTGATCGCCGTCCATCGCTTACATAAAGCGAGAGGCGGTGAATTGTACGACATGGTTCTTGTCATTTGTGAACCAACCGAAGGTCATCACCCGATTTTCAAGATTAAGTCCATTTGCTCCCTATCCGGTATCTCAATTGAAAAGCCCTACAAAACCACAACAGTGGGACAATGCCACCGTTGCCAACTGTATGGCCATGCGCAGAGCAACTGCTATGCGACTCCCAGATGCGTCAAGTGTCTGGGCGAGCACAGCACTGCGGACTGCCCTCGGCCCAAAGACCGAACCCTCTGTTCGGAACCACCCAGCTGCGTTCTCTGCGGCCAGACCGGTCACCCGGCAAACTACCGCGGCTGTCCCAAAGCCCCCAAACTCGCTCCTAAATTAGCGAAGCGCGCCAACACCCGCCAACAAAGAGAGGCACCTTCCTCTCAAATTCCCCAACGTCTCGCTCCTCAGAGACCATCCCCGTGGAACAGGCTAAACCACGAACAAGCTTTTCCCTCCTTGGCCCCTGCCAAACCTTTGCAGGCACTGATGGATATACCCATCGCAGCGCAGATCCTGCCGATAGCCGTGGCTCCAGAGGCCACAGCCAGTCCCCAACCTGAGCCTCAAACCACTGCTGCTCCTGCAGCCAAACAACCGCCCAATCCCTCACCCGTCGCGCACGGCGAGTCTTGCGGCCAGACTCTACTGCGCCACTATAGAATATTTATGACCCGCCAAGCCAGGTCTCTCCGCGATGCCCTTCTGGCTGCCGAGCAGCAGAATAACGGCAAAATTACGACGGCAATGTACAGCCAAATATTCAGCACACACAGTGATGTCGTGCTAGGCCTCGACCAGATGGATGCGATGGACTGATCCAATGGATTCCCAACGCACAAACCACACTAGGCCTCGATCCCTCAAATTAGGTTTTTTCAACGCCAATGGCATTTTCAACCAACGCGCCGAAATAACTAAATTCCTCTGCGACCACCAATTAGACGTCCTCCTTATACAGGAGACTCTTTTGAAACCCCACCGCGCTGACCCCAAAATTGCGAATTACCGTCTAGTTCGCAATGACAGAACACGCTGCCACGGCGGCGGTACCCTTATTTATTATAAGAAGGAGTTATACTGCATCCCTCTGACCCCACCCGCGCCTCTCTCTCACCTAGAGTACTCTGCCTGTCGACTAGGCATGACTGGTCATCCTCCGATAACCATCATCTCTGCCTACCATCCCCCACCATCGGTCGCGTCTCTTGCTTCAGACGACCCTATCGCGCTCACCAGCGATCTCACGACTCTCTTTGGCCTGAGTGACTCCGTCTTACTAGCGGGCGATCTCAACGCCAAACACCCCGCTTGGAACAGCAACACGACAAATGCCAGAGGCAGAATCGTGTATAACCTAGGCGCGACCCTAAACTATGACGTCATCGCTCCGATGACTCCCACCCACTACCCACACGACCACAACCATAGGCCCGATGTCCTCGATGTGGCGCTCCTAAAGAATGTAAACCTCCATTTACACTCCATAGAAGCGCTTCACGAACTCAACTCGGATCACCGTCCCGTTATCCTACACCTAGGTTCCCGCTCGGGTAACCATGATCCTACCCAACCTCCTCCGACCCAATTGATCACCGACTGGAGGAAAGTAAGTGAAAAACTGAAATCCACCACGTCGCCTCACTTGGACACCATTCCTGACCACATAGTCTCAGTCGCTGACACGACGGCGGCGATCGACTCGCTTACAGATCACGTACAATCCGTCCTGAACGATTGTTCAAGGGAAGTTCCAGTAGCGGTAGACCACCGCTGGAAACTCCCGGACGATGTACGGAATCTGATAACCGAGAAGAACGCAGCCATCCGTGCGTACAGCGCTTTTCCCTGCGCCGCAAACAAAGCTCACATGCGCAACTTACAGCGTGCTGTAAGGAAACGCATTGCCGAGCAGCGTAATGCGAGCTGGGACAAGATGCTGAGCGAACTTGAGCCCACCCATCTTGCCTTCTGGCAGCTTCAGAGGAAGTTACGATCCACTGAAGAGGCCACAATGCCTCCTCTCATTCGTCCCGATAAGAGTGTCGCCTTCGATAACTCTGAAAAAGCAGAATGCCTAGCCGACAGCCTAGAGTCCCAGTGTTCTCCCAGCTCTCAACCAGTAGACCAAGCCCATCTCGATATGGTGAACGCCGAAGTCGAACGTAGAACTTCCCTTCCGCCCGTCGAAGATCCCGATAATCCATTGGCCCCCATCACACCTGATGAGGTCCAGGATATCATTAAAAGTCTCTAACCGCGAAAATCCCCTGGCTCCGACGGCATCACCAATAGGGTTTTCAAACTTTTCCCCGCCCAGCTTATAGTGCTAATGACTGCCATCTTCAATGGCGCATTGAGCAATAATATGTTCCCCGCAACCTGGAAACAGGCCACCGTCATAGGTATTCCCAAACCAGGCAAGCCCAAGTCTGACCCGTCTAGCTACCGTCCCATTAGCTTACTCAACGTCCTCGGTAAAATCTATGAAAGGCTTATATATAAGCGGCTCAAAGATTTTGCCGAAGCAAAGAGTCTTATACCCAATGAGCAGTTTGGATTTAGAACCGAACACTCATGTATCCAACAAGTCCACCGCATCATAGAACACGTCAGCGCCGGCTTCCAACGGGGCGCAATAACGGGAGCCTTATTCTTCGACATAGCGAAAGCGTTCGACAAAGTCTGGCACAATGGCTTAATCTATAAGCTATACCAACTCGGCGTGCCTGACCGTCTCGTGCTCATCTTACGGGACTTTTTATCGAATCGCACCTTTCGTTACCGAATTGAGGGGGAGCTTTCCTCCCCCCATCCCATTCGCGCAGGAGTTCCTCAAGGCTCCGTACTATCCCCCCTCGTTTTCACGCTATTCACTAGCGACATCCCCAAGCATAAAAATACTCAGCTAGCCCTATTTGCCGACGATACGGCTATCTATTATACCGGTCTTAAACCCGATGCCATCGCTCGCACTCTCCAAACTTCCGCAAACACTCTGGCCAAGTGGTTCCGGAAATGGAGAATCGAAGTCAATCCAGACAAAAGCCAGGCAGTCCTCTTTTCTAAGCCGCGGATAAACCCACCCTCCCCCCGTCCGATTACCATGTACGGCAAGCCGATCCCCTGGGAAAAGCAAGCCAAATACTTAGGCGTGGTCCTCGACAAACACCTTTCCTTCGCTGAGCACATAAAGCAGGCACGTTCGCGCGCCGCTTTCGCTCTAGGTAGGCTCCACTTCATTCTTAGCTCCCGCAGCAAGTTATCACTCAGGTGCAAGCTGCGTATTTTCACCGCGGTCATCCGTCCCATCATGACCTACGCCTGCGTTGTTTTCGCACACGCAAAGCCCTACCTCCTCCATAAGATGCAGACCCTTCAAAACCGATTCCTCCGTAGAGTCACGGGAGCCCCCTTTTATGTTCGAAATGAGCTTCTTCACGTAGACCTCAAGATGCCCACCATCCAGCAGTTCATGAAACGTGTCTCCAAGCGTTTCTTTGATACTGCAATCCAACATAGGAATCCCCTTATCGTATCGGCCGCCCAATACGAACCCTCGCGTATCTCTAAGATTCGCCGACCAAGGCATACCCTAGTCACTCCCGATGACGCACTCACCCTGCTCCAAGAGAGCCGTAAGGAAACCAGCACAGTTTACAAAAACAAAAATCGACCGTCTTTCCGTCCTCGCCGCCGAGGCCCGCCGCGACGTCCCCGTAATAGTCCGCCCCGACCCTTGCCAGAGCCAGCCCGCGACGCTGAGCCAGTAGCTTTAAATTCCCTTATTAATAATAATAATGATATGATCCAGCCTGTCCCTAGCTGCCCTCCCCCTGCGACGCCCTAAGCCGAGGTCCGTACCCCACAGGGGGTGCCCTTAGTGTGTAGTCGCCTAGTTTGTAAGTTTTTTAATAAGCCCTGGCTGGAGGCTTTAATTAATTTATTAATTAAGGCAACCACAGGCAAGCCCGGTTAAGCAGCCGACAACCTCAGAGGTTGACCTGCGAGATGCCACTCACAAAAAAAAAAAAAAAAAACTGCTATTCAGTACACCGTTCGATACAGTTCTATATTCATCTGGAGTTTTACTTGTACACCCTGCACGCGCTACAGTTTCAATAATTTTGGGAATTTTAATAAAAAATTTAATCAAACACAACAGTTTAGTAATAATTAGAATTACCTACTAGGTACTTATGATGAGATGAGTGTTTTTAAAATTGTATTTTAAAAACAGTAGCTGTGCTGCTTTTTCGGCTTCAAGTCTGTTCCTAGAAGGTTTGTAAATTATTCCAGCACTGCTGAATAACTGTTCGCTAGGAACACTCGCTCGAAACAGTAGAGGTAGACCTAGAGCGACATATTAACACAAAAGGTACCTAAATTGATGAATTTATAGGTCTTGTAGGTATAGGTATTTAAATGGTAAACCACGCTGTTAAGGGATCATCATGTTGGTCAGTGTCTGTGACTCTGTGTTTAGCAGCTGGACCACTGATATGGATTGACTCTAACTGAACCATACAACATGTAACATAATTAACGCACATCCTGAAATTAGTTTGTTCAGAATCGTTTACTGAATCGATTTTTATCATTTTTAATATAGTTTATATTTATATAGTGGGACGCAACTTGTGTCGATACTCTTGCGCTATCCCATCTTCCTAGCTCGTCTTGCTGTCCTGGCGCTGCCGCTGCGGCTGCTGAAAACCTCAAGCGGCGGAAATATAATAACTTTGTTGGTAGTTATATTTTCGAGCCGTTTGGGGTTGAAGCTTTGGGGTCGTGGGGTCCGAGTGCTCACAGATTATTTAAAGATCTATCCAAACGCCTAGTTGACACTTCGCGTGACCCAAAGGCTGGCTTTTACCTTGGACAGCGGTTAAGCATTGCCATACAGCGTGGCAATGCCGCCAGTCTTTTGGGCACATTACCAGTGGACAGCGATGCGCACGAATTTCTGGACGCCATATTTTAGTTTATTTTTAGATGTATATGATTACGTAGTTTAGGGTTTTTATTTAAGTGTATATTCCATTACTAGTACTCACGCGGGGCTTCGCTCCCGTGGATTCTATCACGGTAAAAACATAACTCTCCTTTTTTGCAGTCGGGTAAAAAGTAGCCTATAACCTTCCTCAAGCTTCAAGCTACTTCCATACCAAATTTCATCCAAATCCACCCAGTACTTTCGAAGATTAGCGCGTTCAAGCAAACAAACAAACAAACAAACTAACAAACTTTTCCGCTTTATAATATTAGTATAGATTGTTTAAAATAAATTAATTTATTTTTAGAGTTAAAAGTATAAACTTTGTTAATCGTTTATATTTTATCCCAAAAATAATTAAAACTACGTAAATTACAGTCACACTACCGCTGTACAGTCAAAACAAACTGAAATGGACCGTAAGTCAAAGGAATAAGACTTTTTTAAGTGCATGTTTTATTAGCACGAAATAAACAATAATTCTCGGACCCAATATTGCCGGCACGTTTCTGCACGCACACAGTTGCACACGTAGGCATCTATTTTAATAAATAACAATGCCTATACATCTTAAACTAAAAAGTCAATGAATGTATTATAATCTTAACATTATAAACTGGCTGTCTGAGGGTGTGCGTTAATTAAATACGTTACAGGTTGTATAAATACCTATTTTTGATTTTTAAGTGAGGTATTGGTACGCCCTATGCGTGAATAATCCTTGTTACATATGTTGCAGTTCGCACTTTCTTGACTCTTTAATTTAAAATACGTCCATATTCCACTTTTCAATGGGGCGGCATTATATTAGGTATCACACAAAAACTCAACAATTTACAAAAAAATCAGAAACTTTCTCGCGTAATGATGAATTATAACATAATGAGAAAAGTTTGTGTTTGTTTGCAATCGAAATCCCCGCGGTCGACCATTTGAATGGTCAAAACTCGCAAGCAAAAACTACAAGTGATTTAAGCCCCACCTCGTCTGCGGTCATGTCACGACTCGAACTTCAGCATTCATAATCAGCATCGATCAATGCGGATGCTGATGCTGATGCTGATATAGAAACTGATGCTGAAGTTCAGCGGATGCTGATGCTGATACTGATGTTCGCAACAACCCTGGTACGGACACTAAAATTACGTCACACATGCAAACAAATTTCCTGCGTGAATCCGCGGCATTACTTGGGAATTAGGTACATTAATTCGCAGCGCCTGGCAAACATAATGTTTGTGTGGGTGCTATTTATAAAATATTAGGCGTTTTTAAGTTATTATATTTTGTTTATTCATTTATTTACTATTAATTAAAGTCATCTAAAACGTACGAACGTTTTATTAAAATATCTGTGAATGGCAAGTAAAGCACTGCATTTATGCCTTCAAGGAGCGCCCGCCCCTGGAAATTCATAATCGTTGAGTGTAGGAATTTGGAGATTGAAATAGTAATAATAGAATATATTTAAATTCAAAACACCGGCTATGACAAGTTTTATTTATACAAATCTCTAAAAAAAATAAAACTTTCCGTGCAAAATTGTCGGATCAGGTGAGGATTTATATAGGAAATCAAATTAGTTAGGTAGTCATGTTTGGCTTTCAGTTAGAGCATGGTACGAAACGATCAGTCAGCGAATACGACACGCACTTGGCTGTTATAAAAACTACGGAACCCTTCACTGCGCGTGGCCCGACACGCACTTGACCGGTTTTTTTTATTTTTAAACTGCAACTACTTGCGCAGTTTTATTTTCGTCGGAGTCTGAACCATGTCACTGATAGATGATGACGTTATTGGGCCGCATTGGCTGTGTGTAATTGATGGTTGAGAGATGGATAGGCAGTGAGACTGTAATGATTGAGGAATGGATTGGCTAAATGAAGAAAAAGAAACTACTACCGTTTCCATGGCAAGCATGGTCTTTGTAATTTTAATTTTTTAAAGTGGGTGTCGCACCCTTAACTAATTTCCTTCTATTATTCGCAAGTGCTTTAAAACTAGACTGCGTAAAATGTTCTGAACAGTTTGTACTAGTACGCGTGTGGCCAAATGTTTCTCTTTCTGTATTACTGCAAAATATCCTTCATTTTTCTCTTGTCACAGGATCTTTTGGAAATCTGTTGAGAAAAAAATAGAAGTAATCAGTTGAAATCAGTGCCAACAGAGTCAAATGAAAATAATGTCCATTCATTTTATTGTGTACATTATAGCCTTGAGAAAAACTACTTGATAAAAAATATTACATTAAATATGTTAAAAACCCCTCTCAAAACCTCTAAGAGCAATAAATTAGCCTCATACTCTTGTAGAACCAGCAACGTTTATTATATAGTTTATTTTATTTACTTAGCAGTTCCTTGAACCGAGTTGTCCAGTACATACACTTAAAAGACAATCTCTAAAACTTAAAACCATAGGCAGCAGATTCACACAAAAAATGTAACTGAACATACTGATTCAAAAATCATTTATTTTGTCAATCATTCACTTACGTTATCCCATCACTATGCACTTCGCTACCCTGTCAGCCCCTGTACTACGTTTGTGCTACCAACGTACCACTGAATTTTTCTATCGTAATGGCTTTCACGATTATTTTGACATTGTCCTTAAATAAAACTATTTTGATGTATAATTTATACTAACTAAACTAAAACTATGATATTTCCTACCACATGGTAGGAAATATCATAGTTTCGCAAATTTGAAGTGGTAGATCGCTTTTTGTAAGAAGAAACTGCACAATTCATCATATTTTGTGAACACTTACTAGCGACACAATACGATACATAATGGCAACGGTCGGCGAATGAACTAGTTTTATATAACGTGCATGATCATATGATCAATCGACTTTGGCAGAGGGGTTCGCCCAGCTATGCCATCCCCATAGGTTAAATGCTCTAAGTAAGAAGACCTACAAAAAGTCCGCGATAGTATATACCTATCTCATATGGTTGACACACAGTATCTAACCATTTTTATCTCTAAATAATAAATTTAAAATATTACTCTATTTGAAAAAGGTAATTTCTCCTAATAAATACTAATCCTTATTCAAATAAGTATATTATTTACCTTGGCCATTTAATGTAGATCAAAATTTGCCCTTTACTTTTTCCTTTAAATGTTTAGAAGTTATCATAGATTTAAAATTAAGCCAAGTAATTCATTGCGGCGAAACGGCTGGCATAATTCTGATTCAAGATGAAACTTTTTTATAAATATATTTTAAATTAAATGATAGCTAAACGCACTTTTTGTAATGACGTACTGTTGAAGAAAACAATTGTTAAGGACCCCGTGCAAAGCCAGGCCAGGCCGCTAGTATATGTATATATAGGTTTTTTCGTAAATGTAAACTAGATAAGGCCGTATCATTAGAACTTAAAACGGGGTAATTACCATGTGTATTTATTGTTTTGAACTATATGTATATGTATATGGTTTACCAAAAGTGCACAAGCAGAATGTTCCGCTACGGCCCATAGTTATTCAGATTGACTCGCCCACGTACTACCTGGCGAAGCATGTGGTTAGTGTACTTCAACCATTAGTTGGACACTCAGCATCGTATGTGAAAGACTTTCGGCACTTCATCGACATCCTGCAGTCCATCAAACTCGAAGCGGAGGAAGTAATGGTCAGTTTTGATGTTGAGTCCTTGTTTACGAATGTACCCGTGGCGGACTGCATGGAAGTGGTTAAAGTTAAATTGCAAGAGAATAACATCCCTGTAGAATACGTGAAATTACTGCATCACTGTTTATCTACCAGCTACTTCATATACCAAGGACAGTATTACCTACAGATTGACGGTGTAGCAAAGGGCAGTCCAGTGGCACCCTTAGTAGCCAACATGTGGATGGAGCATTTTGAAGAACAAGCCATTTCAACTGCATCTATCTACATCAATAAAACTGTGGAAGAGGTACGTTGATGACATATTTGCGGTCATTGGAGGGGATGAACAAGAGGTGAAAGTATGCTTGGCACACCTAAACAGCTTACATAGCAAAATTAATTTTACCTACGAGATTGAAAATGAGAGGACCATACCATTCTTAGATGTAAAAGTACTAGGTCATGCTGATGGTTCTCTAGGCCACTCAGTCTACCGGAAATCCACTCACACGGACCGATATTTGCGTGCTGATTCCCACCACCATCCGAGACATCTTAACTCTGTAGTGACTTCGCTTACCAACCGCGCATATGATTTATGTGACGAGGATCATTTACATGATGAGCTAACACATGTTCAGAAGGTGCTACAGAGGAATGGATATGCAGTGAATATCGCACAGCGTAGGCAAAAACTTAGTTCTAGACACCGGAAGTGCGAGGTTGAGAGGCAGCCAGCATTCTTGCCGTACGTGAAAGGAGTGACAGATAAGGTTGCAAACATTCTACGGAAATATGCCGTAAAAACTATCTTCACTCCGTTCAAGAAAGTCTCTCAGGTGCTGCGTTCACCGAAGGAAAACTTCCCTCTGGAAAAACCCGGTGTCTATAAAGTGGACTGCAGCTGTGGAAAGTCGTACATCGGTTAGACAAAACGTACCGTAGCTTGTAGAATCTCGGAACACATTAGGGCGGTGAAAAATAATGATGTTCAAAAATCGGCAATAGCACAACATCTTTTAAACGCAGGATCGAACCATTGGATTGACTTACATAATAACATAACCCTCAACTCATCTCGACAGAACGCCACTATATACCAAGACTGGTCAGGGAAGCGATTGAGATTACCAAATACGACAATTTCAATCGGGAGGATGGGTTTCAACTGTCGAGGGCCTGGAATCCAGTGGTTCAAATGTGTAAAAACCGAAAAAGTTCCGTAAAAAGTTCGCGAGTCGACACGGTGAGTTTTGTGTGTCGGGAACAGAATCGAGTGTTTAGTGATACATGTGACAGTGGTAGCGGTGTCGCTAACAGTAAACGAACGAGAAAGAGGGTAGACCGATTTGTCCGCTCATAAACTTCCACCCGCAATTACTTCAGTTCATCCTTGATCATGGCGCTTGCAACAGTGCCGAAATATCGGAAACTCAAAACAATAAATACACATGGTAAATATCCCGTTTTAAGTTCTAATGATACTGTTAGTGACCATGTTAGCTTAAAAACTTATATAGATAAGGCCGGTTTTTCCCTGAGAAAAACTTTTTTGGATAAGAACGTACTTATATATCTTACGAAAACTTAGTAAGTTGGTTTGTAATTTATCTAGCTCCAATAGCCAGAATGACAATTTTTGCATCACTCTGGGTTTTTAGATTAATATTAAATTAAATAAAAGTTTGTACCTATGATATTAATTATTTACGTATTTTACGTACGTGCGACTACAAATGCGAGAGTCTTGGATAGCACACAACAATCTTTGACGGATTTCCTGAGTACAGCAAATTAACGTTGTTTATGAAAAAATTAAAAATAGAATCATACAATGGTGTGTGTAACGTAATAAATGCGGTATCTAGGTAATTTATTTTGCCAAGTTCTGTCTTTAGTTGTAACAGTTAATTTTATCAATACAGTGTGAAATTTGTATAAAAATCTGTATCGAGTGCTAATCTGAATCACACATCGAAAATATGTATAAATACGAAGAAATCTGTATGTATGGCAACATTGTCAGACAAAAGGTGCGTTTTTCTTGCCGCAGTGCGCGCACCTGAGATTGCGGTTATTCTACCGGTGCGGTAGAATTACCGCAATTGCGGCCACCGCAAGGCAGTGCGCGCACGGCCTATCGCATCTTTTCGTACTTCTTTTTCGGTTCATACTGTGAACCGAAATACGAAAAGATTATCAACTATCAGGGGTAGACATGTGTCAGTTATAACAAAACGTAACTAACTGAAAACGGTTGCCGTAGCAATAACGTTAGGTATCGGTATTGTCTCAACCGGCAACGGTTATGAAATACCTGCATCTGCAGAGTACGATTAGCGAGCGAGTAGCTACAACTGAACGCGCAACTACGAAAACATTAGAAACCGAAACCTATGATAACCAACCGGCAACTGGCAACTAGCAACCATGCTTTCCCTCTCTCACTTAGCCGATAATTAGGTGCAAGAAAGAGAAGATGCGATTATCGTTTTGTTGGCATGCATTGGTTATCATGGATATCTTAAGGAAATAATATGGTCGTATATACCAATTGCTGATCTAACGATGAACAGTTTTGATGTGTTTGTCGGTTATCACTTATAGTTATCACCAACGTGACCAGACGTCCCGTTTTGAACGGGACTGTCCCTTTTTAGAGTTACAAGTCCCGGTGTCCCCGAAATCAACTCTGGGACGCAAAATTGACCCGTTTTCAGAAACCGTGCGAAAATTTGGGAAGTCGAGCCCGCTCTTCAGTTCTAAAGGCGATGCTGATAAGTAAGGCGGTTATAAAAAAAAAACGTAGCAAGAGTTTCATTCGTACTTAAAATCACCTATATTAAAGCAGATTAGTTCCTCTGATAAATATAAATATAACTAAACGTTAGGGTATGATAACTAACTGATTTTTCTGAATAATTAACTTTTAAAAAGGGCTTTTTTTCACTGACTACCTTGTTAATTGACCTAAATAAACCGTCCCGTTTTGAGTCAAAGAATTAATGGTCACGTTAGTTATCACAGATATTTTTGCTAAATAGAAAAATTAAAGAACTGAATATATTAGATACCTGTTATTTTGAAGTTGCTGACTAATTTGTTTGTCGAGTTATAAAAATATAATAGTTTACTTGAATGTAATATACATCACATCATACCTCTTAGCTAATATGTGGAAAATTTTGTTGTGATTACATTGTTTTTTTTTTTGTTATAACTTATTATTATTATGTTTAATGCAATGACGTTTTTTCCCCAAATAAAATAAAAAAAAAATCACGCGTAGGTGGCCAATATGTTTCTCTGTGTGTCTGTTTCGAATTATTGAGTGAATTATACTTGTACCGATGTCAGTTGTCGCTTTTGTTGTCTTGTTGTGGTTATTTGAAGAACTTGTTAATTAGTTTTTGATATCTGTTTTTGGAGATTTGAGACGATTTATTATTTTCTGAGAAGAAACTATTCAAATTCTTTAGTTTATAAAAGGTACGTACGTAATCGTAGTTGTGTATTAAAAGAGATGTTCCAGAAATGTATGGAGCCTGGGTTATGTACACCAATGACGTATTATAATAGACGCGTCATATTCCCACAAAACACCTCTCAAAAACGGCACGAAACGCACACATAGAGAATTACTATCTAATACGTGTAAAGAAAGGGACAGAAAATAAATGCCATCTTTAGGTACACCTGATGTTAGAGAGAGATGAATATACATCTTTAGTTTACAACCTCCCCTAACGTCACGTGACTGACTTCATTGACACGACGCGCCGTCGACCCGGGCATGGTCCATGGTCGGACAGCGAGTTGCCCTTTACTCGCTGTCCGCATGCCCGCGCCTACGGTGGCCGGAGATCGTCGGCCGACGTCCGACGCCGTGGGCGTCTACCACTGCGGCTGGGCTGGAGGGGGGACGCCATCCTCTCCCTCACGCGGCCCGCCTCCTCCTTCGGAAGCATGTCTGCTTTGCAGAAGAAGGCGACCGCTTCCCACTCCCTCTCGCCCCGCAGCATGGCCTCGACAAATGCCGGGCGCGAGAGGTCTCCGCCTATCGCCGCCGTGAGGACACGTCGGTGCTCTGCCCAAGCGAGGCAGTCTTGCACCGTGTGCTCTACGGTGCCCTCAGGGCGACCCTCGCAGTGGTGACACCCAGGCGTTTCCTCCTTTCCCATCAGACACAGGTACCTCCCGAAACTTCCGTGTCCGGTGAGGACCTGCGTCATGCGGTAGGTCAGGACGCCGTGACGCCGATCTAGCCACTCCTCAAAGAGGGGTCTTACCGCCGCAATTGCGGCGTGCCCTGCCGTCGGTTGCGACAGTCGTTCCCTCCATACTGCCCTGAGATCGCGCCGGAGCTCTTCCCGCCGCGCCTCGACTTCTCGAGGCAGCGGGGATACGCCCCGGCGCTGCGCCTCCACGCGCCATTCATAGACGCGCTGGAGGGCAGCCGCCCCCAGATCCCAGGGCAGCAATCCGGCAAGGATGTTGGCCGATTCGCCGGCGATCGTGCGGTATCCCCGGATCAATCAGATAGCCATGACCCTCTGGCATGCGACCAACTTTACTGGTCGCGTCCGGATGCACAGGGCCCACACTGGGGACCCGTAGAGGGCCATGGACCGCACGACGCTGGCGTACAGCCTTCAGCAGGAGGCATTTGGCCCGCTGAGATTAGGCAGGAGTCGCCTGAAGGCGGCTGCTGCCCGGTTCAGCTTTGGGGCCAAACTCAGGAAGTGCTCCCTGAAGTTCCACCGGCTTTCGAGGACGAGTCCCAGGTACTTCATCGTCCTCCCGACGCCGATGCGAACCCCTCCACCGTTATGTGGGAATCGGACCGTGGCGCGTTCCGACCGCCATGAAAGCACATGGCCTCGGTCTTGTGCAGCGCCACGTCGAGTCCCAACTGCCGGATCCTATGAACGACTGTCGCAACCGCTTGCGTCGCCAGGTCGGCCGCCGCCTGGTGCGACTCTCCCTGCGCCAGGACGAGCGTGTCGTCAGCGTAACATACTACGCTGACGCCGTAAGGAAGGTCGCCGCGCAGCACCCAGTCGTATCCGATGTTCCACAGGGCGGCCCCAAGACCGATCCCTGTGGGACACCGCACGACATCTCTCGCCGGTTCCACTCTCCCCGGTGACCGGGGTAGATGACGGCTCTGTCCGTCAGGTAGTCCTCGACTATGCGACGGAGGTAGGTCGGCACCCGGTGATACCAGAGTGCCTCCCTGATGCAACTCCAGGGCAGGGTGTTAAAGGCGTTGGTGATGTCCAAAGACACCGCCAAGACGACCCTGCCCCGGGATACCGCGTCCCCCGTCGTGAGGGCTCTCACGCGCATGATGGCATCCACCGTCGAGCGCCCCCTGCGGAAGCCAAACTGGCACTCCGCAAGATCCGGGCCCACCCGATTCAGGTGCCCGAAGAGGCGGTCTGCAATTACTCTTTCCAAGAGCTTGCCCGCCTCGTCGAGCAGCACGATGGGCCGGAATGCGGACGGAGAGTCCGCAGGGCGCCCAGCTTTCTGGATCAGGACCAGCTTTCCCGTCTTCCAGCGAAGCGGAAACTGGCCCCTCTGCAGGCATGCGCTAAAGAGCCCCCCTAGTCGAGGCCCCAGAGTCTCCGAGGCCAGGACTCACGCTTTCCCTGGCAAGCCGTCGGGTCCTGGGGCGGTATTTTTGGCTTTGAGCCGTTGTACCGCCACTCTCAACTCTACCTCGGTCACCTCTGGAGCGTTGTAGACGTCGTCGTCGCTGTGGTTCGCGTTTGCGCCAGCTTCAGGTTCCGTCGGAGACGGAGCCATGGGCGGGGGAGCGTGCTCCCCTCGCGATGGGAACAGGGCGCTCACCACGTCCTCCAAGAACTGAGGCTGGAGACTCTGCGTCAACGGGGGAGCCCAGGGGCGGAGCTTCTCTCGCACCCACTTGTAGGGGCGGCCCCATGGGTCCCCGTCCAGAGTCGCCAGCATCTCCTCCCGGGCCAGTTCCTTGGCCCGCCAGATCTCGTCTCGGAGGACGGCCTTCGCTGCCCTGTAGCCCTCGTACAGCTCCGCCTCTACAGTCGCCGCATCCGAAGGTCGGGTGCGGCGCCTGCGGAACCTGGTGTACCGGCGTCGCGCCGCAACGCACGCTTCGCGCAGCGCTGCTAGCTCGCTCGACCATACAGCTGACGCCGGGCGCGTCCTTGCCGGACCCGGGGCATGGCCACGTCGCAGATCTCCGACATGGCCTCCCGGAACCACTCCGCCTCGTCGTTTATGTCGGCAGGCCTGTCCGGGGGTGACCCCCAGGCCTGCACGATCGAGGCTTCCAGGAATAGCTCCCGGTCTAGATCGATAGATGGCGCTGTTCCTAGTCTGTCGTGCAAATAAACTCTCTGTTGTAAAATATATTTTAAAATTACTATTACTGTATAGAAGTGAATAAAAAATAAGTGAAACGATTAAACATCCATCCATAACATAGTGACAGTGAAGTTTAAGAATTCTATTCACAAACCATGTAGTTAAAACCAAATATGTGAACTCACGATCCGTCTGAAAAAACAATCGCATTAAAAACAATAACAAGTGTCAATTCGTAGTAAAAAACTAACATTCATCCTAGTTAATCGTTTAGTGATACAAATATTTAATAATAAGTGTAAAATTTACAATACATCAAACACAAAGTGAAAACAGTGATTCATCAGTGTTTTGAACATCAACCGTCGTAACTTCGACAAGAAATGAGCGATTTTGAACCTTAAACTAATCACGGCAGGGATATTTGGGCAGTCGTCAACTAGTCAAAAAATTCGAATATTAAAATTAATGTCTAGTTGGTCGTGTGGATAAGACACCTTCCTACTTTTGCCAATCGACTTGTGTCACCCAAGTGGTCGCGAGTTCAAATCCCAGTGCCGAAATTCACTTTTCGGAAATATCGAAATTCTTATTTCAAATTTTATAAACAGTTCGCTGGACTCTACGCAATGTCGGCAATCAGTACATCAAGCAACAGCAGTAACAAAAGTAGTGGCCGCAAGATGACGCCACTAGTAATATGCCATAAATGTAAAAGGAAGGTGAACATTAAAAGAACGGCGTTGTGCTCGGCTTGTGATAACAGATACGAATTTGAGTGCGATGGATACCCAGAACACACATATCGCCTCAAAGATACAGAAGCTAAACAAAAATGGAGATGTAAGGATTGCATCAGAAACAAAAAATATGCGACAACCAATCTCTCGTTAGGTGTTACCTTAAGAAAAAAGCAAACTTTTTTGAAGACCCTATCTCCTACGGAACATGATACAGTCTCACACTCAAATCTAGACAGTGAAACAAAGAAAATGCTCTCCCTAACCCTAAATAGTACAATGTTGTCTGATTCGCACATACCTACTGACTGTGATACATCCGATGAGTCATATATTACTCCAAAAAGACTGTCAAGGAGTGTAGATAGAACCGTAACTGATTTAATAACTACCTCGGAATTGAAGGAGACAATTTCTAAACTCACACTCAAACTAGAAAGTGCAGAAAATGAATTGGGAAATGTATTATTGGAAAACACCGAATTGCAGAAACATGTAAACAAATTAACTGCGGAAAACAGCACTTTAAAGTCCTTGTGTCAGTCTTCCTCCATTGGTCGAAATCCTGGTTCAAGCTCTAAGAAAAACAAGCAAACCGTGAATCGACATTCAAACTTGAATTCCACACCGTCCACTTCGCAGGCAGCTTCATCGAAAGTCGATTCCAATGTCTACGTAATTCAGCTCGAACAGAAAATTCTTAACCTACAACAACAATTACAGATTGCGGAACAGGAGTTAGTAATCCTCACAGAGCGTATCAACGCTTATGAGACCTCCACTCAAGAATCAAAACAAGACACCGTACACGTCACCGTCTCAAATTCTCATATAAAATCGCAAGGCAGCCGGCAAGAGAAGTATACTCAAACCTTCAAGCGGAGCTATGCCTCATTGACAAACATTAAGGAAAGTCTAGGCAAAACGTCACAAGTGAGTAATGTTGCTCACAAAAAGGTGCCAGGCGCTATATCATACCCATTACACAAAAACCGATTAGCTATTATAAGCAGCAATTGCACCCAGGGAACTTTGCCAATAATCGAAGAAGTATTTTCTAAACATTTTGAATATTGTAATCATATAATACCGAACGTCACCACAACATCTTTTCTAAGGAGTATTAAATACAAATTAAAAGACTTTACAATGAATGACTACTGCCTTATATTTATTGGAGAAATTGATCTGCAAAGTGGGGAGTTTTCGCTCATACTACATAACTTAAAAAGCTCGCTACAAAATGTGATCCATACAAATATTGTTATTTGCGCTCCTATATACATAAAAGGTGCATTAATTCATAATTATAAAGTAGAGCTCTTCAATAACCTCCTCTTAACAGACATAAGAAACAACGAATACGCCTATTTCTTCGATAGCAATAGTACCTTATCGCATGAAATGTTTTCGTATAATACTGGTAGAATAAATAAATACGGATGGAAAAACATCTATGACCAGATCATGTCCAGGATAATGTTTGACTACGACTTGTTCGGTTTTCAAGAAATTGGTGCGAACTCAGAGATTGAGACTGATGCCAGAGCTTCTACAATCAGTAATACCGAGACTCCAACCTACCTGGATAACCAGTTTTTTCTATTATAAACACTTGAATATTATGCACCAAAATATCGCTGGACTTTTAAATAAATCGGATATGTTGACACTGCATATCGAAGAGTTGCATACTAAGGAAAATATAGATATCGACGTATTGTGCATAACTGAACATTTCGTTACTTCAGGTCAAGAATCACTAATAAAAGTCCATAATTTCAAGCTCGCAGCGTGTTATTCAAGAAAGCAACAGAAGCGCGGGGGATCGTGTATCCTTATCAGAAATAAATATAAATACAGGGAACTTCCCAACTCGTCTATCTCAGGTATATTAGAATATTGTGCAATAGAGTTATTGGAACAAGGAATAATAATTGTTTGCATCTATAGACCTCCGAATATGTCGTGTATAAATTTATTTTTAGAGAATTTAGATACCCTACTAAAGCAACTATGTACTAAACCTAATAAAAAAATTGTATTGTGTGGGGATTTCAACATTAACAGACTGAAAAGAAATAACTACTCACTAGACTTTGAAAATGTACTACTTACATATAACCTTAAGTTAGAATTAAATGAGCCAACTAGACCAAAAAGCGGTACGTGTTTAGATAACTTTGCTCATAATTCAAAACAAAAATGTGAGAGTAAAGTAATCGATTTCGCATTATCAGACCATACAGCTCAAGTTTTAAAAATTCAAGTTAACAAAACATGCATACTAAATTCTTGGCACACTCAAAAACGTGATTTATCCAAAGAAAATTTAATTTTATTTAAAAAACACCTTCAATGTCTGTCTTTTGCAGAAGTTTTCGAAACTGATAATCCGAACGAAGCATACGATAGGTTTATTGAACTGTTTCGTTTATTTTATGATTTATGCTTTCCAAATAAATTAATTAATATAAAATCTGATAAGAAATTAAAGTGGATTTCGCGGGGAATTAGACTTTGCAGCAGAAAACAAAGAAACCTACTTTGGAAATACAGAAAATCACCTTCATGTGAAAGTAAAAATACATTTAAAAACTATTCACGGAGGCTTAAAAAAATTATCAGTCTCACGCAAAAAGCTCAAAATAACTACCTCATTAACTGTTCTCAAAATAAAGCTAAGACGTCATGGCAAATAATTAATAATAACAGTCGGTTGAAAGAACCAATATTACAAATTAAGAAGGATGATAAATTAATAACAAATCCTAAGCAAATTGCTGATTCATTTAATGATTTTTTCGTTGATCAGGTACAAAATGCAAATAGTAAATATCCGGGATATATAAGTGGTAATCCTCATGTCAGCAATTCTTTATTCATGCCTCCAGTAATACCTCAAGATATTTTACGTATAATAAAACACTTGAAAAATAAAAATAGTTTTGGATACGACGAAGTTTCCACCACGGCAGTAAAATTTGTATCGGATGTCATAGATAAACCATTAACTCATATAATAAATGCATGTATAAGCTCAGGTAAATTCCCTGATAAATTGAAAACAGTCATAATAAAACCATTACATAAAAGAAACAATAAAGAAGACATGTCAAATTATAGACCAGTGGCTTTAATCTCGGTGTTTTCTAAGATATTCGAGAAAATTATTTACGAAACTATTTACACATTTGTAAGTAAACATAATATTTTATGCGAAGAGCAAAAGGGCTTTCGAAAAAATAAAAATATTAACATGGCGATATTTGATCTTTTAAAAGTGATAATGAATAATGTGGATAAAAAAAATCCCGTATGTGCAATTTTCACAGACATGACGAAGGCATTCGATTATGTAAGTCATGACATCCTCTTAAATAAACTTAGTCACTATGGTATAAGGGGCAATGTCTTAAATTTAATTAAGTCTTACCTCACGGATCGTAAACAGTTCACAGAAATATCGAGAATATGCCATAAAACGAAACGCGAATTAAAATATCTATCCGAAGGCAGAATGACTAAATTTGGAGTTCCACAAGGCAGTGTGCTTGGGCCTTTGTTGTTTTTACTATACATTAACGACCTACCTCGTCAAATACATCATCCAATGACTTTATTTGCTGACGACAGCACAGCAATAATTGAATGTGAATATAAAGCGCAATACGAAAGAGAAATAAATAATACACTTGAAGAAATAATAGATTGGCTTAATAAAAATAATCTTGTAGTAAATCTACAAAAAACTAAAGTAATGCATTTCTTCCAACGGCTAAAGCAAAATAATATCATAACTAAATATAAAGACGAAATAGTAGATACCACTTCAGTTACAAAATTTTTAGGAGTACATATTGATGATAAACTGACATGGAAAAACCATGCTGAAATCGTGTGCCAAAAACTAAGTAAAAACGCTTATGTTCTCCATAATCTCTCAAAGAAGTTAAATATGAATACGTTAGTGACAGCTTATCACGGTTTAGTTGCTTCATTACTGAGGTTTGGTGTCATATTTTGGGGAAACTGTAGTGAGAGAGAAAGAATATTTAGGGCCCAAAAACGTTGTATTAGAGCAATGACGGGTCATAAACCTACAGAAAGCTGTAAACCTAGTTTTAAATCACTAAAGATCTTAACATTTCCCTCCTTGTATATACTTGAAGCAGCCCTATTCATTAAGATGAACAGTCAATTGTTTATATCAATGGTGGATATAAGAATACGCAAAGGACCAATGAGGTCTCAATATAAAAGCCAACTTTATACAGGTGGCTACAAAACGTCATTACTTAAAAAAAATATCTTTTCTATGGGTCCTCTCATATATAATAGATTACCAATTCATTTAAAAGACTTACCCATCACTAAATTTAAAAAACAGTTAACAAAATTGTTGTTAGACAAATGTTACTACTCACTTAAAGATTTTTTTGATGATAAAAGTTTCTGCTAATCAGATTCTTGATGTAAAAATATTATTATTTTTAGGACATTTCTATAGTAGATAAGTGCCTAATTCCGAATTATATGTGTGGTAATATTTTATTTTTATTATTAGTTTTATCAATAATAGTGTATTTTTATTTTTTATTTTTGTAATACCATTATATTATGATCATTTTATGCTATAAGTAAGCGTAAAATGTTAGATGTAATTCTAAGTCATTATGTTGTCTCAATTGTATAAAAATGTTATTCAAATGTTAACGTAGCAATTAGCAATGATTAAATTAATTAATTAATTTTGCATGCCGTAAGGCAAAATGTATCGGGACTCTCCATAAATTAACACCATATTTGTTACCTACATTATTGGCAAATAAATGATTTCTATTTCTATTTCTATTTCCATCTGCTTCAGCGCCCATCGCGGACCACTCAGGTCCCGTCGGACCGGCGCGTCTAGGGTCTGGGCGGAGACGTCGAACCGGATATACCGGTGGTCGGAATAGGTCTCCACCTCCTCCACAACGCGCCAGTCGGTGACGCGCGGTGACAGGCTGGGGGTGGCGAACGTAACGTTCACCACCGACTCGCCCGTAAACCGCACGCACGTGGGACAGAACCCCGGTTCTCGATCACCAGGCCCTGCGCACGGGCCCAGTGCTCGAGCATCCTGCCCCGCCTATAGTCCGTGGACCGGGAACCCCAAGCCGGACTTTTGGCGTTGAAGTCCCCGAGGACGAGGGCGGGGAGGGAACCGAGGGCGACGACGACGTCTCCAAGCTCCGTTAGGGAGTTCTGGAACTCGGCGAGAGTTCGGTTCGGGGAGAAATAAACGCCTACCACAGCGATCTCCCCGAACCGTGCTGCGACGATCCCACGCCCTCTCTTGACGCGATCGAGGGGCGGGGTACCGGCGGCGGCGGCGGCGGCGGTGACGGCGGCGGTGGCGGCGGCGGCAGAGGGCCTACCTCTGCGCCTGGCCTTGGTGGGTGGGGCGCAGGACTTGCCCCCAGCCCGGTGATCGGCCGGCTTGCCAACCGCCTCACATGCGAAGCAGTGAGGCGGGGCGGAGCACGAGCCGGCCTTGTGACCGGGCTGACCGCAGCGGAAGCACCTATGACTGCGGTCTACCTCCGAGGTGCATGCGCATGCCGCATGGTTGCCCACTTGGCAGCGGAAGCACCTCAGGGGTCTGGGGTCCAGGACTTTCACCTGCGCAGACACCCAACCTACCAGGAGCCTTCGGCCCTCCTGAATCTTTTTGGCCGCCGGGACGGGGCAGCTAACCGTAATGGTTTGCGTCCCCGTGAAGCCAGGACGCAGGGCGCCCGCCCTCACCTGATCGGGAGGGCACCCCCCAGTCCTGGCTACGGCGGCCACCACTTCCTCGGCCGTCACGGAGTCATCCAGACCCAATATGCGCATGTCTGCGCGCTTGGTGGGTCTGGAGACTCGGGCCTCCTCCGCATTTAAGGACGCTCTGAGCCGTTCGGCCAGAGCGTCAGCGGTAGGGCCACTGTCCGCGCCGGGGATCTCCAACATCCGAGCCCCCGTCGCAGTGACCCGGTGACGGAGGCCACCGGTGATGCCGAGCTCCGTGATGTCTATCACCTGCCGCGCCTTCGCGAGCACGTCGCGGTACGACACGCCCCTCTTCACCGCGTCCGGCTGCAGTGTGATCACTACAGCCGCGGTCTTGGGGGTGCGCAATCGCGCCGCGGCGTCTCGCCGCCGCCGTCTCTCCCTACGCCGCGAGGACCAGGCTGCACCAGCAGCCTTCCTCTTCTCCCCGGCCACTTGCCAGTCGGCGCCGGCCGGAGGAGTCTTTGGAGGAGGCTGCTGGGACGGCTGGTTCCCGGCCTGGGCCTTCTTCTTTTTGGCCGCCTGCTTCGGCTCCGCAGGTGTCGGGGTCGGAGGCGGCTTTGATGGGCCCGATTTCGGCTTGGCCGGGGCCGTCTTTGCCCTCGCAGGGGCCGCCGTCACTGGTGCCGTCCGCACCGTGGCCGTCTTCGCCTGAGGCGGCCTCGTCGCCGTCTGGGGAGGCTTGGACGCGGCCGCAGCCGCGTACGAAGTCGCCGCCAGCGGGGGTCGCAGCACGCGGCTCTCCAATACGGAGAACCGCTGCTGGAAGACGGCCAGCTCCTGTCGCACCAGGTCGAGAACCGAGTCCTCCGCTGGTGTGGGCTGGCCTTTCTCCTTTTGGCCCCGCGGCGGCGCATTCCGCTGGCCGGCTCCCCGGATTGCGGCCAGGTCCGCCTTGAGGGCGGCGTTCTCCCTCTGAAGAGCCTCCATGGCGGCAGTCAGGCGGGTGACCTCCGGCCGCAGATCGGACATGTCGTCCCTTGCAGCCGGAGCCCCGCCGTAAGTCCGCGCGGCCGCCGTGATGGAGGCCGTGGCTTCGCCGATCGCGTCCTCCTTGCTCTTGCGGTTGCGCTTCCGCGAGATGGTGCGGATGGCAGCCGCCACGGCCTCTTCTAGTTTGGCCTCGCTCGAGGCCAGACCAGTGTTGGGCTCTCCAGAGGGAGGCCCCCTCCCCAAGGTCTTGCCTCGGCCTTTACCCCGCACGCTAGTGGGGATCTTGCGGGCCGAGACAAGCCCCTCCTCCGACGACGACTCGTCGTCGCGGGGGCGCTTGAGGAACTCCTTCCTCCTGTCGGCGCCCCCCTCGTCGCTCCTCACTGCGCTCCCAGAGACTAAGCTCTGGAAGCTCTCGGCGTCCAATGCCGAGTCGGTCTCCGACCCGAGCACCAGCGTCCCCTTCCTCTGCGGAGCGGCGCTCTGCGCTCGCTCAATGTTCGGTGCCGGTGAGGTGGACGTGCTGTACAAGTCCAGCGACTCCACCTCACGGGCACGTGAGCCTCCCTGGCTCAATGCGGCGACTGCCGGGGCAAAGATGGGGTAAAAGCCTTTGGTGTCCCCCCCAGAGTACGACGGGACTGACCGGACGTGTCCAGTGCGGGACTCTCCAGCTGAAGAGCAGCTGGGACCCACCTGGGTAGCTTTAACAACGACTTTGTGTTCCATTATTTTTAACTTTTTTAGAGAGGTGGGTTCCTCTGTCCCTATCTCCCATTTCCCCTCCCCTTGTTCACTTCACGGTTACGTCTAAAGATTAGACGCATACCGGAAGTGAACATTTCCTCCCCCTTGACCCGATCTCTGAGACCGGGCCCCGCGCCGTCTAGAAGCTCGAGCTAGCTGCTCGATCCTCCAGGCGGCGCGCCTTTCCCCCGGTGTGTACCTCTTGGTCTGGTTTCTCCCTCTGGGCCCGTCCGACATGAGTGCCTCTACCGGCATGGCCCCAGAGATCATCGAAACACGCAAGCCCCACCACGACGACAACGTGGGGACACAGTTGGTGGGGCATTCATACGCTAGCCGCCATTAGCCGTGTAGAAAAATTAAAATAAAAAATGTATTTCTGTTGATATTTACCTATGAAATGACACATTTTGACCTCTCACGGAAGCAGTATAATTAGTGCAACGTCTGAAAACACACAAAGGCATGCTTTTTTCCTAATTTTCTTTTAAAACACAATTTTTCTTAAGATGTGTAGTGTAGCGATCGCAACACAGGTTCGTGCGTAATTAAACAGACACGAGGCACTTACCTTGATTTCAACTTGCCATTTTAGAGCGCGGACAACGTATCTATAGTTTATTATATATCTTTGATGCACACCATATGTAAATATAACTGTACAATGTAGTAACTGATTTATGATGTTAATTTTCTCTAATCTCACTTTATTTTAGTGTGTAAATAGACAATGCAAACACAGTTTAAGAATAGTTTTTAGTGCTAGGTATATTTGGCACCTTTAAAGTAAAACCGTTACTAAATGAAAATTTTCGTTAGAGAGAAAATTAACATCATAAATCAGTTACTACATATTACAGTTATATTTACATATGGTGTACATAGCCCAGGCTCCATACATTTCTGGAACATCTCTTTTAATACACAACTACGATTACGTACGTACCTTTTGTAAACTAAAGAATTTGAATAGTCTCTTCTCAGAAAATAATAAATCGTCTCAAATCTCCAAAAACAGAAATCAAAAACCAATTAACAAGTTCTTCAAATAACCACAACAAGACAACAAAACCGACAACTGACATCGGTACAAGTATAATTCACTCAATAATTCGAAACAGACACACAGAGAAACATATTGGCCACCTACGCGTGATTTTTTTTATTTTATTTGAGGAAAAAACGTCATTGCATTAAACATAATAATAATAAGTTATAACAAAAAAAAAACAATGTAATCACAACAAAATTTTCCACATATCAGCTAAAATAAAAATACGCAAGTAGGTACTTTATCATGATTTCATAAATGTTGTAACAAGTTGATGGGTACACAGCTTTACAATTTCCGGTGAGACACGTCACACAATTTCGTGTCATTCGTCGCACAACGGATCAAAAATTCTACATAACCTATCATAAAAAAAATCATAATTCATAGAATGTGCAGTACAACTCATTTTTAATATTATATTTTATTAATTAAATAGGTAATAGATACGATTAAATATCATAAATCATGAAAAGCATTCAAATTTCGAAAATATAGTAAAGTAAACTTATAATTTCTTAACGACACACACGTTCCGTCACGATTTTCAATCTGACCAGGGGGGGATATAAAAATGTACTCTGTGAGGTGGGGCATACAGCAGTCAGCACACATATCACTGTTATCAATGGGGCGTGCAACTGTCAAAGTGGCGCTAGTAGCACACTTACCAAAATGCTTACCAATAACAAAGCAGTTTCTCTATGGAACACTATGGAGTAGTGAATTCCTAAATTAGAGACAGTTATTGAGAATTTTCCGATTAAAGAACATGTTCGGAAAATTGTAAAGAAATCAATTGAAATCAATGAAATGAAAATAAAAAATACGAACCGTGTAAATGTTTAGCTCACCACAGATAACCATAGATGATGCAGATAACTAAATTATCTCACAATCTAACTAACACTGACAGTGACTAAGGTTCTTACGGTGGTGGCGCCATCTGCGATCAGCTTTGACTTGCACGCCCTATTTCAATAGACGACAGCGACATCTGAAGTTTGGTGAGTTAAAAAGGCTTGGCAGCCATCTTGCCTTATTTATAAACTTGTCAAACAAATATCATTCATTGTCGGCCATTGTCAACTCTGGCTTTCCCGACGTTGATGCGCTTCCCGAAATTCCGAGTTCATCTCAGATAATTCTGTTAGAATTGTTACTTGTTACTGTTATTTGTTTTGTTAACATTTTTCTGAACTTCATACGTGTTCTTTTTTATTTAGGTCAAAACCCGGATTATGAACCTTTTTTTTTTTAACGTGGTAAAATCATCAGATGAGTCCTCCCACCCCGGGCAGGGCCGGAGGGACTGTCAGACTTGTACTGACTAAAATCCACGGTATTCCTTCAATAGCCCTTTACGTATCGGGGTCACGGTAATGGGATAAGTCCCACGACCCCGGCAGGCTTCGGCCCTCTACAGAGGGGGCCTCGTTATCTTGCTGACGCTCTTTGAAGCGCGCGTGGAACACAACGCGCCGTCGACCCGGGCATGGTCCATGGTCGGACAGCGAGTTGCCCTTTACTAGCTGTCCGCATGCCCGCGCCTACGGTGGCCGGAGATCGTCGGCCGACGTCCGACGCCGTGGGCGTCTACCACTGCGGCTGGGCTGGAGGGAGGACGCTATCCTCTCCCTCACGCGGCCCGCCTCCTCCTTCGATAGCATGACTGCTTCGCAGAAGGAGGCGACCGCTTCCCACTCCGTCTCGCCCCGCAGCATGGCCTCGACAAATGCCGGGCGCGAGAGGTCTCCGCCTATCGCCGCCGTGAGGACACGTCGGTGCTCTGCCCAAGCGGGGCAGTCTTGCACCGTATGCTCTACTGTGTCCTCAGGGCGATCCTCGCAGTGGTGATACCCAGGCGTTTCTTCTTTCCCCATCAGACACAGGTACCTCCCGAAACTTCCGTATCCGGTGAGGACCTGCGTCATGCGGTAGGTCAGGACGCCGTGACGCCGATCTAGCCACTCCTCAAAGAGGGGTCTTACCGCCGCAATTGCGGCGTGCCCGGATTGTGAACCCTAATAAAATTTAGAAAGACTACATACATACTCATAGTAAGTATGCATAATATATAATTATGTAGGTGTATATTTATTAGAGCCTTGGTTCACTCACCAAACTTAAGGTGGCAGCACTTTCCATACATGCAAATTTTACCACAGAGTTGTCACTCTTTCTCCCTATAGTTACTTTACTCTTTGAATCTGACACAAAAACAAAATGACAGAAGCACGCTGAAGTTAGTCTTATATCATGAACCAGTACTGGCATTCCAAAATAATTTGATAGTTGTGGTAGAATGTCGATAAATCAAAAGTTATCGCGTTGCACAACTGAAGTGTCACACTGGACTGAAATTTGGGACCTTTTAAAATTACTTGATAAAATCAAAACGCTTTGATAAATATTAAACTTATTTCACTAAAAACTATACCAAACATATCCTGAAGACCATAAAGCATGCGAATTGAAAGCTACGTGTTTTTTGAATAAATAAAATAGAGTTTGAGATGTTTACGTACACGGACATCAACAAATTGTATGGAAGTCAAACGTCAAAAAAAAGACGATATTTTGGAATAATTACAAGTTTAACCTGCAGTTTACGTACATTTTAGATTGATGGTACCACATAAACCATAATAAACCATCAATCTAAAATGTACGTAAACTGTACGGGTAAGGCTCAAATTTTAAGCGCACTCTCTAAAAATGTGCTGTCCGAGAGTTTGAAGAGTAGAGATAAAATATATAAAATAATAAATATAATTAATAATTATTTTATTTATTCAAAAAACATGTAGCTTTCAATTCGCATGCTTTATGGTCTTCAGGATATGTTTGGTATAGTTTTTAGTGAAATAAGTTTAATATTTATCAAAGCGTTTTGATTTTATCAAGTAATTTTAAGAGGTCCCAAATTTCAGTCCAGTGTGACACTTCAGTTGTGCAACGCGATAACTTTTGATTTATCGACATTCTACCACAACTATCAAATTATTTTGGAATGCCAGTACTGGTTCATGATATAAGACCAACTTCAGCGTGCTTCTGTCATTTTGTTTTTGTGTCAGATTCAAACTTAGAGCATTTAACCATGGAGATGGTATAGCTGGGCGAACTCCTCTGCCAAAGTCGATTGATCATATGACCATGCACGTTATATAAAACTACTTCATTCGCTGACCGTTGCCATTATGTATCGTATTGTGTCGCTAGTAAGTGTTCACAAAAAGTTATGAATTGTGCAGTTTCTTCTTACAAAAAGCCATCTACCACTTCAAATTTGCGAAACTATGATATTTTCTACCACATGTAAGTATCAATTATACATCAAAATAGTTTTATTTAAGGACAATGTCAAAATAATCGTGAATGCCATTACGATAGAAAAATTCAGTGGTACGTTGGTAGCACAAACGTAGTACAGGGGCTGACAGGGTAGGGAAGTGCATAGTAATGGGATAATGTAAGTGAATGATTGACAAAATAAATGATTTTTGAATCAGTATGTTCAGTTACATTTTTTGTGTGAATCTGCTGCCTATGGTTTTAAGTTTTAGAGATCGTCTATTAAGTGTATGTACTGGACAACTCGGTTCACGGAACTGCTAAGTAAATAAAATAAACTATAGTAAACGTTGCTGGTTCTACACGATTATGAGGCTAATTTATTGCTTTTAGAGGTTTTGAGAGGGGTTTTTAACATTTTTAATGTAATATTTTTTATCAAGTAGTTTATCTCAAGGCGTACACAATAAAATGAATGGACATCATTTTCGTTTGACTCTGTTGGAACTGATTTAAACTGATTATTTTATTATTATTATTTTTTCAACAGATTTCCAAAAAATCCTGTGACAAGAGAAAAATGGAGGATATTTTGCAGTAATACAGAAAGAAAAACATTTGGACACACGCGTACTAGTACAAACTGTTCAGAACAATTTACGCACTCTAGTTTTAAAGCACTTGCGAATAATAGAAGGAAATTAGTTAAGGGTGCGACAACCACTTTAAAAAAATTAAAATTGCAAAGACCATGCCTGCCATGGAAACGCTAGTAGTTTCTTTTTCTTCATTTAGCCAATCCATTCCTCAATCATTACAGTCTCACAGCCTATCCATCTCTCAACCATCAATTACACACAGCCAATGCGGCCCACGGTGGGCTGAAAAACGGCTTTCATAGACTTAGGCATTTTATTTTGCAAGTGCCAGTTTTTGTGCCGGATATCACTTCTATTTGTTATAACAATATACAAAAATGACACCAGAATTGATTCTGCACAAAAACGAAGGAATTATAATTTTTTTACGAAAATTTTGTATGGAGCTAGTATGAAAAATCGAAATATCTCTGAAACGGCAGCGATAACCGTAATATCCTTATAGGAGGTTTTAGTACTAATTATTTATGATTTTTTGACATACGTTACATAATGGTTGTAGATGCCTTTTTTTTTTTTAAATCGTCAAAATATTTTTATTTATTTTTACATATTAAACGTTCCTTTTAGTGTTTAAGTTGAAGAATTCAGAGCTTTAACAACTCTTAACATAAAATAGCATCACCCCTATAGACCTGAAGGACTAGACAGAGGTGTGTAGTATCTTGTTGATCTTGTAAGATTTCCAACAATACCAAATAGTTGAATATCAGTGTCAAAGTGCCCATGCTGTCGCTTCTTTTAGAAAGATAGGGGAATGAAATTGTTAATTGATCATACCCTAAAAGTATGATTACAACATAACCGGACACATAATAATATCGACACAAAAGGAATTTTAAAACCTTGCATACGTTCAAAATACAAAATAACATATTGTGTAGTCATCTAATGAGTCTGATGACAAGTAATTAAGTAATTAGAATGATGGTTGTAGTCTTCTGATTCTAATGAGCCTATTAAGTGATTAAATGATTTGAAATATCTCGCAACAATACCAACTAAGAACTGCATTCACCTTTTTATAATTAGTGAGCTAATGTGATTTGCTAATGTTGATTAGTTCTACTATGAGTTCTACGAAATGTTTTTGACGATTATAAATTTTTATTATCATATCTTTTATAACTTTAATGAGGGTAGTTAACTAATTATTGACTTTATACAATAAAAGGGCTATAATTTTGTTCCATAATTTAGATTGTTCACAACCGTGTAACTGCTAACACTAAAACTATTTGCTTTGCGACTACAAAATCTTAGAATGGAAAGTTTAATCACCAACTTAGATTTGTTTGTTCTTCTAAAAAGTGAGTGTCCTTCATTTAATCATGAAGTATTGTTTAGTGCAATTGTGTCCCGCATAGGCGATTGCCTTTCTGCCGAAGATCAAGTAACTCTCAAAGAATTTTGCCGGAGATTCACGCGAGCTGCTTTAAACAGGTGGCAGAAATCTAAACGATTCTTTGATAAGTTTAGAAATACGTACGGAGAGTGGTTGCAAGCAAATATTGATTGGCCGAGTTGCGTGCAAACTTTAATAAATCAAGAACCAACTGTTGATGAGATACCAAGAGCACGCTCACTCTCCAGAACCTTCGACATCATCGACTGTTGGAACAATGACAAAAAGGTCCCGAAAACCATTCAAAGATCTGGGAAGCAAACAGAAAAAGAGAAGATCTAGTGAGCACATAGGCGAGGATTCCTGTGAATTGGCATATGCAGCTGCAGCACGTTTAAAAGAAGAAGGTTATGAAGATATCGCATCTGTAATCAATTATATGATCAAAAATCCAGAAGCTGCCGTTAAAATCAAGGAAAGCATTAAGAAAACAGTAATATTTACACCAGAGAAAGCACTTGGATTGCTTCTTTCACTTAAGCTTTCAAAGTGGCAATATATTACGTTGCGAGAGACTGCCATTCGGGAAGGTGCTAAGGATATTTACCCATCCTACTATAAACTGCAACAAACTAAGCTTGCATGCTACCCTCCTAATCAATCAGTATCAGTTACGGATTCATCAGCTAGAATTACACTTCAAGCTTTACTTGACATCACGGTGAAGCGGATTCTTCAAAGTCTTTCTGATAATGTGGAAAATAAGCAGTTAAAGCTGATATAGAAGTGGGGATTTGATGGTGCTTCCAATCAAAGCCGATACAAGCAGAAAATGGACGGCGAGCATGATGATTCAAGCATTTTCATGACCTCCTTGGTGCCACTGAAACTGACAGATGGAGATAATACTATATGGACAAACCCGAAACCATGCTCAACTTTTTATTGTCGTCCGGCTCAGTTCACTTTTGTAAAAGAAAGCCATGCAGTTGTCATTGATAACAAAAGAAAAATGGATGAGGAAATTGAGGCCCTTAACCCCACAGAGTGCATTAATAGTAACAGGGTGACTCATAAACTAATGATGACAATGATCGACGCAAAAGTCTGCACGTACCTTTCTGAAGCTAGATCAAATGCATCATGCTACCTGTGCTTAGCAAAACCAACAGAAATGAACCACTTAGATGCTGTAACATCAAAAACTGTGTGTTCTGACATATATAAATTTGGCCTATCATCCCTACATGCCCGTATAAATTGCATGGAATGTCTGTTACACATTGCGTACAGACTTGACTTCAAACAGTGGGCAGCAAGAAGTAATGAGCATAAAGATATGTTACAAAACAGAAAAAAAAACATTCAAAATAAATTTAAAGAGGAGCTCAATCTGTTAATTGATATAGTAAAACAAGGCTCGGGAACTACCAATGACGGGAATACCGCAAGGAAGTTTTTCGAGTTTCCCAATAAAACTGCAGCTATTACTGGGTTGGATCAAAACCTGATAAAAAGATTTGCTGTTATTTTGCAAGCAATAACATCTGGTGAGAAGATCGATGTCATCAAATTTAAAGATTTGGCTCGCAAAACAGCAGAAAAGTACGTGGAATTATACGACTGGTACTACATGTCATCAACCGTACATAAACTATTAATACACGGAGCTGACATAATCGAAAAAAATGATATTGTCCCGATTGGGACTCTCTCGGAAGAAGCCTCAGAGTCTCGAAACAAAGATTTTAGGAGGTTCCGGGAACATCATTCGCGGAAAAGAAGCAGGCAAGATTCTAATCAAGATATCCTAAATATGCTTGTTGTTTCTTCGGATCCTTTTCTAAGTGCACAAAGGCCGAAGTTAGATGCCAAAAGGAAGACAACCTTTTTTGCTGAAACTCTCGACCTAATACAGTTTCCGGAAACTGAGTTCGAGTTTGTAGGTATATCCGATCTGGATTCTGACTCGGAATTGGAGTCCGACAACGAAAGTTGTAAAGAAAATTTGTAAAATTTAATTATTTTTCTTTATGTTCTTTTGTTATTTATGTTAGTTTATTGTACCAATATGTTTAGTTAATAATTTCATAAATTATAGTTTCAAATATGTATTTTGTATAATTGAATTTATTAGATATTATTTTTGTTACTTCTGTTTTATTTAAATTACCTATCAATAAAAAGTTTATATACAGTCTTTTTTTTTTCACATATTCTTAATATTTGGGGAAAAAGCATGCTTCCTAACGATGTTCTTAACTTTGACACAGTTCATGGATCGTTTTAAACAGTTTCATATGTTAAAATAAATAATGTTAGTACTATAATCCCCTATAAGGATATTATTATTATTATGTGTCCGGTTATGTTGTAATCATACTTTTAGGGTATGATCAATTAACAATTTCATTCCCCTATCTTTCAAAAAGAAGCGACAGCATGGGCACTTTGACACTGATATTCAACTATTTGGTATTGTTGGAAATCTTACAAGATCAACAAGACACTACACACCTCTGTCTAGTCCTTCAGGTCTATAGGGGTGATGCTATTTTATGTTAAGAGTTGTTAAAGCTCTGAATTCTTCAACTTAAACACTAAAAGGAACGTTTAAATATGTAAAAATAAATAAAAATATTTTGACGATTTTTTTAAAAAAAAGGCATCTACAACCATTATGTAACGTATGTCAAAAAATCATAAATAATTAGTACTATAACCCCCTATAAGGATATTACGGTTATCGCTGCCGTTTTAGAGATATTTCGATTTTTCATACTATCTCCATACAAAATTTTCGTAAAAAAATTATAATTCCTTCGTTTCTGTGCAGAATCAATTCTGGTGTCATTTTTGTATATTGTTATAACTAATAGAAGTGATACCCGGCAAAAAAACTCGCACTTGCAAAATAAAATGCCTAAGTCTATGAAAGCCGATTTTCAGCCCACCGTGCGGCCCAATAACGTCATCACCTATCAGTGACATGGGTCAGACTCCGACGAAAATAAAACTGCGCAAGTAGTTGCAGTTTAAAAATAAAAAATACTTAGGCTTCATTGTGCGTACGGCTAAGGAGTGGAATTCTCTGCCAGAGTCTGTGTTTCCCGATAGCTATAACCTAGGCGTCTTTAACCTTTTCACCGCCAAGCACTTCTATAGAAGTTCGGGATTTTCGTGCCACCAGCGCCACAACTTCTATAGAAGTTGTTCATTTTAACTATCTTATTAAAATAAATTTACTGTGATTAAAAGCTTTGTTTCATTTTATTATTTAAGATAGCACTGTTTTTATTTTTCTACACAAAATAAGCCCTAGTTTGTCCTAAAATCGGCAAAAACGGAAACTCCGAATTTTGTTACTTTCCTCAGAACGCCAATCACTTCATATCAAGTTGGCCAGTGATGTGCCGTGAAAGGTTGATTTCACCATTGAAATATTTATAAATACAGAAAGTTATGAATATCGAAAACAATTTGAGGTCAATAAAATATGAACTTAGTTATCTACTTCATTACAAAGGATAGTAGATGAATTTCGACCTTCAGGTAGATGCCGATACGTAATTATAAAGTTGTTACCAATTCTTGTCGATAGTTATTTTCCCATCTCTACAAAACAATTGGTCGTCTATGCCCCTGTGCGCCACCGAGTGCCACGAACTACTATAGAAGTTGGTCAGTGACGTCATAGGCATGCGGCTGTCAAGGTTACTTTGGCATAGTGCACAATAGTGCAGCACAAAATAGGATTCGCGCGCACGCATCTTTCTTTCTTTCACTTGATAACAAATAGAAAAATGAGTGAAGAACTTGATTCGGACGAACTTCTTAAAATTTTGCAAGGTGTGGAATCAGACTCGGAGTATTTTGTGGAGAACATTGAACCAGAAGATAATTCTGAGGTATGTCTAACTGGATGATAATAATAATGTTTATTCATCAAAGAGTAGGAATTCAATAAGTATGTAAAATGTTCGGTGAGCCCAGTATCTCCAGATGCACTGTAATTACAGTAGATTTAATTCCAACAAGCCCGTTCCATCATCGGACTACGAGACAAACGGCGAAGCGCCATCGTTACATGGTGGACATCCCACCCATACGCACCAAACGTTTTGGGAATACCTTCATTGTGCGTACGGCTAAGGAGTGGAATTCCCTGCCGGAGTCTGTGTTTCCCGATAGCTATAACCTAGGAGTCTTTAAGTCAAGAGTGAATAGGTTACTTTTAGGTAAGCGTGCTCCATCTTCGACCACATCATCACTTACCATCAGGTGAGATGGTGGTCAAACGCGAACCTATTCTAAATAAAAAAATAAAAAAAAGATTTAGGTACTGTTTTTGTACTCTGTACACTATTATGGTAAATACAGTGTATGAAAGCACTGTAATTTTAACTTTTTTAGAAATTCTTTTCAAAGAAAAAAAAGGAAACCTAATTGCAATTCGTATAAAAATCATCTAAATGGATGAAACGTAACGTTATATTGTAGATATTATGATTTATGTACCTATTCTGTGCTTATATAAGAAAGAAAGACCATAGACCCCATCCCTGATCAGAATCGAATTCAACGTGCCCTCAGTGCCAATAACTTGATATGAAGTTAAAGAATGAGATCATGAAACAAATAGAGATGTACCCCATTCCTTATAGTTCTAATTGAGTTATGTATTAGTTTCTTTGATACTCATAATTTATACTGTTTTTTCTTATTAAGGATAGTGTGAAATAAAACAAATCTGGAAATATTTAATCAGTTTTTATTTATATTCGTAAAATCAACTTTAAATCTTAACTTTACGCGTACAAATCTTATTCATCGATATATATACATATATTTCGATAGTATCTCTGTGTCCTGCCACAGACAGTAGCATACAAATTTAAATTACAGTCATCAAAATCATTACATTCAAAAAGTCACAGTATAATATCCACTAACACATTATATAATACAAAACAGTCAATAATAATAATCAATTTCAAAATAATCGATAAAAACATAATAATCAAATAAATAAAAAATAATCAGCCAAGTTAAATTCAAAATAAATAGCTACTTAGTCAACTTTTCAATGGTAATTAGTAAACAATAATTAAATTTGCAACAGTCAAATTCATAATAATTAATTTAATTAACAGTTACATAATTTTATCTTCTAAGAGTTCTGTCACACTATAATAAGCTTTTTGCGCTAGAAATTTCTTTAATTGATTTCTTAGAGCAGTCTCATTTAGTTGTTTCCACTGTTTTGGCAACTTGTTATAGATAGTTGGACCCATACATACAATACTTTTGCGCATAAGTGCAGTTTTGGCTTTGTGTGAGCAAACCCTACCATTATCTCGTCTGTTACGCGAAATTGTATCTTCCAGAAGAGGAAACAGCAAAGGATTTGCTCGAACAAACATTATAACCTCTAAAATGTACAAACACGGTAGTGTAAGTAGTTTGTGCTGTTGGAAATACGGTTTGCAGCTGTCTGACGTTTTTAGCTTAAACATAGACCTAGTACATCTTTTTTGGCTCTTAAATGCTAATCCATTATCTGTAGAGTTTCCCCAGAAGATAATTCCGTATCTTAGTTGTGATGCCACTAAACCGTGATACGCTGTTATCAAGGCATCTGTATTCACAATCGAAGACAGAGAAAATAATGCATAGGCAGATTTACAGGTTTTCTTACACAAATTCTCAATGTGTTCTTTCCAGTTAAGTCTGGTATCAATTGTTAGTCCGAGAAACTTTGTTGTGTTAACATTTTCAACAGTTTTGCAATTATACGTCAAATTAAAACTTTCTGCTGAAGTCGGTCGTTGTTTGAAGTGCATAATCTTAGTTTTGTCTAAATTTATCTTTAAATTATTCAGTTCTAGCCATTGTATTATATTTTTTAATTAATTATTAATGTCAAAGTAGTATTGCATTATGTCATTATTGTCACAAGAAATTGTTACCGTACTATCATCTGCGAAAAGTGTCATGGGATGTGGTATACTCCTAGGCAAATCGTTTATATATAAAGTAAAGAGTGGGGGTCCCACTACACTCCCTTGTGGTACACCATAAGTAATTTTACGTTCCTCTGAAAGGAAGATTTCTTCTCGTTTGGTAACTATATTCACTCTCGAAGTTTCTGTCCTTTGTTTTCTGTTATTCAGATATGATTTAAATAAACTCAGCACATTACCCCTGATTCCATATGCATCTAACTTCTTTATCAATATTTCGTGGTGAACATAGTCAAACGCCTGCGTCATGTCACAGAAAATGGCACACACAGGCGTTCTGTTGTCTACCTTTACCATAACTGTATAAAGAAAGTCGTAAATTGCCAAATTTATGGATTTATTTTTCCGAATTCCTTTTTGTTCATCACACAATATAACTTATAGAAAATTATAGACCTATTTCGCTTATCCCAATCATTGCCAAAATTTTTGAAAAATATTTTTTTTCCGAATTGCATAGATATGTAGAGATACATATCTATGCAATTCGGAAAAAAATTATTTTTCAAAAATTTTGGCAATGATTGGGATAAGCGAAATAGGTCTATAATTTTCTATAAGTTCTCTATCACCTTTTTTATATAAGGGCTTCACGATAGCCATTTTCAAGGCATCCGGAAACGTTCCTTCAGAAATGCAAAGGTTTATAATAAAACACAAACGCTTGCAAATTTCGACTGCAACGGCTTTTAGTACTCTAGTAGATATACCATCATATCCTACACTGCCCGTATTCCTCAAGGTTTGTATGATTTTATGAATGTCCTGAGGTATGCAAGGTGCCATGAACATGGAGTTTATTTTGCTTTGAAAAAGTAATTTATTATTATTATCTATAGTGACAATTGGTTGTATTTTATTAATAAAGTGATTATTGAATTCATTAACTACTTGACTTGGATTCGTTACAGTCGTATTATTTATTTTAATATTACTTATATAATTTTTAGGAATGTTACATTTAGATTTATTTATTATTTGCCAAGTGGCTTTACATCTTCATTGTAGTGTGCTGTATGTGTTTTCCTCGCCTCCCGCAGAAAGTGGCAGAAAAAGTTGTTCGGTGATTTGCTCCTTGTCATCTCCATAGGTTAAATGCTCCAAGGATTCAAAGAGTAAAGTAACTATAGGGAGAAAGAGTGACAACTCTGTGGTGAAATTTGCATGTATGGAAAGTGCTGCCACCTTAAGTTTGGTGAGTGAACCAAGGCTCTAATAAATATACACCTACATAATTATATATTATGCATACTTACTATGAGTATGTATGTAGTCTTTCTAAATTTTATTATGGTTCACAATCCGGGCACGCCGCAATTGCGGCGGTAAGACCCCTCTTTGAGGAGTGGCTAGATCGGCGTCACGGCGTCCTGACCTACCGCATGACGAAGGTCCTCACCGGACACGGAAGTTTCGGGAGGTACCTGTGTCTGATGGGGAAAGAAGAAACGCCTGGGTGTCACCACTGCGAGGATCGCCCTGAGGACACAGTAGAGCATACGGTGCAAGACTGCCCTGCTTGGGCAGAGCACCGACGTGTCCTCACGGCGGCGATAGGCGGAGACCTCTCGCGCCCGGCATTGGTCGAGGCCATGCTGCGGGACGAGACGGAGTGGGAAGCGGTCGCCTCCTTCTGCGAAGCAGTCATGCTATCGAAGGAGGAGGCGGGCCGCGTGAGGGAGAGGATAGCGTCCTCCCTCCAGCCCAGCCGCAGTGGTGGACGCCCACGGCGTCGGACGTCGGCCGACGATCTCCGGCCATCGTAGGCGCGGGCATGCGGACAGCTAGTAAAGGGCAACTCGCTGTCCGACCATGGACCATGCCCGGGTCGACGGCGCTTTGTGTTCCACGCGCGCTTCAAAGAGCGTCAGCAAGATAACGAGGCCCCCTCTGTAGAGGGCCGAAGCCTGCCGGGGTCGTGGGACTTATCCCATTACCGTGACCCCGATACGTAAAGGGCTATTGAAGGAATACCGTGGATTTTAGTCAGTACAAGTCTGACAGTCCCTCCGGCCCTGCCCGGGGTGGGAGGACTCATCTGATGATTTTACCACGTTAAAAAAAAAATAAAGGTTCACAATCCGGGTTTTGACCTAAATAAAAAAGAACACGTATGAAGTTCAGAAAAATGTTAACAAAACAAATAACAGTAACAAGTAACAATTCTAACAGAATTATCTGAGATAAACTCGGAATTTCGGGAAGCGCATCAACGTCGGGAAAGCCAGAGTTGTCAATGGCCGACAATGAATGATATTTGTTTGACAAGTTTATAAATAAGGCAAGATGGCTGCCAAGTCTTTTTAACTCACCAAACTTCAGATGTCGCTGTCGTCTATTGAAATGGGGCGTGCAAGTCAAAGCTGATCGCAGATGGCGCCACCACCGTAAGAACCTTTGTCACTGTCAGTGTTAGTTAGATTGTGAGATAATTTAGTTATCTGTATCATCTATGGTTATCTCATTATCTGTGGTGAGCTAAACATTTACACGCTTCGTATTTTTTCTAACACGTGACATGTGGTTAGTAAACGTCAACTCCATACAATTTAATTTTTCCGTTGGCGTTAACGCTTACAGAAAATGGATTTTGTCTAGGCCCGCTGGTCAGATTGAAAATCGTGACGGAACGTGTTGTGTGTCGTTAAGAAATTATAAGTTTACTTTACTATATTTTCGAAATTTGAATGCTTTTCATGATTTATGATATTTAATCGTATCTATTATCTATTTAGTCAATAAAATATAATATTAAAAATGAGTTGTACTGCACATTCTATGAATTTTTTTTTTTTTTATGATAGGTTATGTAGAATTTTT
The DNA here is from genome assembly GCA_943138885.2 of Tholera decimalis. Taxonomy (NCBI): domain Eukaryota; kingdom Metazoa; phylum Arthropoda; class Insecta; order Lepidoptera; family Noctuidae; genus Tholera; species Tholera decimalis. The sequence continues at coordinate 22,386,571 of OW964556.2, forward strand.
GATCCGTTGTGCGACGAATGACACGAAATTGTGTGACGTGTCTCACCGGAAATTGTAAAGCTGTGTACCCATCAACTTGTTACAACATTTATGAAAGCATGATAAAGTACCTACTTGCGTATTTTTATTTTCAATTGCTTAGTATTTTATTTATTTTTTATTTAGATGCCTTTGTCTGCGGCGGAAAGGTGCCGAAGGTACCGCGAAAAACTTAAACTGGGTAATCCTGAAAAATATGAATAATAAAAAAAAAAGAGAACGCTGAAAGAACAAAAACTAAAAATAGAAAAATAGCGGATATGAGTGAAGATGAAAAAAGCGATCAGAAAGTTTATAAATAAGGCAAGATGGCTGCCAAGTCTTTTTAACTCACCAAACTTCAGATGTCGCTGTCGTCTATTGAAATGGGGCGTGCAAGTCAAAGCTGATCGCAGATGGCGCCACCACCGTAAGAACCTTTGTCACTGTCAGTGTTAGTTAGATTGTGAGATAATTTAGTTATCTGTATCATCTATGGTTATCTCATTATCTGTGGTGAGCTAAACATTTACACGCTTCGTATTTTTTCTAACACGTGACATGTGGTTAGTAAACGTCAACTCCATACAATTTAATTTTTCCGTTGGCGTTAACGCTTACAGAAAATGGATTTTGTCTAGGCCCGCTGGTCAGATTGAAAATCGTGACGGAACGTGTTGTGTGTCGTTAAGAAATTATAAGTTTACTTTACTATATTTTCGAAATTTGAATGCTTTTCATGATTTATGATATTTAATCGTATCTATTATCTATTTAGTCAATAAAATATAATATTAAAAATGAGTTGTACTGCACATTCTATGAATTTTTTTTTTTTTTATGATAGGTTATGTAGAATTTTTGATCCGTTGTGCGACGAATGACACGAAATTGTGTGACGTGTCTCACCGGAAATTGTAAAGCTGTGTACCCATCAACTTGTTACAACATTTATGAAAGCATGATAAAGTACCTACTTGCGTATTTTTATTTTCAATTGCTTAGTATTTTATTTATTTTTTATTTAGATGCCTTTGTCTGCGGCGGAAAGGTGCCGAAGGTACCGCGAAAAACTTAAACTGGGTAATCCTGAAAAATATGAATAATAAAAAAAAAAGAGAACGCTGAAAGAACAAAAACTAAAAATAGAAAAATAGCGGATATGAGTGAAGATGAAAAAAGCGATCAGAAAGTTTATAAATAAGGCAAGATGGCTGCCAAGTCTTTTTAACTCACCAAACTTCAGATGTCGCTGTCGTCTATTGAAATGGGGCGTGCAAGTCAAAGCTGATCGCAGATGGCGCCACCACCGTAAGAACCTTTGTCACTGTCAGTGTTAGTTAGATTGTGAGATAATTTAGTTATCTGTATCATCTATGGTTATCTCATTATCTGTGGTGAGCTAAACATTTACACGCTTCGTATTTTTTCTAACACGTGACATGTGGTTAGTAAACGTCAACTCCATACAATTTAATTTTTCCGTTGGCGTTAACGCTTACAGAAAATGGATTTTGTCTAGGCCCGCTGGTCAGATTGAAAATCGTGACGGAACGTGTTGTGTGTCGTTAAGAAATTATAAGTTTACTTTACTATATTTTCGAAATTTGAATGCTTTTCATGATTTATGATATTTAATCGTATCTATTATCTATTTAGTCAATAAAATATAATATTAAAAATGAGTTGTACTGCACATTCTATGAATTTTTTTTTTTTTTATGATAGGTTATGTAGAATTTTTGATCCGTTGTGCGACGAATGACACGAAATTGTGTGACGTGTCTCACCGGAAATTGTAAAGCTGTGTACCCATCAACTTGTTACAACATTTATGAAAGCATGATAAAGTACCTACTTGCGTATTTTTATTTTCAATTGCTTAGTATTTTATTTATTTTTTATTTAGATGCCTTTGTCTGCGGCGGAAAGGTGCCGAAGGTACCGCGAAAAACTTAAACTGGGTAATCCTGAAAAATATGAATAATAAAAAAAAAAGAGAACGCTGAAAGAACAAAAACTAAAAATAGAAAAATAGCGGATATGAGTGAAGATGAAAAAAGCGATCAGAAAGCAATGGCGAGGTGCTAAACGCAGTAAAAAAGATGAGAGGGAAGATAAGATAGTCGTAGTTATTAAAGTTAATGAGTAAAGAGTAAAAAAATTAAAATAAACACAATAGGTATATTATGAAAATTGTCTTGCAGTATTTTTTGGCCAAAATATTATATGTTTTTTGCCAAAAAAAAAACAATTCAGATGTTTTTTTTGTAATTTATTTCTTTGAACCTATAAAACAATATATTTGTGTATTTGCTGCTAACTAATATGTTTTATTTAATACACTCAATACTATTAATATTTACTTTCTTTTATTAAGACTATTATTACTTACTTTACACATGGCCATCCGGTCCGGGTCCGCCATTCAGTTGGGTCATGGTTTAATTTTCGCCACTATTTTGAGGTTCTAGATAGATTCTTTAACCCTTCAATTAGTAGTAGAGACACTAATATCCCAACTACTTATTTCAATAATGATAATTAAGAAGGTATGTAACATCTCCCTATGTATCAAAATACTAGCTTCTGCCAGCGGTTTCATCTGCGTGAAAGTAAAAAATGTATAGCCTATGGAACTTAGTGATAAAATTCAGCATTCTACTGGTGAAAGAATTTTTAAAATCGGTTCAGTGGTTTTTGAGTTTTTTCGTTACAAGCAAAAATAAACATACAAAAATACAATCTTTTTATAATATTTTCTTTTTATTAAATATCTACCTATTAAGAATATTTAGTATCGATTTTACAAACGATGTGCATTATGCCTTATAAATTCCGTTGTGCAACGTATTTTCTTTTGTGACACATTCCGTTGTAATTTCCATTGTGCGACTGCGCCAAAATTATGAGCAGCGTTGGATTTTGTACTATAATTATAGTATTTATACTATAACTAGCGACCCACCCCGGCTTCGCACGGGTGCAATGTTTATATTAAATATACTATAGAATGTCTTTATATACATCGTTGACAGCCTTTTTGTCATTCGACATACATGTTCTCTTTAGTAATTACTCTTGAAAGTGCGACACATAATTTACCATGGGAAAAACATTCAACGCTCAAATCTAGGCAACATAGGCACGCGCGCCGTGCCTCCGCCAGCACCGCGCCGCAACCGCTATGTCCTTGCATTTAATCTGTAATATCTTCGAAACCATTTATTTCGAATCGATCGATGACAAAATTAGCTTGCTCACGGATAATCTCGTACAGCTGTACGACATTCATGCCCCATTCGTGCAGTCAAATTAAAACATCTTCCTGCGCCGTGGCTAACAGATGATGTAAGAGCTGTCATGCACAGGAAGGCAGTATGCAAGTCTAAGTTCAGATGTCACCCCTCACCATTGAACCGGGAGATGTTTGTGAATGCTCGCAATCGCAGCAATAGGGTGTGTAGGGATGCAATGCGCCGCCATATTCATGATTCAGTTGAAAACGGTGATCCAGCTAAAGTCTGGAAATTTCTCAAATCGATGGGAGTTGGAAAATCACGCCAAGAATCGATTCCTAAAAACCTAAATATTGATCTATTGAATCAACACTTCTCATCCTCGTCCCCCTCTAATGGGACAATGAAGGCAAATACAATAAATTATCTTTCTAACCTTCCAACTCCGGATCACTCCGCATTTAATTTTAGTCAATTTTCTGATTGTGATGTTAAGAAAAGCATAGTTTCAATCACATCCAATGCCGTTGGTAGTGATTGTGTCAGTAGGAAGATGATAGTCCCTGTCCTCGATGAAATCCTTCCTATCCTTACCTATATCCTTAACTATTCTATGTCCAATGGTGTCTTTCCCTCGGTATGGAAAGAGGCCAAAATTGTTCCTCTACCCAAAAAATCGAATCCTACATCTTTTTCAGAATATCGACCTATTTCCATCCTGCCTTTTTTATCTAAAGTTCTTGAACGCCTTGTCCACAATCAGCTTAGTTCTTTTCTTTGCAAGAATAGTCTGCTGAATCCTTTCCAATCCGGTTTTCGTCCTGGTCATAGTACCACTTCCGCCTTAGTAAGCGTTACGGATGAGATGAAGTTGGGCATGGATAAAGGAAATATGACGATTCTTTGCTTGCTAGATTTTAGCAACGCTTTTAATACTGTTGATTTCGAAATCATGCTCAACATACTACGCTCTATTAACATATCTCCAACAGCGATTGACTGGTTTCGTAGTTACCTGTTTGGCCGCCGGCAACGTATTTGCATAGATGAGTCCTGCTCTTCTTGGTGTAGTACTTCAGCCGGTGTTCCTCAGGGTGGCGTTTTATCTCCTTTACTCTTCGCAATATTCATAAATTATATTTCTAAAAAACTTCAGTCCTCCTACTATCTTTATGCTGATGATTTGCAGATTTACAGACAAGCTCCCTATACAGATCTGCATACTGCTATTGATATCATGAACCGGGACTTGGCTTCTGTTTGCGAATGGAGTGATGCACATGGTTTGCAGGTTAACCCGTCAAAGACCCAGGTCATTGTGGTTGGCAGTTCCAGGTTGGCACCTAAGGTAAAATGGACGCAGCTTCCTCAGGTTATTTTCAACGGCACTGCTATTCCATTAAGCGAGAAAGTTAAGAACCTTGGGGTTTGGGTTGACAAACATCTTTCTTGGGGTCCCCAATTACAAGAAGTCAGTCGCAAATTATTTGCTTCTGCCCATTCCCTACGAAGGTTGCGTAACTTTATGCCAACTGCTACTAAAATTGCGCTAGCACAGTCTCTTTTACTCCCCATCCTAGACTACGCTGATGTCAGTTATCTTGATCTTACTGAGGCACAATTTGATAAACTTGAGCGACTCCAAAATGTTTGCATTAGATTTATATTTGGCTTGCGCAAATATGATCACGTATCCGAATTTCGTATGAAACTCAAGTGGCTTCCAATACGTCTTCGCCGGAACTTACACATTCTGTCTCTGCTTTACAGTGTGCTGTTTAATCCTAAAACCCCCACTTATCTTAAAGAACGATTTAAGTTCCTTCATGACACACATGCAAAATCTCTGAGGTCATCAGAAAACTTAAGGCTTGCGGTACCGAGTCACGCCACCAATTTCTATGGTAAGTCCTTCGCAGCTCAAGCAGTACAGCTGTGGAATGCTCTACCCGTGTCAGTAAGACAAGCACAAACACTATCTTCTTGCAAAAACTTAGTAAAAGATCTTTATCTCTCTCCTTAAATTGCTATTATGTATGTCTTTGTTTCTTTCTTTATCTTTTTTAATTTTTGTATGCATATATATGTTTTGAGAACGTTATTTATTGTTTAGTATTTTATATAGATAATTAGTACACCGTGGACTACCCGCGTAATTATTTTCTCCTTCTGTGTCAAATCCATCCAAAGATTGTCTGTAAAAGATCGCTTTTAGCGATAAGACCGCCCATTGTATAACCCTTTTAATTGTTAAGTCCATAATTTTGTTTTTATTATTATGGTGTACAATAAAGAATATATCTATCTATCTTATTTAAATTATACTCTGTAAAGGGCAATATTGATTTATATTAAATGCACAATGTATTTATGGTACTTAATTGGATAAGGATTAATGCTGTATTGCTTAAAATCGCTTCGTAAAATATGCTCGTATTTCTCATAAAAAGTAAAGGATAAAAAATGGTTGTTGTGGGTTATCTATAAGAGATAGATAGATGCCATCGAGGACATTTTTGTTTACCTTTTTAAGGTGTACAATACTGTAGTACATTATTTTGATCTATCTCGTAGGGTTCAGCCAGCGTTTGCAAAGCAAGCGCAAAAAAAGTGTTTATTTGCGACATCACATTAGAAACCTCAAAAATTATCAGTGTTCCTCTACTATATTATGCATGTTATATACTTAATAACCTTCCTATTGAATCACTCTTTCTATTGAAAGAAACTGCATCAAAATCCGTTGCGTAGTTTTAAAGATTTAAGCATACATAGAGACAGACACAGGGAATCGACTATGCTTTATACTATGTTAAGATTTCGCCCTTTGTACTATATACTACCCATATCTAAGGATAGCACGCTAACATACTATAATTTTAAGTTTGCTCCCGAATGCTTTTTTTACGTCATAATTATGAATATTCCGACCGAATTCCGATCTTTAAATGTTTTCTGTGTTGATGGCCGGGGATTCCCCGATTATCTTCTGAAGTACTTCTCTCTTTCCCAGGGTTGGATTTTGTACTATAATAATTCCTATTTAAAATGCCATTTTATTGTCTTGTGACGCTATCAAAAGCGGTAGCAAAAGTGGGAATTTTACTAATTTTATTCCTACTGAGGATATGTTGATGTGATTAAATGGCAAGGATGAAGATTGAACTAATAGTAATATTCAAGAACTGATAAACTTAGAAGAGGAGTAAATTTTGCCTTAACGGGTGTTGATTTTAATGACTATTATGTGTTAAATTAAAAATAATGAAAGTGTACTACATTTTTTAAATACATACTATCCTTTTCATTTGTTTGTACTATCTTTGTCAACATACATAAATCCAACCCTGATTTTGAGCCTTACCCATCTAGCGTTAAATCGTATCGTTACCAAACAAAATATAAATCTAAAAAATATTTTTGTAAGTAGGGTAAATACGCCAAACGTCGCCCCCCCCCCCCCCAATCTTCGGCCGTCTGTACGTTTTCAGCTTGCGTTCATTCAAAAGGTAATTAAGTGACAATTTTGCTACCTGAATTACAACCTTAGTTCATACTCTATATTTACAAACCGTTACTATTTGTTTACGTCACTCGCTCTTCGCACACTGAACGTAAGTCGCGACTGCGCCGTTGAAGCGTCAAGTTTGCCTTAAAAGTAGTTTACCTGATGTGAATACCCATACTTCGGGAATTGATATTACTACGGTAAGACATTACTTTATTTTTGTTTTGAGCTTTATTATCACTAAAACGTTATTTTTACTATATTTTGAGATAGTTTTTTCAACGTTTTGCGTATTGTTTTAAGGGCAAAATAGGAGGCCGTCAATAGAGCGCCAGTTTTGACTTAAAACCTGATTCTCGGCCGTGGCCGACTTAAAGTAAATGCAGTCTGTTTTATAAATTCCATTTCTACCAATTCCATTGGTTTAACAAGAGAATTTGCAAAGCTTACAGGCAAATAAATCTATTTTACGTTTAATTGCCAAATACCGGCCGGGGTGATATTAGTTGAATCTCGAGAAATAAGGTACACGAAGTAGGGGCCGACATTAGAAATATTAAAGATCGTAATGTCGACCAGCCTCAAATTCGGACGCCACTATACAGGCTGATTACTTTTGTATTGTTTCATTGATTGGGTGGTAGGTAGTCATAAACATGAAATAGATATATGAAACTATCCAAAACCGCATCAGAAGTTATCCTTCGTTGCAAACTGATGGCGCCAGAGCGATCCCCAGTAAGAAAATCCGTTAAGGGGCCGACATTTGGCGTATTAACCCTAAATAAAGAAAAACTATTCTAAAACACATGTATGCAGTAAACAGATATCTATCATATAAACTCATAAGAAATCATAAAGTACTTGTACTTAGACTTGTCTAGACTAAATTAATTTACTGAACTGTTTCAAATATTGGCTTTCCTGTAAAATTTGATAATTTCGTATGGTAACGGTTTTACTTTAAAGGTGCGAATTTGTGTAGACATAAACTGGGGGCTTAGTATGAGTTTGCGATACTATTATCGTTTTCGAAAACTTTAGCTTTGTGCCTTTCACACTCACCTACAAGTTTGGTGCATGTGAAAGAAACAAAGCGATAGTTTTCGAAAACTTTAGCTTTGTCTCTTTCACACTCATCTACAAGTTCGGTGCATGTGAAAGAAACAAAGCGATAGTTTTCGAAAACGATAAAAGTATTTCAAACTCGTACTAAGCCCACTTACTTATAAAAATGAATTTAATGACACTCGATAAATCGAGTGTCGTTCAACTCCCTAAAGCTTAGCTTGACTTTCATACAATGGTAAACTCTATAATCATTACACCCAGTCTCAATAACGACAGCAATTAAATAATAAGTACTTTTTAAGCTAAGTTTTTAAGTTGCCGAAATTAGTAAAAACTGCGGAGCTCTATATGTTCTTTTGTTACTTTAGGTATTATTCTAGTCTGTAATAAACTCAACTGTCGGCATCATAAATACTGAACTTTCTACGACATTTGTTCTTTTATTTACAAACGCGTAGACGGTTATTAGTAGGATTCATGGATTATTTATAATTATGTTACCATATTCTTAGTTGCTCACAAATTAAAAAAACACAACAAATTACTGGTGCAGCAAAAGAAGTCAGATAAAAATGACAAAAGCACTCTATACGCAATAGCGTTCAAATAAGAATTGTTATTTCTAACACTAGTCTGAAATATTTCTTTTTATTTTCTAATACAGGTTTTTTCCTATAATATCAAAATAAGTGAAGTCCCTTGAGAGATACATAGAGTTAACACTGTAATAATATGATGATACTAGCTTCTGCCCGCGACTTCGTTCGCGTGGAAGGTTTTCCCGCATAAATCCCGATTCCGTGGGAATGCCGGGATAAAAAGTAGTCTATGTATTATTCCAGTATCTCAACTATCTACTTACCAAATTTCATTGAAATCCGTTCTGTAGTATTTACGTGAAAGAGCAACAAACGTACATACATCCTCACAAACTTTCGCATTTATAATAACACTAGCTTTTGCCCGCAGCTTCGCCCGCGTTATGTTACACTTTGTCAATAATTCTTGTTGCCAATTGGCGGGTAAAAAACGCACATAAATTAAAAAAAAAAACCATCACCAGAGTCCATCCATCCCCAAAAACAGACAGACAGTATTTAAATTAAGTCTGAATTATACTCGTAAAGTAGAGTAAGAATATCAATCATTTATTTAGCCAAAGTTGGAGAGTTCTGGAACACTCCGTCTGCACCATAGGAGGATTGAGTGTTCTAAATAAACCTAAATAAAATCCAAATAAACAGCTAAAATCAAATGAATATTTGTGAATAGTTTTCATAAAATCAACACAATTATCCCACATAAAAATGTTAAACATATATCTAGTATAGGTATATGTTGAAACACGAGTTACAGTATTTTCTCAGACTAGCAGATATAATTAACTTAAAATATAGTTAACTTTTAAAAGGGAGCACTCAATCCACACGCACACATCTAATTCATCGATATGACGATACCCTCATCACTACTGTTTGCTATATATTTCGTTATACATTTATAGCTTGGCGCTGGCGAGGCATCAGCGTTGTGTACGTCAGTCCTGTGAAACTCCGAACAAATCTTTTTTATATGGGATTTGTAACCTTCTTTAGCCAACATTCAGAAACAAACGTCAAAATCTGAGGATGACCAACATTAAACCACTAAAACTGTACATTTGTTGTCTGTGCACTGCTGTGCACTGTGCAGACAAACATGTCTGCCTTCGCGTCGTCCATGTTTATGTTGTGATTTTTCTGTTTATTTTTCCTTTTTCTTTATGATTTCGGAATATAACATAACAGAATAATTTCCGTGATTGTATGTTAAACGTTGAATCGAGCATCCTCCTCCGTTTAACCCTCACATAGTTTTATCGAGATATTGTCTCTTAGTGTGACTCTTGCGAGACTTATTTGTTTTTACTATAATAATTGAGACAGTGACTCTGAACCATCATGGGTAAGGGTCACAGAAGATGTGAAGTTTGTGAAGATGCGGTATCAAGGAGGCCTGGCATACTGGAAATAAGTAGCTTTTTTCCAAGTTTCTACTGGATCCAAACCGGTGAGTACCTATATGTTGTTAATTTCCATATTGCTAATTAGCTGACCCATGCATACTTCATTGGGTGGTAAACATTTATTTTTCGGGATAATATATGCCTATGACACTCACAAGTAACGTGGATTTCTATTGATAAAAGAATTTTCTAAATTAGTTCTGTAGATCCAGAGATTACCCCCCCTACAACCTCACGAACTTTACCTGTTTAATATAAGTGTAAATATCCTATTGTGAATAGCATCATTCAAATTCTGTATTACTACCCTCTGGCCATCAATCAAGATTACAATATATTTTAGTATGTAGGTTAACTGCTAAATACCAAGTTTTTAGCATGATTACAAGAAACAAGGTTCTATATACTACATTCAGAGAGTCTGAGACATTTCATTATCTACCTGTGATATCATTATGTAAATATGGTGTAATTGGTGATTACTCTAGAATTTCATATCCCAAGAAACTATTCCATTTAGTAGCACTGATCGTTTAAATTAGGTGTTTTCATAACTGAATTGGTGACTTCAAAAACTCCACATGTTAAGATTATTTCAGACTATTCTATTATATAATAATAGCATATAATTCATAGCACAACAATATCACTCACCATACATTTCACAGTTCACACTGCTATAAATACTTTATCTTATTATTAATGTTTTGTGAGTGATATTTCTTTGTATGTTATGAACTACTAATTTATGAATGGAGTGATTATTTCATACTTTAACAGGTGGTAGATAGGTCTATGTTTATAAAATATGATACTGGCACTAACTCACTTCTGGGAAAATGTAACATGTCGAGTTTTTTTAAATCACTGATTCAACTTTAAATCACACTTAATAAATTCATAGTTAATAATAACTTTTAATATTTTGTATCTTCCAGCTGTCGAAAGTGGCTAAAAGCAGTTGGTAATGAAAAAATGGTGCATCTACCAATAGAAAAACTGCATGAGCAGCGAAATGTATGTGCTAACCACTTTGGAAAAAAGGATATTAGCAAAAAGGGAAATCGTCTGAAAAGACATGCAATCCCATCTTTGAATTTGATGGCCTTACCTCTCACTGACGGACAATTGGCAGAATTTCCACAACATGTGTATCAGCATTCAGAGTCAAGAGGCAAATATAATACGATTAAGTATCCTGTATAGAATGAATTTTTCAAGTGTGAAATACCTGTGGAATATCAAAAAATGCTGAAACGAGTCTCGAGGCTGATTTTGAACCAAAAACACAAGTGAATATATTTGGCATTTAAAGGGATTAATAGTTACTTATAGATATACATTTTAATAACCATTTATCATCATCATAATGAATGTGGGATAATATCTGACCACCACCCAGGCGAAGCTTATCTTTTAAAATATTTGTCAAATTCATTAGAGTTAAAAATTAAGATGCTACTTCTATTTCAAATTTAAAAAAGCTAGTGAACCTTGAATATCTGGTAGATCCTAAAACTAGTTTCAAATTATAATGTATCATTTCAGATCTTTTGCCTGAAGCAGTGCCATCCACAAGCCAGCAATCCAGACATATCCTTAAGGAGCTGTCTCAAAATGGTAAATTATTCATAATCATCATCGTAATTAGCCTATAATGTACTCAATGCTGGGAGACAGGGCACAGGTCTCTGCGAGAGGGACAGACATAATGCATTTAAGTCAAGACAAATACACAGCTGTTGAAGTGGTCTGAGAGGATACAAGGAATGTGGGATGTTTTCCGACCTCCACCTAGGCGAAGCTTATCATTTAAAATATTTGTCAAATTCATTAAAGAGGTCAAAATTAGGATACTACATCTATTTCAAATTACAAAAATTGTGAACCTTTAATATCTGATGGTTTCCAAAATAGTTTCAAATTAAAATGTATCATTTCAGATCTTTTGCCTGAAGCAGTGCCATCCACAAGCCAGCAATTGAGACATATCCTCAAGGGGCTGGCCTAAAATGGTAAATATTTTAAATAAAATCACCAAATTCTTTTAATATTACATTCTTAACAAATTATACGTAAAAAAAAGCATTTGCTATTCCTTTACTAATTACTATTTGCATTTCTTTTTTTTTTTCATAATTGGTATGCCTTGGCCTCGGACAGTCTGTCTCACCGCCTCATAAAATCAAGAAATTCTTGAAATAGTGCTATATTGTTCATTTTACTGACATTTGACAGGCCCGTTGGTATAGTGGTCAGTGGCCCTGACTGCTGTGCGCAAGGTCGTGGGTTCGATTCCCACCTAGGACAAATGTTTGTGTGATGAGCACGGTCATTTGTTCTTTGTCTGGGTGTAATTTATCTATAATATGTATGTATTTAGAAATATATATGTATGTTTATCAGTTGTCTAGTACCCATACCACAAGCTCTGCTTAGTTTGGGACTAAATGGCGTTGTGTGAAAAGTTGTGGAATATTATTATTATTCCATTTATTAAATCTATGTACATATAAATTACATTTTTAAATATTAATATAAAAAATAAAAACATTTAAAAATATAAAAAATAGTAGCCCACCGGTATCGGGAACAGGGTCCAAGCTACCGGTGGTCAGGGCTCCATAGAGAGGAACCTCCTCACAATACGCGCCGTTTCCAGGAGTACTGCTTTCTGTATCAAGCCCTTGATCCAGCTGCCCAACGAGAGCCTCCTTAGATGTTGGTCGAGGCTCTTGGCTATTATGCCATTGGCTGAGACGACTATCGGCACAATGATTGCTGTCTCCACATCCCACATGTCGACAACCTCGCGCGCCAGGTCAAGATACTTATTTTTTTTATCTATCCCAGCTTTCACGAGGTTCTCGTCATGGGGGACTGCTATATCAACAATCATTGTGCGACGCTCTAATCGGTCTATCACCACTATGTCAGGCTTATTGGCAACAATAGTCCTGTCAGTAATGATAGACCGATCCCAGTATAGTGTAATATTGCCATTATCGAGAACTGGGTCGGGCACATACCTATAGTATGGTACTTCTGATTCCACAAGATTGTATTTAAGCGCAAGTTGCTGGTGAATAATCCTAGCTACAAGGTTGTGTCTATGCAAATAGTCTCCGTTAGCCAGACGAGAACAACCGGAGATAATGTGACGAATGGATTCTCCCGGTTTGTGACATGCCCGACATATGTCTACCGTACCATCCTTCACAATATATTTCCGATAGTTATTCGTCATCATAACTTCATCCATAATTGCACAGACAAAACCTTCGGTTTCCCCGAAGAGGTCACCAAAACGTAGCTAGGCTACGGACGCTAACGTATCTACGTCAGACCCATGAAGGGCCCGGTAATTGCGTCCGTGAAGCTCCTTGCTCTGCCATACTTCTCTGCGGTCATTAGTATCTAATACTACAGGTTTGCGCCAATTCTCGGTACCTAAGGAGAGCGGAGTGAGGCCTTTGTCCACCGCTACCACATCTCGATGCATACCCACGTCGGCTTCTAGGAAATATTCCCTAAGGCTGCATACCTCGCGGTTGTGCAGGGTCTTTGCATTTAAAAAGCCACGACCCCCGCACTTCCGCGAGATATACAGCCTCATCACCGATGAACGTGGGTGATGCATTCGATTTGCAGTCAGCGTTGTGCGGACCCGCCTGTCCAAGGCGTCAAGTTCAGTCTGAGTCCATTTGAGTATGCCAAAAGAGTACATCAATACTGGCATGACCCAACCATTGAAGGCACGCACCTTGTTTCCGCCTGATAGAAGACTATTCAGTACTTTATTCAGGCGGCCAAAGAAGCGTTCCTTCAATGACTGTTTAACATAAGCAACATTGATGCCTAGTGCCTCTGACATACCCAAATACTTGTAGGTTTCAGTTGAGCCGAGGGATCTTAGGTGTATGGAATCCGAGAGTTGAGTTCCCACGGATTCCATAATCACTCCTCGCTTTGCATGCATGACCGCACATTTGTCCACCCCAAATTCCATCCTGATGGCGCTACTAAAGGTTTCCGTTACCTTCAGTAGCTCCATGAGTTGCAAGTTGCTGGGGGCAAAAAGTTTCAAATCGTCCATGTAAAGCAAGTGTGATATGACCTGACCATCTCTTCTCAACTGGTAGCCTTGCCCCGAACCCTCCAGCAGTGTACTGAGAGGGTTGAGAGCCAGACAAAACCACAGTGGGCTCAGACTGTCGCCCTGAAAAATACCACGCTCAATCCTAATCGGTTCGCTGTTTTCCTGGATCTGTCGACATCCTGGATAGCAGAGGACCGTCTTCCATTGCCCCATACATGACTCAAGGAAAGTGCGGAGTATTGGATTTATTTTGTACAACTCCAACACCTTCATGAGCCATGTATGTGGAACCGAGTCATAGGCCTTCTTATAATCTATCCAACATGTCGACAGATTCCTTCGGGAACGACGAACCTGTTGGTTTATGGCAATATCGATTAGGAGAAGCTCCTTAGTACCGCGGGACCCGTTCCTACATCCATTCTGAGAAGCAGACATGATTGAATTTGTATCTATGTGATTATTAATTTTAGCTCTCAGAATGGATGTAAGAACTTTATAGACCGTCGGTAAGCACGTGATCGGTCTATAATTTTTAGGTTCCGAAGTACTGCCTGATTTATGGAGTAGGTGGGTTATTCCTGTAGTTAGGAATTGAGGTAGCGATCCTAGCTCTAGGGCAGACTGGAACTGAGCGGCCAAGCGAGCGTGCGAGCTTAGAAACCATTTTATCCAGAAATTGTGCAGCCCGTCCGGCCCTGGAGATTTCCAGTTGGATAACGGACGGACTGCACGGGTTACATCTTGGGGGCTGATCGTAATTGCCCCCATTTCTGGTATAAGATCGCACGTGCGCCTGATCTCACTCATCCAGTCACCCTCGGTGTGGCTGACAGGCACCGACCAGATGCTGCGCCAGAACGAACACATGGCGTCATCATTCGGTAGGCACGTATCGGTCACACCTTGGTTAGGTCGCTCCCAGGCCCTATAAACCCACCTTTCATTGCTTTGGAATGTGCGATTCTGAGTGTATCGCTCCACCCGCCGCTTATATCGACGAATTCGATTTGCCCATGCATAGACTTTCTGCTTCAGGAAGTCGATACGCTCTGTGACGCGGGTCAGATAATCCCGAGGACTGATATCAGTCCCCGCAAACGCCCGCCTCACAAAGCGCATCACTCTAGGACGAGTGTTGCCTTGCCTGAAGCAGATAAGTTTACCAATGAGTGCTCTAGCCTCAGCAATACGACGTTCGATCCTGCCCTGCCAAGCTGGTACAGCTGGTCGAATAACTCTGTCAGTCTTTGGAAACTTGACATGAGCTACCCGACAAGCCGCTACAGCTGCACAGTATAGGATCGAATGAGTATCGGTGAGGTCTTCACTATTGTCAAAATAATTTGACAGCAGTGAATCTAGAGCACACACTAGCGCCCTATTTTTCTTATGCATGGGTAAACGAGGCAGACGAGGTCTAAGCTCAGGCAGTGTGGAGCGATACTCCCGTAATGCACACTCCAAAGCACTCCTCAATCGTTCACTGCACTGGGTACTCACGGTTATAGCCTCGTCATCATCATCTTCACCGACGTGGTCGGGTCGCGGTGAGATACTGGGTTGTAGTTGCACCGCGGCCAGTGGCGAAGCAGATGAGACACGGCTGCACCGTGATTCGAGGCGTAGTCTATCAAGTACGGCGTCATCCAACACACGGTTACGCTGGATGACCCGCACCTGATCCGACAGTCGTTGGGCCGAAATGTTGACAGCTGGTTCAAGTACCTGAAACAGAGAGAGCATCCGACCACGGTACGCAGTCAGGTTAGTTCCCCCCTCTGTAGCCCCATAGTATGAGCGCATGACGACACGCAGAGGCCGCTGGGCCTCGAAGTCTCATGCTGGCCGGAGGGCGGCCTCTTCCTCGCCGACGCGCAGGTGGTGGTGTCGTCGGCGGCGAGAAGTACTCATCGCTCGAGCTCGACGCAACTGCAGCGGCCGGAATCTCTTGACTCACGGCTGGAGAAGGTCCCGGTGGCTGCGAGGCGGAGCTGAGCGACGATTCCGCAGGTGTTGGGCGTGTGGATTGTAGTATTTGTGCCCGGCGTCTTGTCAACATCTTATTGTCATTCTTCGTGTAGGAGTTTTTCTCATCAAAATGGCATGTTCTGCATTTCTATGTTAGTTTGGTTTTTTTTTTAACGCATTTTGTTTGGTGGAACATGGTTTGGTGAACTATTATTTTATTAAATATTTATTCAAAAAGAATCGAGAAAATTTTTTGACAAGCCGTTTGACAGCCGGGCCACAGATTATTATTATTATTATTACTTGGAAAAGATCCTTGCGTTTTATATGCAGGGAAATATTTACAAATTTTATCAAATATTTTGCTTATACATATTTAAAAACCTGTCTACAGATTTAACACCAAGGGAAAAGCAGTTGATGGAGCAATTAGAAAAACGAAATGCAGCCTGCTACTTCCATGTTTATAAACTCGCACAACACATGTCCACACCTGTTGATTTTTGCTTATAAACAAAATGTTTTGATGTTTAAGAAACCATGTTTCATCACCTTTGTTTATAAACTGTTTTCAAAGATGATCATACATAGTGAAACAGTGTTTATTAACAAATGTTGCCTAATGAATACCCGGCTTTATACTATAATTTCTACTTAATATTACTTGTGTAATATTGTTATTATAACATATAACATAAGTAATATTTGTAATTTTTCCAATGCCTTGTTTTTAGTCTTCTAAAAATACCGTGACTATGATGGGGAAGACAGGAATACACCTTTCATACATATGAAGAGCTATTGTAATTATTATTTCTGTTCTACCCTTATTCCAATTAAAAATAGATCATAAATAAAGTGATATAGGTCGTTAGTAATATAACTATATCAATAAATAAATGCTGAAATAATATGAGTGTTTTATTTTACACAGTTTTTTCAAAATAATTAGTTTTAAATAGAACCCAATTAATTGCATATAATGCATTTCATCGATATCGATAAATTTTAAACATATCGATAAGTTTATTGAGTTCTCTATACATTGCGCATCCCTATCAATTACAGTTCTTCCCGTCTAGGTCATGATTGTCCAGGGGCGTAGCTACCGCCGTATTTGCCGTATCAATTATACGGGGCCCCCGGGCCACGGGGGCCCCAGTGTGTAAGGAAAAAGAATAAAAACTCTAATTTATTTTATTTTACAAATGACAAAATTCTATAAAGCAATTCCTTTTTTTCCCGCCTTAAGCGTGCGTTCAAAAGTTGGCAACACTACATCGTTATGGCGGGCTGCGGGACTTCCCCGTTTTACTTACTTCATCTTCAACTCAGCGGGGAATCCCCGGGAATCCTTCATCGATATCGCGATGTACGTGTACGTTGTTGTACTTTGCATTGGATGTTAAACCACGGAGTGCAGTGCACTGTTTATTTACGCGCTTTATATAAATGTGCATTACATTGTAATTCAGTACAAACAATATTGTTCTTCTGGTTTAGCAGTATTAGTAACGATTTGTAAAAGAAATGAGTGAAAGGAAAAGAGATTATCCCAGCGGCGCTGAGAAAAGAAAAATTAAACAGAAAAGGGACGAGGTTATAAAAAAAAAACCCAAAATTTCTTCATTTTTTCAGAGACAAGATACTGTGAGTGATTTAGATTGGAAAGGTAAGTACTACACTACTACCCAACCCATTTATTAGGGGCCCGTAGTGATAAACAAGGAAATCTTTTAATTTCGGTCTGTCTATCTGTCCGTCACAAAAAGTTGTCTCCCCCCTCGATTTTCACAATTATACTGTTTTTAGGGTTCCGTGCCTTGATTAAAAAAAAACAAAATTCTAACTTATCTATAGGATCGATTTGTTTTGTTGTTTGTTTATCAGTCCGTATCTTATCATTAATTGCGTGTTGAGAACTTCAGATGTGCAGACTCGCTTTCGGGTTCTCGTTTTGTATGGCCACTACACTACGCTCTGCGTTTAAATAGCACGCAGGTGTATAGTAATGCACGGACGGGCTGCAGGTGATTTTGTATCTACTAATAGGTACGAGCACAATCCGCGTAGAATCTGTGTGCGTCTGAACTGAACACTCTCTAACTGTGACCCTTAGTAACGTTATTTATTTATTTATATATAACTCTTTTTAGTTTAGTATCAAAGCATTCGTATTTATTTTTTAACAATTACTCGTTTATTTTTAGATTCTTCTGAAGCATGTTCTTCGTCACATATCCATCCGGAAATAGAAGAAAGCCAAGCACATACTTTATCGGATGTCCATCCAGAAATCGAGGAACCCCAAGTCAACGATTGTAATATAATTTCATCAGATAGAGGAAATTTTGGTGACAATTTAACTGAATGCGAACGAAAAATAATTTTTAAATTGGGTCCATTTAAACCACAAGGACCATTTCCAAAAGTTTCAGAAAATAACCGACCTTTTTCAGCTTATTATTATTCATATTTCAATCAGGCAGGAATAAAAATTATAAGACCATGGTTATGTTATTCTAACGTTTTAAACAAACCGTACTGTCACTTCTGTTGGTTATTAGCAGATCGTCAAAACAAATCGTACTCCTCTGCTTGGGTTAACGGTGTTTCGGTTAGAAGCAATTTCACACAAACTATTCTTGACCATGAAAAGTCACAGCAGCATATTAGTGCCTCACTCTCTTATAATAATTGGTTGCAAGGAAATACCATCGATACTCTATTGAAAAGTGAAATCGATAGTAAAATTACATTCTGGAGAGATGTACTGCATCGTATAATTAATGTTATAATTACTTTAGTATCTTGTAATCTACCTTTGAGGGGGCATGATTCTGATTCTGGCAATTTCACGTCTGCTATCTAACTATGATGCAACTTTAAAAGAACTTTTTCTAAAACCAAAAGGTGAAATAAATTATTTAAGCCCTACGATTCAAAACGAAATTATTAGTTTGCTTGGTACTAACGTTAGGAACAGTATTATCTCAGAAATTAAAAAAGCTCCATTTCTGACAATAATTCTGAATACAACACAAGACTTGTCAAAAATTGACCAACTATCTGTAGTTTTTCGATATATCTCGGTTACAGAAAATGATGATAATGTGCCTAAAGAAATAAAAATCTGTGAGTCCTTTTTAGGATTCATAGCAGTAACCGATTGCAGTGCTGCAGGTCTGAAAACTGTCATTTTAAATTTGACTAAATGTAGAGGACAGGGATACGATGGAGCAAATGTTATGTCGGGTGTGTATGGAGGATTACAAACCCTAATAAAAGAGCATGCTCCAAATGCCGATTATGTTCATTGTGCTGCGCACGCTTTAAACTTGGTTTTGAACGATGCTGCGAGACATGTTCGTGAAGTATCGACTTTTTTCGATAATTTAGAAAAAATATATACTTTTTTTGGCAATAGTATAAAACGCTGGGCTATGCTAAGTGACGATTCATCTGAAAAATATTTGATTACCCTTAAAAAGGTATGTCCTACCAGATGGTCTTCTAGGAACGACGCTTTATTAGCAGTAAAGAAAAATTTTTTACTAATCATGAAAACTTTGTACCAACTAAATTTAATTTCAAATAAAAAAGATGAACGTGAAGAATGTCAAAGTATAATTAATATTTTAGAGAGTTTTGATTTCTTAGTGCTCGTTACATTTTTTTCTTCACTATTTGAAATTATTAATCCTGTTTCTAAAGCTCTACAGCATGATAATAATGACTTACAGAAATCTAGTATTTTATTAAGTAATCTTTTAAATAGACTGTGCCAATTAAGAAATCAGAATTCATTTAATAGTTTGCTAAATGAATCCAAAGATTTAGCAAAAAAGTGGGGGGTAACAACTGTTTTTAAAAACAGCAGGCGAAAGATAACGAAGCGTTTTTTTGATGAGTTATCACAAGATGAGAGAATTTCCGACCCGGAATCCTATTTCAAAGTCAATGTATACTATTGCTGTTTAGATATATTAATTTCTCAAACTAAAGAAAGATTTCAGAGCCTTTGCAACCTGAGTAGTATATTCGAAATATTACAACCGGAGAAACTCCTATCTTCTTCAAGCGAAGAGATATTAAACGCTTCCGGAAAACTGTCTGCTAAATACAGTAAAGACATCTCACTTAATCTTTGTGACCAATTAAAGGCTCTAAAAACATGCTTAAATTCTGAAATAAAAAAAAAAATCCATTAAAGAACTCATTGAATTATTGCTAGTAAAATTCAATAGTCTTGCATCCAGTTTTCCCGAGGTAATCACAGCATGCTTTTTATTCTTGACCCTTCCAGTTACAACCGCAACGGCAGAAAGAAGTTTTTCAAAATTAAAACTAATAAAAAATTACTTAAGAACTTCGATGGGACAAGAACGGCTGTCAGACATCTCACTATTGTCCATAGAGGCAGAAACTTTAGAAAAACTAAAATCATCATCAGCCATAAATGATTTAATAAATCAGTTTGCCGATAAAAAGGCAAGGAGAGTGAATATTTAAAATTCGATTTTTATTTGTAAAATGGGTAAATTATGTGATAAATAAATATTACTTCTCACAATATTTTTTTTCTTTTGTGAAAAATCTTTACCTCCATATAAGGGCCTCTAGGCTTGTTTATACTCGGTCACTGACAGGACCGCTCCGAACTAGTACAATTGTTCAAATGTACTAGTTCGGTCTTCTAGTACTATTAGTTCATTTTAGTTCATCGATAATTAAGACATCAGTCAGACGCGATGGAATACCTGCACATTTGATTTTCCTTCATACTTTGCAGGCTTAGGACTATCATTTTAATTATGATACATTTTAAATAATTTGAATATCATTTAAATAAGTAATATTGAATGAATTATTAAAATGGCGTATTTAAAAATCAAATATTTACAGTGATCTTCATTTTTATATACATATTTTCTTTTTTACAATCCACACGAAACTAAACCAAGCAACATAAACTTGAACTTATATTGTTGGACCAATGACGTTGAGTAACTTCACTTAACAAAGTTAAAATAACAAATAAAAACATCGAAAACAATTACTATCAAAGAGCCATAGAACGTCCGGGCCATAGATTATGCACATAAATGACCAGACACAGTTTCTCGTTCTCCAGGTCATCGTAGTTCGTACATCACTTATTAGTTCAACCGTTCTTACTCGGCTCTCGCGATTGGATGTCGCTAGGATTGGTGATTAGTTCACTGTACTAGATGTACTAGATGACCGATTTGAGCGACAGAAACAGAATAGTTCGTTCTAGTTCACATGACGGAATTGCGTCCTAATAGTACATAGTTCATGTACTACACAAGCCTAAGGGCCTCCAAAAAATTTTTTATACGGGGCCCCGACAAGGCACGCTACGCCACTGTGATTGTCTTAGGCCCGTATTACAGAACGAAACTCGAGCACTGATCTCTGTTTAAAACTAGTTTTGGGTCGAGATTTCATTTTAGAATGTTCCTCAAGTATAGATTCATCGATCATAGTTCAGCCGGGTACGGCTTTATTCTAGATCGTTACTCAGTTGTAGATTCATCACCCAAGTATGGTCGATACCACGCTCGAGCAGAGATTTCCTTGTCAGTTAACTATTTGCTTTTCAGTTTATTATTTGATATAAACATGGTAATTTTTGGCGAATGATGATGAAATCACATTTTATTTTGCTAATTGGTTACAAATAACACTTTTACACGTAATTTTTTGCCATTTTAAGTTACTAGATGAATCCCGTGTTTTCTAACTTAAACAGATTATAACAATGATTTTTTCACCGATGATTTGAACAGAAAAACAGAACTTCAGCGTTCCATGTGAAGGGCCCATAAAATTATGCTAATAATTATTTTAAGAAACGGATTTTCACAAGATGAAGATTTTTGACAATTTGTAATACTGCCATCTATTGACCAAGATTTGGTAAAACATGCATTTGTTTTGTTTTAATTGTTTCCTTTTAATATTTTTATTGATCGTTGTTCCCAAACCATTATTTATTTGAATATTACTTGTTATATGATCAATGAGCAATTCAAAACAACACTGTCACAGACATTATTTAGGATCCACTCCGTTCCACGAACAAGTTACTATTGCTATATTTTTATATGTTAGAAAATATTGCCTTAACACCTTTTACCTTCAAGAATTTGCTTTTACAAATTCTTAAAAAATAATTTCTATAGTGAAACAATGCAATACATATTTTTTATTCTTAAAAATTTGGTATTAAAGTAAATTGAATTATTTACGATCATTCGTAGATCGGAACAGCGGAGACGAAGAAAATAAAACGTAAACGAAAACAGACTGATGCATAGACAATTAGATATTTTCTGCTTGAGGCTCGATTTGAATCTGAGTGTAGTTTTATTACCATTCTGGAATAAGACCAATGCTCAAGTGCAGATTCTATATTTAAACTGAGATCGGGCGAATTAAGCTCAAACTGGACTTGAGGAACGTTCTGTAATACGGACCTTAGACGTGCTAGTTGAAATTTTAATGTTGGTAGCTATGTTTTTTTTTTGTGGTTGGCTAAAGAAGGTTAACAATTTCTCACAGACTGAATGTTCTAAGTTCCGTCTCTTATATTATATTCTCTTTGGTGTACGTTGGCGGTGAAAAGGTTAAGCCATTTATGGTTTATTTTATCCAAAAATAAGAACAACATGGGAAATCTAGTTTGGAAACTTGTACTTGTCTTGAAACCAATTCAAGTTATGTGTAATAAGGATGAATGTACCAATATAAACAATATTCATAAAGAGCTAAAAATGGAAACTTATTGATTAAAAACAAATACATCCAATTGGTTCCAATGTATTTTAATCCTTTAATAAACTTGTAAACTTTTTAAATATCATATCATTAACAAAATAGTAAATAAAACAATTAAGGATCCTTCCCAAAATTATGAAACATCCTTGCCTTTGCAAAACTTAACTTCCTAGTTGCATCAGTTGAAAGATGACTCATTGAGCAACTCACACATACATGTACCTAGTCATTGTATCATAACATTCGTTAAGTCTTGCGTAAATAAGGAATTTTCTTGTTTAATCACGTTTGCGGCGGCGATTCTGTTCTTCCTGAAAAATATTTATTTTTATATTATTTAATGTAGAATTTCAAATATAAAATGGATATGTACCTATAACTGTATTGATAATAAAACCATACCTTCTGTGACAAAATAATAAGCAGTCTTCTGAACATTCCAATGAAGTCAATGAACAACTCTAAAGCATGTTGCACAAAGTCCTTGCTGCCCATTCTGCGTTTTTCGATGATAAGTTGTGTGTCAAATAGTACAAAGCCACACATTAGCATTAGTCCAAGGTATAGATGAGCCTGTAACAGAAAGATAGGATTATCTACCTCTGCATAAATATTTTTTATTGATATATACATATTCTAATACCACTCTAATACAAATTGAGAACAACATTATCATGGTTTATTTGAAGCAGAATAATTAAAAAGGGCTTATTACTGAAAACAGTTTCAAATAGAAGCTCTTCAATGTCTTGCATAATAAAGCTTGTATAATAATTATCCTAATAACCAAGTGATAAACGATCAAATAGAAATGAGAGTAAGATAATGGTTTTTAAATAAAACTAGCTGTAACCTAAGTGTTGAGTCTTTTGGACCAGAAACCCTCTCACGAAGCAGACCCTAACAAAATCACTCACTTGATTTTATTTACTCAGTTTAACAACACATACTGCACAAATATACAAACAACTGATTATTAACAAGCTACTAAGACAAAAACAGTTACCAAAAGTATTACATACATTCTTTTATTTTCATCATTAATAGTATGACTCTTCAAATTAATATAGCTAATCCTACTAATATTATGGATGTGGAAGTTGGGATATTTGCATGTTTGTGTTTCAACCACAAACTTTGGCATGCTTAGTTTACAGCCTAGAATAGCTACTTTTTATCCTCGGAAAATGTGTGAAATATACACATAGGTTGTGAGCAACTACTAGTCTAATATTATTTTTATTTTTTATGTATAACTATGGTTTAAAATCAAGTTTCATGTCTAATATATTTGTGTGTTTGAGCTGTGACTTTTAACAAATACATAATTATTATGAATAAAAAACATCTGTACTTTATACAATGACTTGCAATGTTTCGAGGTAATTTAATACAGTGAGTATATACATTAACATAACAAATACTCTAGAATCCTACATATCATAAATAGCTATATATATATTCATTGTAAGTTCAATAACAGAGACTTTGAAGTTCAGAACCTGTACAACTTTTGGACATGCTGTATAGGTTAAAAGCTTTGAATTCTCAATTCAAAAACCACAAATATCACAATAAAAATAGTGGATTTAGTGTACTTACTTGATACAGGAAGTGAGACTGCATGAAGATATTGACTAGAGTCATGAGTGACATAGAAGTGAGCAGAGTCATCAGTGTTCCTCCCAGGAACAACCAGCTGCCACGCTCAGCCAACATCGCAGCAATTGAGAAACAAACAAATACCAATGTACTGCCCAGGAGAGCAGTCACTATGATGGATGGATCAACAAAGCTGACATACTCCAGCAATGGCCCCAAGCTCATACCTAAAATTTAAGAAATTATTAATAAATTTTAAATCATTTCCTATTAATACTTTTCCATGTCCATATTTAGTAATAATGGTTTTGAACTAATTATGGAATTACTATTCTATTCTAGATCACTAAATAAATATAAAATATATAGAAATATAAAAATATACATAAAATAGATATAAATATAACTAACGTCTTGAAATATTTATATAATTGTCGTAGACTTAACGTAATACGCAATTCCATTCTGTATAGATATTTTTTTGATGGGGTAAGAATGGAATCATAATTTCTAGTAAAAAAGCGGTAAACATAAATTATTTAATACCTGAAGTAAGGCCAAAACCTAAGAGGTATCCAAGACGCAGGTTTGTGTTCTTGCCAGTATCAGGAGTTGCAATCAACATAAGCATAAGACCTGCTCCTACGATGGCAGACATGAAACCAGCTTGGAACCAGGTATACATGTCAACATAGACTCCAGCCAGAGCTGAGCCACATGTCATCATCAAGGTTCCATAGACATTTTTTAGATGTTGACGAACTGGTGGTTCTCTGTGAAACATCAGAACATGCAAATGAAATTACATCTATCATGAAACAGCTATCTACTACCATCTAAATATAAGGATTGTGTGTTCTATGTTTAGTACTCATTACATCATTTTATAGTAAAAGACACAGTACCAAAACCTGCACCAATTATGTTCACATCACTTTTAAAACATGCAAATGTTGAATAAACATCGTAGCACACTAAATAATCATTGATTGTATGTGTGAGTGTGACACAGAATGTACCTTGTACATACTACAATGTTCTAGAACGATGGAGTCACCTGATTAAAATGATGTTACTCTTTTGTAATGATTATTGCACATCATAGAGAATGGTATAGTAAATATAATAATAATGGCAAAAGCAATACTCACAGTCGATTTTGAAAACTATTGACGAATGTTTGAAGATTGGGAGTCATTATGACGGACACAGGAAATTAAAAATTAATGTTTTATTTATACTTTGTAGTAAATTCCAAAACACGTGAAAAGTAACTTCAAATAACGTAAAACTGCAGGATGCTTATTTATAGAATGATAATTTTTACGAATGCGTAGCCACAATCTCGATACGAAAACGAAACAATGGTGATTTTGATCGACGAATAGACGGGAACACGACTAATTTAATTGCCAGCATGAAAAATCAATGTGGAATGTATTGACGTCATCCCTTGGTATTCTCGACGTTCTTATTAATTTCAAACAACAGTACTGGTTGTGGGTTGTTATCGAATTTTTGGCGGACGAAACGCAACAGTTTCTCCGACGACGGAAACGGTTGCAGAAAACGGTCGTCGTTGGACTGGTTTGAAAACGGCTCGATAGATGAAACTATCGTCGAGTGAAGTAGTTGCAGTTTCTTGCAACGTACAAAGTACAAACGGTTTCAAGTTGCAAATGTATGAAACGGTTTACTAAATAATACGTTTTATCTGACGACATTATGATTTATAGCTTTAGCTTAGCTTTTCGTGGCACAAATGGCATTTAACTTTTTTATATTAACTGTCTTTATCGAAATGCGAGAAAAAAATCTTGTGTATTTTTGCAGATATATTAATTTAAAACCCATCGCAATGTCTGCAGACATTGCGATGGGTTTTAAATTAATATATTTTGTAAAATATGCGGATTTATTTATATCCATTGTGCATAGTTGACACATATCCATAGTCCATAGTTGACTCGCCAACGCATCACCCAAAGAAAATAATACTCTCGCATCACCGCACAGGACGATAGTCCGACAACGAACGACTGACTCCCCCGTTTTTTTTTATTTTTTGGTTAGGTCCACTCGTAGTTTAGCTCGCTAGGGCTAATGTACTACTTAACCGGTCTTTACTGACTCCCCCACCAAGCCGATCGGTATTTATAACCTAGCGACGTATGCGCCCGAGGCAACGTTATAATACTATTATCGATTTGTAGTGTGATATATTGATATCTACATACACTACATATTTAATATAAGTAGTTAGGATATGAAATATTATGTTCACTTGGATTTTTACAATTCACTGGTAAGCACATTAATTTGTAAAAAAACAAAACAAATAATTACCGGTCTCAGTTTGCGAGTGTAAGATTACAACTGATGAACTGACCTAAAAAATGTAAGCAAAAACACGCGCTCTCACTGATTCGAATTCCAGGAATTATTCTAATTAATTATGCAAGGCGATTTTATTTAAACCTTAAGTTAACGAAACATAAGCTTTACGAGTTTGACCGTTTCGTCAGGAACGATAGCGCTGATAAGTGGTTACGAAATATCGACTGTATAACATTGGTAAAAAAATCACTTTTCTTTGAAATAACTGTTTGTTGCGAAACGAAACGGAACGACGCCGACGTCGCGACGTCGTTGACGTGTCAAATAATTCGAAGACTGATTTGTGAAACGAAGACTGGTTTACCCACGAAGTAAAAACGTTTTCACCGTCGCAGAACGTGAAACGGTCCTTAAAAACGGTTCCTTGTCAAAACGCCCACGACTAAACAGTACACAGTACTCTATACAGTGTCGTACGAATCTTGTATCATCCAGTAAGAAAACCAAAGCCAACCTTTTACCACCCAGTTTTATCACTTGCAGGGTTGCAGCACGTCTGAGTATATTGAGTTGTCTGAAATCCCACAAATGAATCTAATGTAAAGTAGATTGATCATTGATTTAAAGAAACATGATTTTCTTTAGATTGAAAGACTAATTTGCTCTGCATAGAATTAATTTATTATATAATTCTCCAATTTTATGAAGGCAGCATGAATATTTTTTTTAAATAAACAATCAGTCGGCAGGTTAAGCTCAGGCTAAATAGACTTAGGTAAAATTGTTTCCATATAACTTTTATATAACACAATGAGTTATGTTGCTTTAATGAATTAATTAATTACTGTTATTAATAATGTAGTCGAAATGTTTAAAATTTAGCTTAAGGGCATTTGCACACCACGTTTTTTAAACGCGCCGTCGACGCGCGTTTAAGGCGCATAGGCCCTAATATGCAACATAAAAGTACAATGTTAGGTAAATAGGTAGATCGATTGTCTTAGGCGTTTATACCAGTCAACTATTGGTCTATTGCATAATTCTGTAGGACGGTTGGACCCTCGGAAGAACAATAGTTATTGTTCTGAGGTTGGACCACACCTTAGAGCATTAAGACCACATTGACCACACCACCAATCATATGACAACACGACACGAGATTAAATTCATTACCTACCAAGTATTTCACGTGAGCTGAGTTGCAAGACAAGAAAAAGAGGAGTAAATGAGGTTTAGGCAATGACCTTTTATAATATGGACGAGAAATACCTACAAAATACGCGTGCATACCTACTGTCAACTGCGGCCAAAAGATGGCTGCCATTGCTAGGGAAGCACATAAATAATCAAAACCAAAAAGTATCGATATCGATACCAGAGTTTCTAACATTACTTCGGGTTCATTGGTTACTTATGTAACAATACTTTTAAACTTTGGATAATTAGATTATACTTTTGGAATAACTGTAACAAGTCCTTTAGTTCTTTTCCTCAATTTTTAAAATTATAGTGCATTACATTCATATTAACATACGAGGGGTTAGAAGCACTGTTGGTTGGGCTACATTTTATGAGAGACTGACTGATTTTGTTTTTTTTTTGTGAGTGACTTTCTTGAAGGACAACCATTGACATATATATTACTGCGTACTATTATATAAATCAATGAGGACTACTGAGGTTTTTTGTGATTTCAGGGTTTGATCCACATTTAGAGTTGTTCATAAAGATCACTCTGACCCGCTTTCGGCTTAGTATCGAACTAACTGTCATTTGTAAATCTTTGACAGTCGTTTTTAGCCCTTCGAATCACGGCAGGCCGCCGGCGGCCAGCTTAAGTTGACCTCTAAAATTATTTTTCCTTTTTTCGATTTTAGAGGTCAACTTAAGCTGGTTTTTGTGGCCGCCGGCGGCCTTCCGTGATTCGAAGAGTTAGTCAGTGGCCCGAGTCTGATTAATACGATACCCTTGGTAACTGGTTGCCTTACCAAGGGTATCGTATTACCCAGTACTATGGAGGTCGGATAGGCAGTATCTGCATTTAAAATACTGGTATTCAGCTGCATCAGTTGATAGACTGGAATCTTACCCTAATATATAGTTTGAAAAAGGTTAGGCAAATAATGATATTATAGGGCCGAAACTGCGTAAAGAGCGTGTGTCGTGTGTTTCGGAAACCGGATTATTACCTGCACAGTGTCAATAGTTCAACTTTAACGGTGTACATGTAGTCGAGTCGAATGAAAACTTAATATTTATTACGTAGCAAAAAGGGGGCGCAGGGTCTGATTCCCCGCGACGTGCGGGTTCCCGCAACGGAGCACTTTTGTATGGGACCGCGTGGGCGAGCGCTTTACGCAGTTTCGCCCCTTAGAGATATTTGTTTACAACAATAATAAATATTGTAGAAATATACTAAATCTGAGGTTATTACAAGAAATAAAACAAGAAAGTATTTTGAAAAATGTACCTTTATTCACCATAATAAATCACCAGGTCAAAGTAAAATGCTCAATTTTATTTAGATAATTATTAGGCACTTTTGAAAGTCAAAACCGTTACTAATCATTGTAAACTGCCCATTCAAATTGAGCTTAATTTTATAGAAACTAAAAGTGGCCTTGAAATTTATTTATGACCCAGATGTGCTCGGTATCGCATTCTCAGAAGTAAACGATTCGGGTTAAATCTGAAAAAGCAAATTAAAAGAGAAGTTAAAGTTAAAGATATATGCAAATATTAGTTGTAAAAACACTTTTCGAACGACAAAGTTTATTTTATTTACTCTTTATATATCTGATCTAGGTGTTTCACTGGTAAGGGTGGTTGAGTCATCTTGGAGAACGCCTGTTCGACATTTTTGATTTCACGCAGAACCAGCCCGTGTGTTTTTGTTTTTAACACTGAAAGTATTTTTTATATCTTGAATAACCTCATCTTTTTTTATCACTAGCGCTAAACATAACATTATGAACAGGTATTTAATAATATTAAAATTGAGAAACATTATTACTAAAGTATTGGATGAACCGACAGGTTCGTAGGGAAATTTAAACAATATGAAGTTAATTATTTGTTTTAACTTACTACAAGGTGGATTGACGGTACTGCATCATCACGCTGTCACGCAGCCTTATTACATCAAGGGTTTTATTTAAGGTTGCAGGGCTGCCAGATCGTATATTTGGATACAAAACGTGTATAATCGGACTGTTCATTGTATCTATTGCGTATAGGTAGTCATTCAGTATAATTGGATACAAAAAAAAACACGGCAATTGGCATATTTATTTCTAAAAAAGACCTCCTTGAAAAGGAACGTTGTGTACTTATTCGCCTTTTACTGTCACGACGAATGATGAACAGAGACGGAGATATATACAGTATCAGTATGCTTACCAACTTGACAATATGATTTATAGTGGTGTGGTGGTTTTTTTTTAGTCTGTGAATGTTTGGCTGGTTTGGTGTGGTGTTTGTTCATCTGTGGGACGTGTTTTCCTTTTCCTGTATTAAGTATAAAATTTTCCATGTAGAATTGTTGACTGTCGTGTAGACATGCGAAATGTAGGTCACTGAAAAGAAAAGAGAAATATAGCTCTTTTGATCAAAAGAGTTATATCACTTGGTCGGATTGTTCAAGTTTTGCGTTCTGCGTCAAGCAAGTTATTAATCAATTAATGAATAATATCTCATATTATGTGATTTAAAGCTGTGTGACTGACTGACTCATATTGTGTAGCTGAAAGTGAAAAGTTGGATATTTCATGATTTTTATGTGTACATTCTTACATCGAACAACAAAATTTGTTCGTTCCATTTGAAAAGCGTCCTAGTCTCCTAGACCATGAAAGTTTAGGTCTGGATAGTAAACTTTCAGCAGCACAATATTGGAAAAAATGTTTTCACTAAGTGATCGACATGGTAACAAAAGCTTTTCAAATTTAAAAGCAGTCATAGCACTTTTGCTTATATTGCCATTTTTGTATGCATCGGTTGAGCGCACTTTTAGTCATTTAAAAAAAAAATCGCAAGATAGAAACTGTTTGAAAACTAAAACAATAGCTCTTGTGAGTACAAAAAATGGCATAGCCAAACACGGTGCATTACTTTTGAGCCTTCTAGCGCTATGCTAAACAAAAAATTAATCTACAAGAAGAAATCTGCATGATGGTTGGTTTCTTGTGGTTGCATGAATGGAAATTGGTAACTATCCTACTATGCTAACCTGTGCTTCTCATTTACTACTTTCTTTTTGTGTTGCTTTTGTTTTTGCTTTCGCAAGGCACTTCGCAAATGACAAGTGAAGGTATACAACGTGTAACGGAAACCCTATATCTATCCAAAAGGGCTGAAGATAACATCTGGTATGGAGTCTCTATGCAAAGTTTCAGCTCAAAATAAGTGACTCACAGAATTGACCCCAAATTATTGGTTTCATATGTTTCTTGAATACCAGTAATAACAAACGTGTCACAGCACTATGAGGGTCATCACTTTCCACGTCACTTGCCAATAAAACGATAATTCTCTTCGTTCTTCTTAATTTGAAAAATTCGACCTCTGGTATCAATGTATTGATACCAGAGGCCGAATTCTAATACGCTCCACACATGTAGACATAGGATTAGAAAACCCTTGCCATATCGTTTGTTATTATCTAAAGAAGCCGTGCACTCGGTATGTATATACCCTTTAAATTACACGTTGTATAGTAATTGTTGAAAATTAATAGGGGAGTAAAACGATTGATGGCAGTCTAAATCGACGCAATCTTCGTATGTATTCATGTGAATGTGATTCATATTATTTAATTTAATTCAAGATTTTTTTTTCTTCACTTCTTTGGCAACTGAGCCGGTGTCGACTATTCTGCCAGTGTCTAAATTCAAGATTTAAATTTTGTCACCAATGTGAATGATAAATATGATTGAGTGTGACCAGTACTAGAAAGGATAGACACGTACCTGGTTGATTTGATTGATACGAAGAATGAACAAAAATCATAAAAATTTAA
Source organism: Tholera decimalis (assembly GCA_943138885.2). NCBI lineage: Eukaryota > Metazoa > Arthropoda > Insecta > Lepidoptera > Noctuidae > Tholera > Tholera decimalis. Next base: position 22,418,242 of record OW964556.2, read on the forward strand.
AATAACGGAACGGTGGCGACTAAATACAGGCCAGCATTTTTTTTATTTTCAAGTAATAAAAAAATTGTGTATAAAAAATAATTATGTATAATGCAGTCGAATTTCGTATAATTGCAGACACTCGACCGTATAAACGAGCTTAATGTGCTGGCAGCCCTGTAAGGTTGATTCTGCAGTGTAATGAACAGACACGTGGTACTTTAAGTCCAGGTTTGATATTTTCCACCCCAATGACTTCAAGCCACTTCTGGCGCAGCACTTCATTTTTAGGGAACCTGTGCAAATAAAAAACATACAATATTATTTCAGTTTGATGCAGTTAATGGAACAAATCAGAGACTGAACTAAATAACCACCAACTACTGCATGACGAAGTGACATTGTTGTGTTTTAGTACTATCGCTATTTTTATTCCTATTGAAAGTTTTATTTTCAAAACCATCTCTTCAAGCCCTTCATTTTGATACCCTACTCTACTGATCTCTACAATGTACAAACTAAAAAAAAATATAGTTTTTATCGATAGCTTATTAAATAAAAGACATCACTATTTTGAATTGTCATTTGTATTGTAAACAAAACATGATACAAATTTAGCAAATAGAGTTAAATATCAGATATAATTGGTATGTACATTTAGGAACTTTTATTCTATAAATAAAACAAGGATACTTATACAAAAAAAATAACAGCATGATAAAGTTTTTCTTAAAATACGGCTACTAACCTGTGCATGGTCAAATGAGGTTGATTGTGGTTTTTCCTTGCACCACACTGAATTATTGAACAAGTAGGCATATTCAATTTGCACCACTAGACACTCACAGCACAAAACAATTTAGTTGGGAGCGTTTTTATTCCTAAAAATCGCAATCCAAATCCAATGTTGTTGTTCATTTGACAGCTGATGTACCACAAAACCACGCGTCCAAAAGATGGCGGATGGCACGCGAGGTAGGTACTTTGACGGACATGTTAAAATGTTGCCAGACAGAGAATAAACAAATAGCATGACGTCTCTTTCTTCAAATGAGATTACTCATTGGTTAAAAAGAGACAAAGTGTAGTTTCATATTTCTGTATCGATTCAATAGATATTTGTATAAGCAATTAAGATATAGACAATTACAGCGTCTCTATATTATTTCTATACTCTAAGGGTTTAGGCTGGTTTGATCTTCGTTGACGTTGACGCAATACGCTGACGTCAGACGTTTTTATTGTCATTGTTGTCAAATCTGACATAAAATCATATAACCTCAAAAGCAACATTTCTGAATTTCTGCAGTAAACACGTTGTAATAATTTATTATTGATGTGATTAATTCAGAAAAATGGGGAAGAAAACAAAAGTAGGAAAACAACGGAAAGATAAATATTATCAACTTGCAAAAGAGACAGGTAAAGTGTTTGTTATCAATATCTTTATTATAAAGCGTTTTCTGTGTGCTCATGGTGCAATTAATAATGATTCCTACACATTCTATTAGGTTATCGCTCCCGAGCTGCTTTCAAATTAATACAATTGAATCGAAAATTTGGGTTCCTACAAAAGTCACGAGTATGCATCGATCTATGTGCCGCGCCAGGAGGATGGATGCAAGTAGCGCATCAGAACATGCCCGTATCAAGTGTCGTCATTGGAGTTGATTTGTTTCCAATTAAACCGGTTCCTGGTTGCATCGGCTTAACTGAAGATATTACCACAGAAAAATGTAAAACAGCGATAAAAAAAGAAATTAAAACATGGAAAGCTGATGTTGTTCTTAATGATGGTGCACCAAATGTTGGTTTGAACTGGATCCACGATGCTTACCAGCAAGCCTGTCTGACTCTTAGTGCCCTTAAACTGGCCACAAGTTTCCTGAGAGAGGGAGGATGGTTTGTAACCAAAGTATTCAGATCTAAAGATTATCATGCACTGTTGTGGGTATTGAAGCAGTTTTTCAAAAAGGTTCATGCAACAAAGCCGCAGGCTTCTCGTAATGAATCATCTGAAATATTTGTGGTCTGTCAGGGCTACATTGCACCTGATACCATTGACCCTAAGTTTCTGGATCCCAAACATGTATTTGAGGATTTGGACATTGTAAAAAAACAACACTTAAATATTTTACACCCTGAGAAACAAAAGAAAGCTAAAGCTGAGGGATATCTGGAAAATGATTACACAACTCACCACAAAGTAATGCTCTCACAGTTTCTGAGTCAAGACCAGGACCCTATAGACTTACTTCAAGGATGCTCTGAGGTACATTTATTTACTTTATTTACAACATTCTTTATTTATTGAATTTTGTATGAAATTAAATCAGTGTTGTTACAACTATTTAATGTTATGTTCACAGATAGTGTTTGATGATAAGACTATTGAAGAACACCCTAAAACTACTGCAGAAATTAAGGAATGCTGTAAAGATATTAAAGTCCTTGGCAGAAAGGATCTCAAAGCTTTGCTAAGCTGGTTCAAGCAAATGAAAGAATTTAAGGCCTCACAGGTAACTACATTCTTTAAAGTTCTGTTTAGTCTGTTCTAACTAACAAATTTTTGAGTCTCTATTGTTGTAAAATTATCATAAATGTACTTTTACACAAAAAAACTATATATTTATAGTTTTTTTTTGTGTAAATTCAGAAGGAATGTTACAAGGGGATTTTTGGGCATATCAAGTTCCTTAATATTGATTTATTTCATGGAGCATTTGCATTTCATTTTGAAGGTTGTTAAGACAGATGCTAAAGAAACCAGTGATGATGAAACAAAGGTGGAAGCAACTGAGGGTGATGATGAAGATGATGTTGATGCAGAGATTGCTGGGCTGCAGGTACATAATTTTTTCAGCAATTTATAATGAAATAATGATGTTTATTTTGCCAATAGGATATAAATAACACTTTCACACATCTTTTTTTTTTCGTAAATGTAAACTAGATGAGGCCAGTGTTTCCTAACTGACTACTCTGAGAAGAAACAGCCTGGTTGCTGAGGTACCTTTATTGGTAGTTTATCTATTCATTAGCGCTATTGGTTCGATAACTTACGAAATTGCGTTTCTGAACAACGCAATGTACGATAAACTCCGTTTAAACTTAGGTTAACTTAACTGACCATCCTGACTTGATTAACTGACCGACACATATCTGCCGTTTATCGGTTCCATAACTTTATTTGACATTTAATTTCTGAACTTTTATTTTGCTTTTAGGTTATATCGTGTTATTTTTAAAATAAATAGCCAGTGAAAGATAAGTGTGAAGTTAATTAATAGATATTTTATTGACGAAGTAACATGTGAATAGCATAATGAATACGAGCAGCTCATCTGAGTCTGATTTGGAAGTGCTGGAGTTTATTGCTAACATATCTATACCCAGAAACTTAAGACGCAGGAGAAATCCTTTCGAAATGTATACGGATGAAGAATTCAAATTAAGATATTGTTTTTATAAGAACACTGTGATTCAACTTAAGCCCGATTTACACTTCAACAAGTACAGTAGCGAGTTAACTTGCGTCATCGGCGAGTTAAGTTGTTATTGTAGTTTGAACGGCAAAAGCGAGTTAAGTAGTAGTACATTAACAACTTAATTCGCCAATGACGCAAGTTAACTCGCTACTGTACTTGTTGAAGTGTAAATCGGGCTTTACTGATATTATCAGCCCTGCTCTCACTCCTGTTATGAATCGCAAATTTACATTGTCTGTGTTAGAAAAAAAATTCATAGCATTACGCTTTTATGCTACAGATACTTTTCAAGTTATAATTGGTGATGATGAAATAATGATGTTTATTTTGCAAATAGGTTATAAATAACATTTTCACATGTTTTTTTTTTCGTAAATGTAAATTTTCTAGATGAGGCCAGTAGATATTAACGTTCATAAAACAACAGTGTCAAGAGTGGTGTATAAAGTAAGCAAGGAAATTGTAAAGCTAGCTAGGAATTACATTTATATGCCAAATGTTGATGACCTTAAAGGCACATTTTTAGGGTTCCGTAGCCGAATGGCAAAAAACAGAACCCTTATAGTTTCGATATGTCTGTCTGTCTGTCTGTCTGTCTGTCTGTCTGTCTGTCTGTCCGTCCGTCCGTCCGTCCGTCCGTCCGTCCGTCCGTCCGTCCGTCCGTCCGTCCGTCCGTCCGTATGTCACAGCCATTTTATTCCGAAACTGTAAAGACTATACATGTGAAACTTGGTAGGTAGATGTATTCTGTGAACCGCTTTCCGATTTGAAGAAAAAGAAATAAAAAATATTTAAAATAAAGGGGGGACTAGAACTGAAAATTTTTTTTTTTCATGAAACCTATGCGTGTATCTATAGAGAGGTCTTTAAAAATGATATAAGGGTTTCTAAAACTACTTTTTCATAAAGTCAATCGTTTAAAAGATATAAGCTTCCAAAGTGGTAAAATGTGTCCCCCCTCTAACTTCTATAATAATGGAGCGAAAAATCTGAAAAACATATATGTCTGTAGACCTTAATGTAAACTTTCAACCAAAATTGGTTTGAACGAAATAGGGTCAGCAGTTTTTGAGATACAGCATATTTTCTAAAACCGCAAATATAACTTTGTAATTCATACAAACACTATGAAAAACAAAGTTATTTAGCGTAGTTGTAAAAATGTAAATAAGCTAGTTTTAAGAAATTTTTCAAGCTTTTTTGTTCATCAAATAAATATACATATTATATTATTATAGTTACTACGGAACCCTTCATGGGCGAGTCTGACTCGCACTTGGCCAATTTTTATAATACACTACTAATTTTTAATTAGTACAAAAAAAAATGGGGCTCTATCCGTACCCTTTACTGATCATATTTATGTAGTCAAAAGTAAAAAAAACGAAACCCCAAAATTGTCTACGAAAATTTGTCATAACTGGTAAACTCATAATTGAATCAATCATTCATAACAATTGCTACTAGAAAATACTACGCGCAGTGCTAGTCCAGTTAGATCGTCATTCATAAATCCCGGCAAACTCGCGTCTAAGCTCAAGCCACGCCCCCTCTGGCCAGCGGTCCTTTTTACAACGAGTGAACGAACAAACAGTGCCAATTTGTTAACGGAAGTGTGCGCGTGCTTTTTAAACATAAGTTGTTACGTTTTTACTGTCGCGATGGCTTACCAGTTTTCATCTCGGGAGTACGTGGCTATGTTGCGTGTGTACTTTTGGTCTGGTGGCCGCTGTTCGTATGTACAGGGAAGAGTACCCAAATGCTCGCTAGCCAAAGGTTCGGACTGTGGTAAATGTTTACCAACGTTTACTCGACCATTGATCATTCCGCGCAACGGCCCATCGCCAAGGACATGGAAGACCGGCCCAAAACCTTTACGACGATGTAGTGGACTACTTTGAAGATCCCCGGCGAAGTACGAATGACGCAGCTCGTCATTTTAATATCAGCCAGTACTGTGCATAGACGATCATTAGTTCGTCTGGATTTCACCCATACCACTAAAGAAAGGGTCAAGAATTGACTACTGTGGATAATGAACCAAGGATGGAGTTCTGCAGGTGGATACTGAACAACACAAGCAAATGGCCCAATTAAAGTATGTAGGTAAAGTTTGAATTTAATAAGTGCCTATTATTTTTCGTGAACCTTTTATTTTACTTTTTTTTTAATTCGTAAAGCTTAAAGATGCGTCTAAGCTACCTACAATTACGTTAACAGCTGTTGGAGGCGGGGCAAGTTTGAGCGAGACCGCGTGACCGCGACATCACGATTAATGAATACATGAATGGCCGGTACAATATGTCCTTAAATTGAGTGACATTTTGGGATATAAACAAACGCTAATAACTTTGCTATTTATCAATATTATATAGTGAGACTTTACATATATAATAACAAGACCTTTTCTAATAAGCCCTTTAAGTATTTGTACTAATTAAAAATTAGTAGTGTATAGCAGGCATTGATAAACAACCATTGAGGGTTGTTTAACATTCGACTAGGTACTACGCAGGTAGCCGATTTAAAAGTTGGCTACTCGGCTGTACAGTACCTCTCTTTCACATTCGGACAATTACCTTTCTTTCTCTTCACTGCAAATACGAGCTCGTTCACATTTTGCCTACGAATATGCAATAACGTGAAAATCGCTAAAATGTTAGTTATTAGATATTGATACGTCACCGTCGATATGACAAATTATCATAATTTAAACTAAAAAGGTGCTTAACCACTTATCATATCTTATCTTATTTATATCTTATTTACCCTAGAAAAAATAAAATTATAAATAAAACTAGTTTTAATGACAATTTCAAACCATAAAAATAATTTTAAACTCTATTTCTTAAACAGACCCATCTAGTGTCAAATTATGGAACTGGCTATCGGTCCAATAGTTATTTTATCGGTACGTGTGTCTTCAGAAACGCAGTGACAAATAATCGAAGTTTAATTGTCGTTTAACTTTATTGAAGCCATAGCTATTGAGAAGATAACTGGGATCTTCAGAAACCGGGCATTAAACAAACTCGGAGGTCAACATCTCTTTTAAAGTCCATATAATTTGTAGTGATCAAATCATATGAGAGCCATGTAGGTTAATGTCTGTGGCGCCCTTTAGAGGACAGAATTACACAGATTTGAGCAGGCCTGTCCAAACAGTGCAAGCATTTGTCAAATATAGCATAGTTCAACTTAGAACCTTAAGGAGCTCGAACGATTTGACGAACAATAGCAAAGTAAGGACTCCAAACTGCCGGACAGTGCGGTAATCTATTCATATTATTCGTTGTTATCCTACATTGCTCTCACATTCACAACATAGCTTTTGCTTTAAAAAAATATATATTACTTGAAAAGAAAATAACATTGTCATCTTGTACAAACAAAATTAAAAATGATAAAGTAAAAAAAAAGTATTTTCTATTACTTGAAAAAGTAAATAATATTGTCATGTCAAAATGTATATGAAATAATCATTATAATAAAAAAAAGAAATGAGTAAAAAATCAAACAAAACAGATTGGAGCCCAGTAGATAGTCTTTAACGGAATACTTACTAGAAGCTTTCTGGCAAAGTTTCTGCTTCACAACTGATTTAAATTTATTGAGGCTTGGTTCTTGCATATGTCTGGGAAGTTTATTGTAAAAGCGTAGTGCACTGACATCTAAATGAGCCCCCAATTTTCTTGAGCCTAGTTGAAGGAACAATAAATGTGTGCTTATTTTTAGTATTTATATTGTGGTAATCACAGTACTTTAAAAAAATATTATTTTTATGAGTGTACAAAATATTTTTATAAATATATTGACAGGGCACAGTTATATAGTAATATCTTTAAACTTATCTCTGAGGGAGCATCTAGGACTTATATAGGTACTATTTCTGAAAGGGCGTTATTAATGTCGTCAGAATCAGGTTGCTGACGTTTAATTTTAAACAAAAGTGAAGTGTCGTCTGCAAACAACACAATTTTATTGTTATCCTTTATGATGTAAGGCAGGTCATTTATATATATAAGAAACAAAAATGGCCCAAGAATTGAGCCCTGGGGCACACCCATAGTCACCACCGATCCTGGGGATATTTTTCCATTTACATCGACTCTCTCAAACCTGTCACTTAAATATGAAGTAAGAAGATTCAAAGAGGAGTCCCGAATTCCGTAGTGGTGTAGTTTTCTGACCAATGTTTCATGATGAACACAGTCAAATGCCTTGGATGAGTCGCAAAAGATGCCCAGGGCATCACATTTGTCTTCCCATGCATTGTAAATGTGTCCTAAAAGTTCAACACCAGCATCGGTTATTGAACGACCCCTTGTGAAACCGAACTGTTTGGCATGAAATAATTTGTGTTTACTAAAAATCCTTTGTAACTGCTCTAAAATTAGTTTTTCAAATATTTACAAAAAGTGGGTAGTACTGACATTGGTCTATAATTAGTAGGGTCTGATGTACTACCTGCTTTAAACAATGGTATAATTTTTTTGCTATACTTCATTAGGTCAGGAAACTAGCCACAATCAATACAATTATTAAAAATAAATACTAAACTAGGAGCTACAATATTAATAATGGACTTGACGATGTCTACAGAATTACCCCACAAATCTTTTGTCTTTTTTACATTCAATGTGTTAAAAGTTTTAATTATATCTTTACAAGAAACATGTTGAAAATTAAATACTGAATCACAAACTTTAACATTTCCTTTTAGCAGAGACTCTGCAGCCGGGATCTCTGAAAAAAAAGTTTTCGAAAGCCGCGGTAACCTGGGCATCAGATTTAATTATTTCGTAATTAATTACAAGGTTTTAGTCACTACACCGTTTTTTAGACCTGCCTGTTTCACTCTTAATAATATCCCAAGTCGTTTTAATAATATAATTACTATTTTTGATCTGAGAACTCAAATGGCGCAACTTTGCTACACAACAAACCTTTTTAAATAATTTTGAATATTTCTTAACATACAAATTAAATTCAACAGTGGTTATATGTGCTTTTTCTTTGTACAATTCATAAAGAAGAGTTCTACTTTTGTGAATACCAGTGGTAGCCCAATCACCGAAAGATACAGTACTGTTAATTGAAATAGTTTTAGGTAAAAAAGTTGAATTAAATTGTTTACAGTACGTGTTAAAAAGTCCTTTTATAAATGATTAGGGTCGTTAAAACTGGTAAACTATGTCCGAGTTTATCTTTGAAAGTTTCGAAACGACTTACAGTTTTTGGGTTAACAGTGATATCTTTTTAGCCGCTTTATTATTTTTACATTCGAAAGTAATTAATTGCCCGCTATGATCTGATTTTAGTAAATTAATGATCTCTTTGTGTTTAATTGATACATGTGTATAAATATTATCAAGGCATGTAGCACTGGTAGGGGTGATTCTTGTTGGCATATTATAGATGCAGTATTATGTATTTATACTGTCTAACACATTAATAGACTTGGCCTTGTTAGATGTACATTTATCTATAAAAAGCAAAAACTTTATACCTCGTTTTACGAAAATATCGCAGACGGAGGAGTGTCGAGTTTGGCACAGTTAAAGTTTATATGGAGAAGTGCAGAAAGTTAATATTTTGATTTAATAAATAATGTAAAATAATTTTAATTATGGTCTCGACCAATGCGCGACTACTATTTATATTAATTATTGTATACCTTATAATATGCTTAGGATAAACATGTTTAAAAATTAAAAACTACCAGAGTAACCTCGTAGATACAGCCTTTGAATGGGCTGGCAATGTACAAACATCATAAATAATACATTAATTGGACAAAATATATACTATGTGAGAATTTAATAAATAACAACGAAAACACAATAATGCAAATCCAAAATACTATGGTTAAATATCTTCTTTTCACCTGTCTCTAATCTCTTTTAATTTATGCCAATTAATAAGTCTTATAACATCTTTGATCTATGCATATAACATTTTAATGCAATGTTTCTTGTAGGATGAAGAAAGGCGCTCATCGAAACGTAAGAGGAAACAGCTGAATAAACAAAGGCAGAAACTGGCAGAGAAAATGAATCTGAAAATGGTACTCAAAGGTGATGGAGGACCTATCTTGGAGAGTAATGATATGTTCCAGTTGTCAGACATTAAGAATGCTGAAGTAAGAGTAACTTATTTTCTAATGAAGAATTGCTTTGAGTTATATGGTTGCTTAAAGCATATTACTCAGAAAAAATCACACCATTTTAAAATAAAACTGTTCTATCTATCGCAGTATCTATCACATTAGAAGTAGGGCATGAATCTCGGAATCTCGGAATATCGCAATATCGGAATCTCGGAACAAAAGTTCCGATATTACAATTCCGATACTGGGTGACCCAATATCGATATCGGACAATTTTTTATATCCGACAAAATTATGCTTGACGCTTTGTTGTTCTTGAGAATATATTATCAAGAAAAATGAGATTTTAACATATAACCATACCTAGTCCTTTATTTCTGTTGATTTCGCATGCACATTTTAAATTATTTATAAGTAATTTAAACTACCGAACTCAGAATCAACAAAACTTTGTTAAAAATAATTGTAATAAATATAGGATAATAATGAGAAATATGATTTAAACAAATATTTCCAATAATTGTTATTCCTACTTGTTGATTTTCCTAAATTCTAAGAAGCTTTGTTGATTCTGAGTTTGATAGTTTAATTAGTAATAAGTATAGGATAATTATGAGAAATATGTTAAACAAATATTTCGCAAAATTTCCGGTATAAGCCTACCGGCTTTTCTGTCTTCGGTCCGCAGCACTGAGACGTTATCCAAGAAAATTTTAACACAATTGTACGTTAACTACGAGGTGCCGTGTTCGACCGATGCAGTTAATGCCTCGAAAATGGCTTGCCCAAATACAGCGTTGCCCGAGAACCCGTCCTCTTAGAGACAATGGGACGAGCCGCTCTGCAGTTTGGTACGGAATAACCTTTTAAATACGTCAACCAATACTGCTGAGCGCTCGCGCCTGTTGGCTGTGGGTGAATGGGAGTTGGGCCTTCAGCTACAAGCATTACCTTCACTTAATATAGGCACTATGTTAAGTGATAACACGTTCCGAATCGCTACATGTCTACGTCTGGGTGCTCCCAGCGGTGCTCCACATCGCTGTCAATGCGGTGCGACAGTCGACCGCCTCGGACATCATGGCCTTTCCTGCAGCAGAAGCTCTGGTTGGATAGCACGGCATGCCAGCATAAATGACATAATTCGTCGAGCTCTTGTCACCTCTGGAGTACCATCTGTTTTAGAACCCAACGGCTTGGCACGGGACGTTAGGAAGAGACCAGATGATCTCATTATAGTCATCCGACTATAATGCCTTGGAAGTTGGGTAGGCATTTGGTGTGGGATGCTACTTATGTTGACACCCTTGCGCCATCTCATCTTCTCAGTACGGCGGGCTATGGTGGGGCGGCAGCTGCAGGAGCAGAAAATCTCAAACGGCGCAAATACAACAACCTAATTGGGTACTATATGTTTGAGTCGTTTGGGGTTGAAACGTTAGGACCATGGGGTCCGAGTGTGCATCGACTCTTTCGTGACATTGGCAAACGATTAGTCGACTCCACAGGTGACCAGAGGGCTGGCGTTTTCTTTGGACAGAGAATCAGCATTGCCATTCAATGTGGCAATGCGGCCAGTGTTCTGTTTCCCATTGATAGCGATGTTGACGAATTTTTCGCTGCCCTATAATTTATTTTTATTTTCCCCTGTATATACTTTATTAAACGATAGGACGACATCGAAAAAAAAAATATTCCTAATAATTGTTGTTCCAAATTGTAGATTATGCTTGCAAATTTTATATATATATTTTTTAATATAAGATGTTTTTTGATAATGAGTCAGGTAGTTGAATTAGTAATAATACTTATTACTAAATAAAAAATAATGAAAAATATGTGATTGAATACAGAGGACATACTTAAAAACAACCAATTTTTTAACCAAATTAAAGAATAAGCACGGTTTAAAAATGCTTTTTATTGTACGCAATTCAACCTTGAATTTGTGCAATTTATAAATAAAATTTGCAATTTCTAACGAAATTCCGGTATTAATATCGGAATTCCGATATTGAGATCTAGTATCGGAATTGAAAACTTTCCGATATTACATGCCCTAATTAGAAGTCCCTATCTCCCTTTGGCATCAAAATTGTCTATATATTTTTTTTTATTTCAATTAAAGTGATTATCCTACTGTTGCCTACTATAGGGGCTTGTTTCATAATGTTTTAGGAATTAGCACGTATTGTAGACCAGCAACCAGATGTAGTAGCAGAAGCCAGCGATTCTGATGATGAGTTCAAAATAAAACAAAAGTATGTTAAATATGATACTGAATCTTCTAAACTGGACTCGTTAGGCCTCTACTATAAAGACTCAGATAGTGAAATTGAAATGGAATCTGACTCTGATACAGAGCAAGACAAGGAGACTTTGGGTAAGACTTTTATTTTCTGTTTTCCATTTATAGTTATTATTAAACTGTTGTAATGCAGAAGAGAAAAAGAAAGTCGAAAACTTTTAAACAGTGTGTCATTATTATTATGTTTGTAATATGAACGGCTCGGGGTAGTAGGGAGGAGTGAATCGAGTCCCGAACCGAAGGCAAAGGTCTCAGTATGTACTCAGTGGCACTCGAAAATCGAATTCACAAATTTATAAATAGTACCTACATTATACTATATAAAGCTAAATTACCACTCACTGACTCACTGACATAATTGTTCTCCCAGATGGTGGATGGGGAGGTGGGTATATTTTGACAGATTCGTAAACAAGTAACTCTGAAACCTACGGGAAAAGTGCCAAACCTCCCCTTTTCCCCCCCCTTCTCCCCCCTCCCTATCGTATCTCGGAAACTACGAGACCCGTATTTTTTTTTTTTACGGATTCGTATAGAGGAGGCTCGGTAAAGTAAAAACCATTTTTCAAAGTCCCCCCCCGCCCCCCTTCTCCCCTCCCTTTAGGCGGATCTCGGAATCTAAGAGACTTGGAACATTTTTTTTTTCAGATTCATTTAGAGGGGCAATGCTTTAGTCGAAATAATTGTGCAACCCCCCCCCCATTTACCCCCCCCCCCTTTTTTTTTTTTTTTTTTTTGTTTCACAAGCACGCGAGGTGCTTGCACCTCGCGCAACACGCAAATACTTGCTTTAGAGGGGCAATGCTTTAGTTTTTTTCACAAGCACGCGAGGTGCTTGCACCTCGCGCAACACGCAAATACTAGTTATACTATATAAAGCTAAATTACCACTCACTGACTCACTGACATAATTGTTCTCCCAGATGGTGGATGGGGAGGTGGGTATATTTTGACAGATTCGTAAACAAGTAACTCTCAAACCTACGGGAAAAGTGCCAAACCTCCCCTTTTCCCCCCCCCCTTCTCCCCCCTCCCTATCGTATCTCGGAAACTACGAGACCCGTATTTTTTTTTTACGGATTCGTATAGAGGAGGCTCGGTAAAGTAAAAACCATTTATCAAAGTCGTCACCTCGCCCCAATTTTTTTTTTCACAAGCACGCGAGGTGCTTGCACCTCGCGCAACACGCAAATACTAGTTTAGATATAATTTTTAACTATGTAAAGTGAACAAAGAACCATATTTTCCTGTTATTTTATTATTACAAGTTAACTTATTTATCTGTATGCTTTTTATATTTCAGCTTTTTCAGATTCAGATACTGAAAATAAAAAGGTGGCCAAAATAACAAAATTAAACACATTAAGAAATAGTAAGGTGGCTAAATCGCAAGCTGTACCCAAGAACCACCCACTGTTGACGGACTTAGATAACACTGACCCAGTCTCGCGGCGCTCCATGAAGGCAGAGCTATGGTTCCAGAAAGACAGTTTCAAAGACATCGATGAAGATGACGACGAAGGTGTCGACTTGGACAAGTTAGTGGAAACCTACAAAGAAAAAGGCAAAAAAGTAGCAGAAGATGGTATAACTGAAGATATGAAAAACGGTGGTTTAAAAAGAAAACTGGAAGACGACAGCCCCGATGATGATACATCCGATAGTGATTACGATGTAGAAGACAATGTTGCTCCTACGTCAGGCAAAGTGGGCGCAAAAGCCAGTAAAAAAGACGGCTTTGAAGTAGTTTCACAAGATCCTGGTAAGATTTGGGAACATAGCTTTCCAGGTGTCATATCTGTCTTTAATACTTTAATTTCATGTATTCCTTTTTTTTCTTTTATAGAATTAAAACGACTAAAAAAAACTCTTAAGATGGATGCTGAGACCCTCGCTTTAGGAACGATGATAGCTACGTCGAAGAAATTTAAAAGAGATCTTATAGACGACGCATGGAACCGTTACGCCTTCAATGATAAGAATTTGCCAGATTGGTTTGTGGATGACGAAAAAAAACACATGAAGAAAGAAGTCATTGTACCAGAGGTAATTACTTTCATACAAAGCTTTCTTTTATTTATTTACATATCTTCGGTATAGGGTAAACGGAATCCTTATAGGATCCTTTGTTGTTTGTCTGTCAAGACTCTTTATTTTGGGAAGGTGTTGAGATATCGCGGTGAAATTAATACTTAAGTTTTCACAGCTTCAAAGAACTGTTAGACCTGAGTGTTTACAGTTCCTTGAAGTTGTGAAAAAATCAAACTTTGCTGCAAAAAACGCATATTTCAACACTCAAGGGAATCAAAATTGATAGGGTACTTCCCACTGACCTATGTAAGTATAAAATTTGGGAAAGAGATTTATTTATTTATGTGCATATTTCAAAACAATTTTTTTGTTTTCGATGCCTAAATTCTTATTTATAGTGAAAAATTTCAATTCCGTGCCCCTCGGTATGGTCAGTCGGTGCGAGTCTGACACGCACATGTTCGGTCCTGCAATTTCTTCTGTGTGTTATCAAAACGTGTATGTTTTACTTCGTTATTACAGAAATATACAGAAGAATATAAGAACAGATTGCAAGACATCAACGCCAGGCCGATTAAGAAAGTGATTGAAGCCAAAGCACGAAAGAAGAAGCGCATGATTAAGAAGATGGAACGAGCAAAGAAGAAGGTAGAAGCAGTCATGGAAAATGCTGATATGTCAGAGAGAGAAAAAGCCCAACAAATCAAAACGCTGTACAAAAAGGCACAGACGGACGGGAAAAAGAAAATAACTTATGTGGTCGCTAAAAAACATACTACCGCCAAACGTATGAAACGACCGCAAGGAGTTAAAGGACATTACAAGGTGGTTGACCCTCGTATGAAGAAAGACTTGCGTGCGCAAAAGGCCAAGGAAAAAACAAAGGGACGAGGCAAAAAGGGCAATACTTCTAAGAACAATAAAACTAATAAAAGTACGCCGCCTAAAAAGAAAGGCAAGAAGGCTAAAGCTAAATAATACTAAGTGTAATATTTCCTTAAGACAAATATACGAAAATGTAACAATATAAATGTTTTTCATTTTGAGGCGATTAATATTTAAAAACCAAAGCCACAAGTTCACAGTATAGGAATATTTTGCTTTACATTTTTGTATTTTAGTAGTCTCGAATGTAACACATGTTATGCATGAGCTATACAAGATTCTAAGACAAATTAGTTTATTAAGTGGCCCTTGTTATGTATTGTTTGGTGAAAAGTATTTCCATTAGCTGGTATTACCAAGATTATTTTTACGAGTAAGGTCAGGGTGATATTTGAATTCACGTGCGTCATTCGCTGAGTTCAGGGACAGACACGCCATATAAATGATATCACTTCGCTCGGCGGCCTTGGTGTCTAATTCTGATTCGTTCTAACTACGCCGTCTGCCTACTAAGTACTATTGAGCGACTTTATGCACAGCTTGCGGAATAAATATTCTGCGCCGCAATGTTTTCGACCTCCAGAAGTCCAAACGTTGATATTGTTTGCTTTACCATAATATTGCTTTACATTATCGCAATAATGGGTGCGTATGTATAAAACGTTTGTTATTTAGCCTTGAATTTATAATTAAAGAAAATAACATAGGCTGTAGGTACCTTGTAATTTACTAATTGAAAACTTTCTTATGTCGTTATTAAACCTATACAAAATCGTCTTAATCTCCAGTTTTGCATTTTGTTGGTGGAAAATAAATATAAAGACCTATAAGAAATTCGGAAGGAAATAGCAAATGGTATGAGGTGAAATGTGGGGTGGAAATGATGATACGTGGGAGGTTGGACTTTGGAGGTAGGCGGCAGGCGGGGCGCTCGGCCGGGCTATATCGAGCGCGCGATCACGGCCAAGGCCGCGCTCCGCCGTCATCGCTCCCAACTCCGTCCGACCGACATCCTAAATCCGCACTCCGAACTTCAGGTTCACGTGAAAAGTTCAGGTACGACAGTTTTCGAAGTTTTATGAGTATATGAGCGTGTGATCACAGTGGCAGACACCTTGGGCCATGTTGGAGGAGGAAGAAAATTTGCTTGCTATAAAATTTTTGTACGGTTTTGTTTTGTTTTTTTTTTTATTCATTTATATGTAAATTTAACCCGTTTTTATATCCAGAACTGTTCGATATTATGTATAATATGAAAAATATTATACATAATATCGAACAGTTCAGTGGTTCAGAGTGTTTACGAGGTTCTCATTTACTTTCATAGATAGCGTTTCGAGTATCGAATGAACATATTAGTGAGATCAGGATGTGCGTTGCTAGGATTGCTTTCTGGAAACGCAATAAAAAAAATTTGGACAAAAATGTACTCCCGAAGTTTTGACCCTAAGGCGACGTTATATTGTGTTATTGTTTTAGCCTACGGTCACCGGTTGTCAATTTTCTTTTGGTAGGTACTTACCTATTTATTTGTGTGTGTTTTTGTGTTTGTTTGAATCGGTCATATTTTTTAATATTTACCTTTGCGTTTTAAATAGACGTATTTTCATATTTAAATCCGTAAGTAGGTATTTAACTATCTAATTGAAAGTTACGTATTTGCGCAAGGTATTTCGAAGTAGCGTATTTTCCCGTAGCTTCGCTGCGGTGGAGAGTTATACCACTGGGAACGCTCATTTAAATTAAGTTCTCAGGATAAAAAAAAATATAATTACTGCTCTGGCTGAAGTGTAGCTTTCTATCAGTAAAATAAATAGTGACGGGATCAAAATTGCCTTTACCAAAATTGTATCTCTATTTATGCTCTAAACTAAATAAATACTCGTTTATTTAAAAAAAGAACAAATCAAACCATTGCAGGGTTTCTGTGTGTGTGGTGGCATTTATGTTACACAGTATGTGGTGACGTCCGCAGAGGCGCAGGTAGAGCTGCCGCGGTGGCGTCGGCCCGGGTCGGGGTGGTGTGACCTCGCCCTGACAAGGTCGCCGGTTCCATTCCACTTGGCCGCGCCACTCATCCCTCCCTTTAGTAATCTTCCATAATGATTCTCGCCTCCCGATACATTAACATAATAAAATGTTTGATTTGCATCATTTATAGGTAGGAATCTACTTAATTCAATTTAATTGTGTCAACGTTTCAAAACACTTTTTTTAGGGTAGGAAAATCATCAAATGTTTTTCCTTGTTAGAACATTCCCGCAACCTCGGCAGGCAATGGCCCTATCGGCCCCGTCAATGCTGCTGACTGCTCTTTGAGGCTTTCAAAACACACTATAGTTAGTGTTGAAATTAAAGTAAACATCTGCCGTGATTCTTTAAAAGGCAGTCTGACAATTTACCGATTTTGAGTTAAACATTGAGCGACATCAGGAAAAAAGGCGCGTCAACCTATCTAACCCCTTTTTCTGAAACTTATTTTGCGTTTGAGATAATTTTTTTTTTTTCATAATAAGCTGTGAAGTGGCTTTGATACCAGTGCCAAATTTATAAAAACTCAAAATCGGTAAATTGTCAGATGACTGCCTTTTAAAGAATCACGGCAGACATAATATTTCCTACTTAGCTAACTGTCACCGTTCCGATACGCTATGTAGGTAGGTACTTATGGGATAGAAATTTAAAATGGTCCTGAAAATATAATCGTAGTTTTGCCAAAATAGTAAACGGAGGATCCGGGATACAAATATATTTTGCTAGAAATTCCCTGTCAAATGGCTCCACAGGTTTACTTTTTTGTGTACCTACAACACTACTGGATGACAAAAGTAGACGGTTGATCAAATGATTGCCAAGTCAAGGTCCATGATCTTCATTACATTTAGGATGTTTCTAATGTTCAAGAAATACCTACCTAATCAATTTCGAATCATCAGCAGTCGTTCATTTCTAAAAATATGGGATTTTTGTTGTACCTATTTGTATGTTTTTATTTTTACTAGCTGCTGCCCGCTACTTCGTTCGCGTTGGAGGGTTTCTTCTTGCGTAAATCCCGATCTCGTGGGAATTCCGGGATAAAAAAGTAGCCTATGTGTTATTCCAGGATGTCAACTATCTACTTACCAAATTTCAATAAAATCCATTCTGTAGGTCCGGAGATTTGCGTGTACAAACAGACAGACTTTTTTTTTAAATTCTTCCTCTATTACTGTTTCTTAACCCCCTCTATTTATTTATTTATTTATTTTATTATTTATGTACACACAGTAAAATACATTAAGATAAACATAATTATAATATCTGAGTACAAAGGTATTGCTTATTTCTTAAGAAATTTCTTCCAGCAGACCTGCGAAAGGAGAAGTGAAAAAGAAATGTAGACAATAGTGTGTGAGAACAAGAAGAGAAATAAATATGAATATGTGAAGTCTAAAACTAAAACTAAAATATTAAATATACTTACACATACTTACAATGCAATAAAAATAACATATACTTAAATAAATACATAATGTTAGAATATATAAACATATAATATAAATATATACATAAATAATTAACACAGTTAAGAGGAAAGGTAATGCTCTTTTAATCGACATTTGAATAGAGATATAGTTTTTAAATCACGAATGCTAGGCGGAAGTGAGTTCCACAATCTTACAGCATGGACAGAGAAGGAATAAGAGTAGTAGCTAGTTTTATGAGGATGAGATTTAAGGAGGGATCTAAGGTGTGATCTACACGGTACGTCGCTAGAACGAGCGTAAGAAAAACGCTCACGCAGGTAGGAAGGGTAAGACGGGTTGTGTAGAATGTTGAAGAGGAGACACAAAATCCTAGTGTTCCTGCGAAGACGGATTGGGAGCCACTTGAGTTGCTTGCGAAGGTGAGAAACATGGTCATACTTTCGAAGACCGAAAACAAAGCGAATGCATAGATTTTGCAAGCGCTCAAGCTTGTTTAATAGCTCCTCGGTAGCATCCAAATAGCAGGCATCGGCATAATCTATAATCGGCTGAATAAGTGTTTGTGCCAAAGAAATTTTAGTCTTCATGGGAAGAAGACTTTGAAGGCATTTCAGCGAATGAAAGGAAAAATTTACCTTTCGGCTGACCTCGTTGACCTGAGTTGATAGTATTTTTGTAAAAATATGAAATGTACAGCCACAATTTTTTACTGTTTTGTTACATGTATGTACAGATTCGTTCGTCGGGTTACTCTAGCACACTATCTCTTACTCATTATCTCTCACTATCTCTTGTGCGTACTTATTTAAAGAAACGAATTTTGAAACAGGCGCGGTCCCAAGGGGGGGCGGTCACAGGTCCATGATCTTCATTACATAGGCTGCGACCGTACCTGTTTTGAACAGAATAAGAATTATCATTTAAATATGTAGAGCTGTCCCAAAAAATGTCTCAAAAAACACGCACACACATTTTACCACTTTGGAAGCGTATATCTTTTAAACAATTACTTTTATGAAAAGGTGGTCTTAACAAGTTTTCAGTTTTAGTTCCATGTATGGGGAGCCCCCCTTTATTTTAATTTTTTTTTCTTAACATCGGAAAGCGGTTCACATAATACATCTACCTACCAAGTTTCACATGTATGATCCTAATAGTTTCGGAATAAAATGGCTGTGACATGCGGACGGACGGACAGACAGACACAGACAGACGGACAGACATGACGAAACTATAAGGGTTCCGTTTTTTGCCATTCGGCTACGGAACCCTAAAAAGGTAGGTAGTTGGTAGCTACTAACCCTTCATGCAGTGAATTTATTTATTTACAGTTTACCAACAGAAGATATAGCTGTACATGATTTATATTTGGTAACTTTAGAATCAACAATACTGCACACGTGACACCGCATGATTCGTGTTTTTCAGGTAAGAAACAGATGTGAAAAGTTAGGTTATTTGTATTAGCAATGTGGGTAGAATTCACATTTCTAGCAATCTTGTTAACCCCTCCAACTAAGCTAAACAGCCTTGTGTCTGGAGTGGGTTCCAACAATAGTGTAGGTAATGGGTGGGGTTCGAACCCGTGACCTCTCGATCACAAGTCCGAGCCATTAGGCTGTTGACGCTTTGGACTGTTAGTAGCTTAGTCTAAATTATAGACTATAATTTAGACTAAGCTACCTACTAACAGTCCAAAGCGTCAACAGCTACATAATAGTAACTACTATAATTTATAGTACTTACTATTACGTAGGTAAGTATGCTTTTACATGCTATATATTAACTAATTTTCATTGGTTAGCATTGCGAATATCTACTTAGTTTTTAGCCAAACTCACAATGAGCTCACTCTTTACGTAATTGATTCCAGCTTATTTATTAGAGAGCAGAGGAGTTGTCTCACAAACCCCTTTCTATAACTATACAATGAGTAATTTAAAGGGTATATACATACCAAGTGCATGGCTTCTTTGGATGATAACAAACGATATGGCAAGGGTTTTGTAATCCTAAGTCTGTGTGTGTAGAACTTATTACAAATTCCAATACACTAATACCAGAGACCGAATTTTTCAAATTAAGAAGAAGGAAAAGAATTATCGTGTTATTGGCACGTGACATGGAAAGTTATTGACCCTCGTAGTGCTGTGACACGTTTGTTATGATTGGTATTCAAGAAATATATGAAACCAATAATTTGGTATCAATTCTTTGAGTCAGTTATTTTGTGCTGAAACTGTGCATAGAGACTCGACCATACCAAATGTTGTCTTCAGCCCTTTTGGATAGATATGCGGTTACCGTTACACGTTGTATAAATGCTAGCAGTCGCGCGACCTTCCTCAAGCTTCAAGCTACTTCCATACCACCTAAATATAAATTTCATCCAAATCTACCCAGTACTTTCAAAGATTAGCGCATTCAAACAAACAAACAAATTTGCCCACTTTATAATATTAGTATAGATATTTATATATATTGGTATGTATTACGATCAATATATTCATTTTTAAACTGACATGGTCACTAATAGTATCATTAACTTGAACTTCTGTGCAGAGTTATTGCCCGTACAGAGCTTAAAACGGGATATTTAGCCGATATATCCGGTTTCATCTAATGAATCATCTCTACCAGGCAACCATGAGTGTTGACTTTGACTGGTAGATAATGCCTAAGGTTTCTATTCTATCTTTGTATGGTAGAGAATAGAGAACAAGGCTTCAAGTCCATCATATTTTTGTGCAGAATAAAGTCTAAAGAAATAAATAAATCTACTAATTAGACCAGCTTAAGGTGTACCTATATGTTACAACGAAAGTGCAGTAGTATATTAGTATATTATTGTATTTTTTTATTATAATTAATGCACAAATAGACAGTCAAAATATGTATGCGATGAGTGCGTGCTTCTAACTGGAAAGTGAAGGTTTTCAAAGCTGGGTAAAATATCTAGCAGAACTCGTAAGTAACATGACTGTTTCCTGAAGTACCTAAGCGGGCAAAGTTGCAACACGTTTTTTCTCTTATTTCGATACGGAACCCAAAATAGCGGAATTCTTCGGTTATTTCTAGGTAAGCATGCTTCATCTTCGACTACATCATCGCTTGCCATCAAGTGAAACGCGAGCCCGTAATTAATAAAAAAGAAGCTAAATTATTTCATTAATTGTATTATTTCACTAGCTGTGTCCCGCGGTTTCACCCGCGTATAATCCTACTACTGTTATTAACTCGATGATTTCTGACTATTAATGAATAGGTGTTAAAATTTAAGTATACCTAATTCGCACTGGATAGAGAAGCGAAGTAAATATAATTGTTAATTATTATATCATTTATTACATTGTATGTAGATATTGTTTACATTTTTAAATATTCCTATAAAAAACATTTAAAAATATAAAAAACAGTAGCCCACCGGTATCGGGAACAGGATCCAAGCTACCGGTGGTCAGGGCTCTTGAGAGAGGAACCTCCTAACAAAACAAAAAAGAAATACTGCTTTCTGGATCAAGCCAATGATCCAGCTGCCCAATGAGTCTCTTCAGGTGTTGGTTGAGACTCTTGGCTATTATGCCATTGGCTGAGACGACTATCGGCACAATGATTGCTGTATCCACATCCCACATGTCAACAACCTCGCGAGCCGGATCAAGATACTTAAATTGCTTATCTTTCTCGGCTTTCACGAGGTTCTCGTCATGAGGGACCGCTATATCAATTGTTAATTATATTGTTAAGAATAGATTTATAGTATTTCGGTATATACAATATTTTAGACCTATTTTCTTGTGGTAAGTATAAGTATGTTTTGGTTTTCCTTGCGTCCGGATCTACACAGATAAAGCAACATATAATTGGCCATGTGAAAAAAAATTGGCCCAGTGTGAGTCAGACTCGGTCATGAGGCGTATGGTACGCCTCATGAGCGAGCAAGAACTCTAACAACATCGTAATCATCGAATAACTTCTCTCACTCTAAGTGGATCAGAAAGGAGTGTCAGACTTCTACTGACAAAAAACCCACCCTGTTCCTTCAGCTGCCCTTGCGTTCCGGGACCGCGGTATCTCGTTAGCACATTCCCGTAACTTCGGCGCTTTATTTATTGTGACTTCGAAAGATACCTTTGCAGGAAATTGTATTTTTTCTTTAAACTAAAACGTAAATCTGTAGGTACCATGAAGATTCGAGGTATTAGTGCCGTTTGTCTAGCCGCTGGTCCAGTGAAAACTATACAACTATGACATTGCTTTGAAGGTATTTTAATAAAAGTAACGACTTAGTTAGACCCAATATATTACCCACAATAAATAGGAATTGAATCCCTATTTAGGTGCACACGAAATTAAGAATCGTAAAATATAGACTAAAAATACGCATGTTTAACACGTTCGCTGACAGTGAGCACTTACCTGACACCACGTTACGACAGTAGAATTTTCCACAACGTACTCTTAAAAATAAGTGGCCCGTCCCTCGACGTACTGTCATAACGCACTATTTTCATTTTCCGCCTAACGACGTACTGTCAGCGAACGTGTTAAAATGTATATATACATCAAAGGAACTAAAATAAAACAAAATGAATAAACTAACTATAAACTTTAAACTAAACGATGACATAAAAACATGGGATAAACGAAACAACCACCTATTAAAATGACTTATTCAATTAAACAGAAAATAAAATAAAAATATTCAAATGCAGAGATACAAAAATATACATCTGACGTAAAAAAAGCTGAAACAATTTTACATAGGAAGTCTTTTAGCAAGGAAGACGAAATGAAACCAAGCTCAGGAACACTATCAGTGCGGTATCTATCGCGAAATGGTAGGTACGCGAGTTATGCTCGACGCGCCGTGCATCCGCGCGCCGTTTCGGTGAATAGCGTTGTTGAGTAATTTTAATTTTACATTTTCTCCTAAACTATAAGTCCAGTTTACTGTAAAAGGCAAAGTTTATCTTACTATATATAAATACTACTTTCGAACGTAAATATTAATATGGCCGCGTAATAATAATACTACAATGTCATGCCTTATTTTTTAAATATTTTCTTTACATAATTTGCCGTATTGTGGATTATTTATAAAAGTTAGATATGTAGTACCGCGGACTTTTTTTAGATCTACATAAACCCTACATTATTGTACACGATCTTTACGTAGTGTAGCGTAAAACCGCTACGGTTAAAACTTCCTCCAATTCTAATCCAAACTTTTCAATAAAATTTTTTCTTCATAGCTGTTATTCACATTTGAACAAGGAATCGTGAAAAATATCCTCGGATGTTTTGCCTTTTGACGGCGTCATTACATTTTTGGGACCCGATATGTGATGGTCGACCTTATTTTTTGATTAATATCGAAATTATGAAGTGAAAGTTTTTTTTCTGTTGGTGTTAAGCCAATAAAAAATATAAAGTGTCCTAGCAAAAGGATAGTCTGTGGGTGATTTTCTGGTTAATTTGGTATGTATTGTCGCCTTTTTTCTTTTCGATCCATTTCGCACTAGTTTCATAATTAATCAAAGATTCAGCTTGCATCGGTGGTCTGAAGTTACTTTTTTGTTTAGATCCCGTTACAAGCCAATTTTTGGCTCCACCCTACGGGCAAGCGACGTCGGTTATCGACGACGGAGGTCGGGGCGCTCTCGCCCGATATCCGAGCACATCCTGTGCCTGAGACGTCCATCTCAAAGGCCTGAAGCGAGTACGAAGTAGATGCGGACTCCGCAGCGCAGTGGCTCCGTGATTTCTACGTTACTTCCCACATTCGTGTCCAGCCGTCCAGGAATTACCGAGTTTTCGCAGCAGGAGTTTTATTTTAAATAGTGCACCTAATTTGTATATTTCTAATCTAAAAAATTATCACGTCAAAAACTCTTTCTAACCTAAGGCCTATCAAGACGCGTTGGATGCTCTTAGTGTTTTTGTAATTAAAATTACTAATAATGCGTATTCGCCTAGCTATAACCGATTGCAATCGATTTTTTTGTTAGGTAAGTTAAAAATATTTGCATAATACTTTCGATAACATTTTTTTTCTTTCCGCTAAGTTAACCCACGCCATCACTGAAAGGTCCCCAATAATAACTAATATTTAAATTTTTTATATTTTTTAATTAAGTACTTGTTTTCTATCTTTTTCCTTTTAATCAAAATTAAACGTGTTAAGTAGCGGTTGTGTTTTACTGAGCACTTAATCTTATTTACGCTACAATATGGCGCCCGAATTAAAGTAAGTTTGCATATTAATTGTTACTAAAATACCTTTTTTTTTTGTTATCTCGTGTGTGGTTGCTCTTGAGAGCAATCTTTAATTTTCATCTTTCTTGTTGTGAGTTTCAGGTTTTAGAATTGGTCAGATACCCGTATGGAAGTTAAAAGGATTACCTGTCTTGAATGTTTTCCCGATTCATACGACTGGACTACTGAATTGCTAACTAAATTTATGTTCTTTGCTAAATTGTGTGATGTTTGTGAAATTCAATTTTAAAGATTAACTTTGTAACTATACCCAATTTCCAATTCTTTTATTTTCTCCCAAAATGTACGTATCTATTCCGAGTTTTATTTTATCCCAGTAGGTAGAGGTAGTTAGTTTCCCGTAGAGTGTGTTTGATGTGTGGATGGTTAGGCATCGTGACCAAAGGTAAGCTTTTTGAATGGTCGTGTGCTAGTGTCTACCTTTTTATTTTTTAGCCCGACTGTTTGCTTTTCTGCTATTTGCTAGTATCTGTTTTTGTTGGATTCTTAGCCCAGCGGATTCCTTTGACGTTCATTTTGTTGTCTTCTTCCCGCATCGATATTACGGCACGATATCTAACGATTTCCTGCTAAGTCCCGCTCTTTCATTTAACCTATTTCTATTTTGTGTTTAAAAATGTCCGAAGAAGGTTCTATCGTTGAGACTCCTTTACACGGAAGTATTATTATTTCTAGACCTCTTCCCATTCCACCTACGCCCACTCCGGGTACTAGTCGTTCTAACTTACCTTCTCCTATGAAATCCGAGGACTGTCCCGGTTACCTTCTAAAACGATTTTCGCTAAGAAAATGGAACATAAATTATACTGGAGATACCACGGTCTATTCTCTGTGATAATGCTACCGTTTTTCGTAGTAATCAGTTTTTAAACTTTCTTAGATCGTTTCGCATTGAATTCCCTACGTATACCCCTTATTACACTCCACAAGCAAACACGGTAGAACGTTATAACCAAAGTGTCGTTACTTGTTTGAGCATATTGGTTGGCGAGAACCAAAGGAATTGGGCTAAATTGTTACCCAAGGTCAAACTTTACCTCAATTCATGTATTAATTTAGCCACAGGGTTTACGCCAAACTTTCTCATATTCGGTAGAGAAGTCTGTATGGATTCATCGCGTGCGAATATCCAGACTCTAAGCACTAATTTAGCTGAAAGTCGGGAACAACACGCGTGTAATCTGACTTCGCTCGCCGAGATTTACGCAAAAGTAGCGGACAATCTTTCTTCTGCTTTTCTCCGTAATTCACGAAATTACAATACGAACCGCACGGCTATTACACTTAATGCCGGCGACATTGTATGGAGGCGTAATTTTTCAAAATCGTCAGCTGCTGAATACTTTACAGGAAAGCTTGCTCCTCGTTTCATTAAATGTCGTGTGATCAGAGTCATCTCCATGACTACATATGTCCTACAAGACTGTGATTCTCATCATATTGGACAATATCATATAAAAGACATACTTAAATGAATTAATTTGTTCCATATTCTTAACTTAATCAGCATTACTTATGTTAGGCCATTAGTTTTGAATTAACGACACCTCTTTTATTATTTCGACCCTCATTCCTCCCTGGAGTTAATATTTATTCATAACCATTTCCTCTCATTAGGCGTCGTATTTTTGATTTTGATTTAAGGTCCACCCTCTTCAACTTAACCCTCTCTCTTTAACTTAACCTTCTAACTTATCCCTCTATAACTTAAGCTCTTAAATTCAGTCTTGAGTGGTGTTCGACTTTGAGTCGTGTTGGACTTTGAGTCGTGTTTGACTTTGAGTCGTGTTAGACTTTGAGTCGTGTTTCACTTTGAGTCGTGTTTGACTTTGAGTCGTGTTTGACTTTGAGTCGTGTTGGACTTTGTGTCGTGTCTCACTTCGAGTTATTATCTGACTTCGAGCTTTTGTGTTCGACTTCGAGTTTTTGTTTGACTTCCTTTGAAGTTATTTTTAGGTTATTTCTTAATCTCAACTCTTGTTTGTTTCGTCTTGAATATTGTTCTTTGTTCCTATATATTTAAGAATATTATTCTAGTTCTATCGTTTGTTTTTCTATTCTAATGTAGGTTTAGGAGACGCATCTGAAGCTCGCACTGTTAACGTCTAAACTGGAGGCCGGCTTTCAATTTTATTCAGTATCAGCTGCACTTCGATGTCGTTGATTTGATGTATTTAGTTTAAAGTTAGTTAGGCTGGTTTATTTAATTTGTATATATTATGGTTTTCACTCTTGGTCGATGCTATCCCTTTTGTGTTGTCAATCTGTTATTGTGTTTTCAATCTGTTATTGTGTTTTCAATCTGTTGTTGTGTTTTCAATCTGTTGTTGTGAAGTCAATCTGTTATAGCGTTGTCACCCTCTCACTGGGTTGATACATTCACTTGGGTTGATCTCTCACCTTTCTTTTAGGGTTGTCAACCACCTTTCTTTTAGGGTTGTCAACCACCTTTCTTTTAGGGTTGTCAACCACCTTTCTTTTAGGGTTGTCAACCACCCTTTTTTTAGGGTTGTCAACCACCGTTCTTTTAGGGTTGTCACTCACCTTTCCTTTAGGGTTGCCACTCACCTTTAGGGTTGCTACTCTCATTTTTTTTTTTTTTTTTTACTGGAAATGGGGTACTGTAGCGTAAAACCGCTACGGTTAAAACTTCCTCCAATTCTAATCCAAACTTTTCAATAAAATTTTTTCTTCATAGCTGTTATTCACATTTGAACAAGGAATCGTGAAAAATATCCTCGGATGTTTTGCCTTTTGACGGCGTCATTACATTTTTGGGACCCGATATGTGATGGTCGACCTTATTTTTTGATTAATATCGAAATTATGAAGTGAAAGTTTTTTTTCTGTTGGTGTTAAGCCAATAAAAAATATAAAGTGTCCTAGCAAAAGGATAGTCTGTGGGTGATTTTCTGGTTAATTTGGTATGTATTGTCGCCTTTTTTCTTTTCGATCCATTTCGCACTAGTTTCATAATTAATCAAAGATTCAGCTTGCATCGGTGGTCTGAAGTTACTTTTTTGTTTAGATCCCGTTACAAGCCAATTTTTGGCTCCACCCTACGGGCAAGCGACGTCGGTTATCGACGACGGAGGTCGGGGCGCTCTCGCCCGATATCCGAGCACATCCTGTGCCTGAGACGTCCATCTCAAAGGCCTGAAGCGAGTACGAAGTAGATGCGGACTCCGCAGCGCAGTGGCTCCGTGATTTCTACGTTACTTCCCACATTCGTGTCCAGCCGTCCAGGAATTACCGAGTTTTCGCAGCAGGAGTTTTATTTTAAATAGTGCACCTAATTTGTATATTTCTAATCTAAAAAATTATCACGTCAAAAACTCTTTCTAACCTAAGGCCTATCAAGACGCGTTGGATGCTCTTAGTGTTTTTGTAATTAAAATTACTAATAATGCGTATTCGCCTAGCTATAACCGATTGCAATCGATTTTTTTGTTAGGTAAGTTAAAAATATTTGCATAATACTTTCGATAACATTTTTTTTTTTTCCGCTAAGTTAACCCACGCCATCACTGAAAGGTCCCCAATAATAACTAATATTTAAATTTTTTATATTTTTTAATTAAGTACTTGTTTTCTATCTTTTTCCTTTTAATCAAAATTAAACGTGTTAAGTAGCGGTTGTGTTTTACTGAGCACTTAATCTTATTTACGCTACAGTAGGTATATCTCAGCATTTCGCCAGCGCGCGTGATAATAAAATAAGGATTAATTAAATTATTTTAGGAAAACCGAGAGCAGTAGCGTAATGCTAGATAGCCTTCCTCATGAAACTACCTATCATAATCAGAAAGAATTTTTGGATTCCACCCAGTACTTTCGAAGTTTAGCGTGTTCAAACAAACAAACAAGCTAACTTTTCCGCTTTATAATATTAGTATAGATTTCCCAAGCGAAGATTTTTCGGTGTAATAACGAATTGTAACGAAACCTAAATAAGAAGAGGCAAAACAAACATAGATTTTGAAAAGTGGGTAAGTATATAGCGAGTCTGGAATGGAAAGGAGCATAGCAGGCCTTCTTGGTTTTTAGTAGTAGCTACTAGGCTTAGCGTTGTGGATTTGTCTTACTTAATTTTGGATTCTTAGTAACTACTTATATGCTGAATTAAACCACGGCATCCAAATTTCCTAGTTACAAATTTTGAGAGCACAGACTGCAAACTGCATAGCACCCGTTTCTACCAAAAGTGAACCTCACCTGCACGCGCCGCACATAACTAGCTACACCATGCTACATTCTGCCGCCAACCGATTAATGTCTGACAAAGTAGCGGCATATAGCCATGGCTATATGCCGCCTGCTCATCACGATGAGCAGGCGTAAATGTTGCTGGAGGGTGAACAATGAACACATTTTTCTTTACCTCGAAAGACGTGTTTACAAATATGTTAAACTTTGGTAGTTTAGTCCGAAAATTGTTAGCAGACATATTCAATTACGTTAGGTTGTTATTCCGGCATTTTTTCCGCTGTGGTTGCATTTTGAAGAGTTTTTGACGAGAGAGAGAAAAATGACGAGGGGAAGAAAATGAAGAAATGAAAGTGAAGTGCATATCATCTTTACGTTTATGTTGTTGGGGTGCGTTTTAATCAAGGTTAGTAGGTAGTTTTAATTTTTGTCAAAAAATAGCGATAAGAACAACATGTTCTTATCGCTATTTTTTGCGCGCCTCGCGTGTAGGTCAGGCCTCCTTGTGCATCGGCTCCAGGAATTTCTATCCCGGTTTGTCTCTGGTGGTAGGTTCAGGGAGCAGTTTTCATCGGCATTCTGTTATCACACAGTACCTTGGATAAGGATCGCCACTTCAACCAAGCCGAGATTCACTCGGTGAGTTACATCTTCATCTACGCTCGCATCAGTTGTGAGTAGTGTTGCCCAAAATCAGTCTTGGTCTTGCAGTCTTGGTCTTGTTCTTGCATTTTTACAAGACCAAGACCGCCTAATTTTAGCAAGACCATGACTTACCCTGCAAGATTTAAGCAAGAACAAGACTAAGCCTGCGAGACTCCTGCGTCTTGCAGTTAGTTCAGACTGTCGTTTTCTTTGTGTTATTATTATTAAAATAAGAAAACTTACATTGCAAAAATACAGGGAAGGGTGGGCGATGCGGGGGAAACAATGAAACTTAGGCAGCTCTTAAAAGAATTATTTATGTGTTCTCCGAGTTTGGATCGTTGTCCAGAGCCGGATTATTCGATGAGAACGTTAATCCGCTGACTGACGGAGGTGCTGCTTAAAGTTACTACCACCAACAGTGATACAGGTCCGGCAATATTGTACAAGATTAGCACACACACAAGATTCAAACCATGTTTTTTTTAAAATAAGAAATCAGCGGAAAATATTAAGTTTTTGTAGTTAACTTAATATTTATTAACTTAATTTAAAATTTTAAAGTGATTTCTAGTACCTTATCTATACTAATATTATAAAGCGGAAAAGTTTGTTTGTTTGTTTGTTTGCTTGAACGCGCTAATCTTCGAAATTACTGGGTGGATTTGGATGCAATTTGGTACGGAAGTAGCTTGAAGATTGAGGAAGGTTATAGGCTACTTTTTACGCGACTGCAAAAAAGGAGAGTTATGTTTTTACCGTGATAGAATCCACGGGAGCGAAGCCCCGCGTGAGTACTAGTATTCAATAAAGGTCAAATAAAGGGTCTTCAATAAAGGGTCTATGCTTAGGGACAGAATTTTTTGTATCGATTCATTTATTATATATTCGAAAGTACAAGGTCAAGATACGAGTACACGCGCAGGCGGCGCTCCCATAAAATAAATATTGTAAATACTTGTGTGTAAAAATTAACCACAATACTAATCAAATGAGTGACGTCACGTCGCACATTTTGTGTTTTAAAATCACACGCATCCAAAAATTGAGATTAGCATTGTCGGTTTATCAACTTCTATCGTACTCTAGTAGTTATTAAGTACCTACATAAATGCAGTAGGTAACGTACCTAGGCAAATTTTATTAATGTAGAATTATTTACATAATACCTACGTTTTATTGCTACGCAGGCACACTATACCATCGCACCGGTAACGCATCTGTTTTATTAATCTTCCAAAGAATCATTATATTTATCAAAGAATGCCGTCTCTTATCGGTATTTCGGCGTGTGCTTATAATAATAATAATAAAAATAATCATTCTTTATTTCAGACAACAAGATCCACAATAATTAAAATTTACAATTCTAAATGTTAGTGAACATATTTAACTTACATACTATGTTAGTACTTATATACTATTACAGAAAAGACTTACAATCATAGAAGTTAGTTAGTACAGAAAATTTACTTACAAACTACGTTAGTACTCGTATTGTATAACGGACAGGGTGCTCTCTATGAGATGCTTGATAATGGGGCTTTCATCATGCCTGTCAGCTATAACTCTCAGAAGGCTGTTGCGACTGTCCCTCAATCTGGCAAGAAGAGACGCATTCTTCTTGCGTATTACAGCTGCAAAGCTGTCTATTCTGGCTTGTGAAAACATTGCTGATGCAGTGCAATATCGTGGCAGTCGCAACAGCGCCCTGAGAGCATTATTGTATTGAACACGCAAGGCATTTGCGGCACGTTTTGTACAGTTGATCCATAAGGCGCTTGTACAGTATGCTTTAAAAAGTGTAATTTTCACCGCATCTGTACATCGAGCAAACCTACGGGCCAACATATTCGAACAAACCGCCAATGCCCTGCGCTCCCGTTCTACATCACCATCATCCCTAAGGTCATCAGCAACTATATGTCCGAGGTATTTGAATTGATGTACCCTACGTATCGGGACATTGTTTATTCTAACCGCTGGTACATATTCTGGACATTTCTTGCCAATGGCCTTAAAGACCATGAGTTTCGACTTTTTCACATTGTACAGGAACCCATGGTCAGCAGCGTAGTTCTCACATATCTTTACTAATTTCTGAGTGCATCGACCGAGGGAGCCAGCAGTACCATATCATCAGCATAACTTATATTATTAAAACATAACCCGTCAATATAGCAGCCCACATGCGTACTGCTGAGTTCCTCGATCAATGCATTCAGATACAGATTAAAAAGATTAGGGGAGGTTAAGCCTCCTTGCCTCACGCCACATTCCAATCTGTACGGTACTGACAAGTTATTCGCCCACTTTACAACGTTAGTTTGGTTGTCGTACCAGTACCTAAAAACATTCAGCAACTCTCTGGGGATACCTGTTGCCTCTAACTTATCCCAAAAAATGTTATAGGAGACCAGGTCGAATGCCTTGGACAGATCTAGAAATGCCCCGTAAACTGGCGATTGCACTTTCAGTGGATAATCCAGGTCGAAACCCGAACTGGGCATCATGCAACTGCAAATATTTTTCCAGCTGCTCGATCAACACACTGTCAAGCACCTTAGCCACAATAGTCGCCAGAAAGATGGGTCTATAATTCGACTTATCTGATGCATCTCCAGTTTTGTTTTTAATTACTGGTACGACCACTGTTTTCATCATATTGTCAGGCAGGTGAGAGTGCGCAATACACAAATTAAAAAGTAATGCCAGAAACCTAGGTAAATGGCAACACGCATGCTGTAAATGCTCAATATTGAGACCGTCATGTCCTGGTGATTTCCCTCTTTTCACATTTTTAAGAGCTCTTTTGATATCTTTAGCTGTGATTAGGGTTGAAACCGGTCCCATTTGGGCCTCAGTATCGATCATTGATTGCGCTTGCCCCAACAGCGACCGAACCATGAAGTGGTCTTTAAACAATTCAGCTACCAAATCTGGTTCCGTAACTCCATCAACGCTCACAGGGAGGCCCTGGGCCATGCCCATTTTATTAGTACATTTCCAGAAACTTCGGAAATCAGACTTTGCATGATGTCAAGCTAGAATGTCCATTTTAATTTCCTCTTGGTGATTCTGACACCATTTTAGTTTACCTATAAAAACTTTTCGTGCTTCTACCATATCCTTATGAAGAGGCCCCGATAACGGTCTCCGGTCTGTGGAAAATCTATATTGCGCAAGTAATCTCCACAGATTTGTGAGAACTGTCCCATTTCTACAGGCGATCTATTCCCCCACCTGACTCCATCGGATACTTGAGCATAAGGCAACAAAGATTTATTTCTAATTAAATTGAAATTACATTTAACGAGTAGTGGAAAATGGTCAGACCAATATATGTCGTATTTAACATGCACACTTTTTATTAACGGTGAAGCTGCTTTAGTGACCACACAATGGTCTAACCATCTTCGACTTCCGTTGGCCTCACTAATGAACGTGTAACTGTCAGAACTTATTGCATTTATATCTATACATGACCATTCTTGTTCACCACAAAAACTTTTAAGCTCGTTGACAGCTGCTTATAAATAGGAGTATTTATTTCAATTTTAGTAATTCCAAATTGAGCTTCGCTTCGACTTTAATGTAATAATTGTTTTTAACTCTAATCCTTGGTGTTCTCGGACTGATAAGTTTACAATTTAATGTTTTTGCACATGTAAGCTTATTAAATGTAAACTTTCATTAAAAAACCAACGGACTTTCGTGGGGCACAGTAGGTAGCTCAGTTGGTTAGAGCATCGGCACGGATTGCCGAGGTCGTGGGTTTAGACCATGAGGTCTGAACACACATAGATGATGTGTCATTTGATATTTCGAATTTCATATTAAATTTATTAATTTGGTTGGCCTTTACTATGTCTATGTCAATTCAAGCTTAAAATGTACCTACTCTGTTACATTGTTCTAAGATCTAAACTACCGTCTAATAAATAGCGATAGGATAATCGTTAATTGCAAGACTCTTGCGAGACTTTTGCGCAAGATCAAGACCAAGACCAACACTAGGAGCGCAATACCAACACCAAACCCAAGACCAGGTGTATTCAAGCAAGACCAAGACCAAGACTGGCCAAATCTCGTCTTGGTCTTGCATTTGGGCAACACTAGTTGTGAGCATATACTCAAGGTATTTAAAGCGCCCGACTTTGGCTAATGCCATGTTTTGGATCTATATTTTACAGTTTAAATTTTCAGACCGCACTCCATATTCCCTTATTTTGTGCGACTGATTCGCAGCCCGAGTTTTACAAAGTTCAGCGAACCACACATTAAATGTAGGTATATACATAGCTCCAATACATGAAATTGAATTAGAATTTTTTGGTTAATTTAGTGGTTACCTACGCATTGTAGGTACACCTATGTATTTATTTCAACTTTATGCAATATAAATATTACAGAGGCGGACTTAATGCCTTATTCTCTCCGTATTATATAGTCTCCGTATTCTCTACCAGTCTACCATGGGTAGTGAAGAGAAAACATGGCAAGAGCAAAAAAAAAAACAAACCGACCAGAAAATGTATTTTAGCTACATGACTTACAAAAACTAGGTATATTTATAACTAAAATATACTTACACACATATTTAGAAAGGGGTTTATGAGACAACTCTGCTGTTCTAATTGTTCAGAAAATAATTCCACAAATTTCGCTTAGATGTATACTGACTGGTGGCCGTCGCTTGCTGATATCGAGAGAAATTGCATTCCACAGAAAAATAAATTGAATGTAAAAGGAAGAATGAACAAAATCAAAATTATGAGAAGAGTAAGAGAAAATTCTTGGAAGAGAAATAATATTCATGGCCATTAAATAAACTAATGTGACACACAGTAGACGAATATTAAGTGTGATATTTATTTAAAAAATCAACTTCTTTTGGTTAAAGGCTTTATTATCTCACCTTTTCTACCACCAAGGGTGGTGAGGACAATATGGCGAGTGCATTGTTTTAAGAAAGAAAGCAACTAAGTAAATAAATGATAAGTTAACTGTATTAGAATTTACATATATTACTTTTTAAATTAATTATCGGATTTGTTATATTACAAAATATCGGACTGTACGATAATTACGATGATGGTCCTACCGATCCCTATACGGCGATAAAAGTGTAAAGACCGAGACCTCTTTTTTATTTGGGAACTTGCGATTCACCTTTTTATTTCGGTAAAGCAATTAAACATTTGGTTAATTTTGTTTTTCTTGTAAAAAACTTGCTGTCGGGTGTAAGATTTCAAGACAATAGGATTATAAATAAATTGGATTAAGATACGAATGTATCACCAACGTTCGTGGTGACTCGAAAAGCAGTAGGACTCCTCGTTACCTTTATTTCTGTGACGAGACGCATCGGGTTGTGGATGGATTGTCTGTTCAAGGGGGACGTTACACAAATCTTCCGGACAGGTGGCCGCCCCCGCTCTATAAAGTTCGCAAGTTTAGTGCGCTTGGAGCGGGTGAGCGACCACGTTCACGGTCACCGTCGCGGAAATGGTACCAAACAACGGCGGACAAAGCCGCTGCAGCACCGCGCCGGCAGTTACCCGCAGGTGAACCACGATTAACCTCTCGGTAGACGGTCCTTAACCAAAATGACGACTTAAATAGGTCCACAAGGTGATGCCATTTTGGTTACAAATACCCTTTAGACATTTTACGGTTACGGCGCAACAATAAAACCTGTGACGAACTGCAGACGTGTCATGATGCCACATAATGTGCTTTCGTCAATCACTATGTTCATTTATATGTTGTTTAATTCTAACAATTTCGTTACATTGTTCACTGACAATACCGTGGTCCCGGTGTGTTAGGAATCTGTGTTTGCACTTTTGTACTAAGATGGGGTTAAAAAAAATAAAACAAATCTGTAACTAGTTCCTCTAATCAGGTTACAGTTGAGAATACTAAAATTATAACGCCTAAACACATTAAAAAGAAATGTCAAAATAATGAACACGGACTCTTTAAATACTGTGGTGTGATGAGTGTGTACAACAAGGTCCAATTTTCCATCCTCAATGAAGATAATAGGCCCGAGTTAAGGTAAAGGAAAAGAAAAAGAGTTAAGGAAAGGAAAAAACAAGACCGAATTTCCCAAGAAATATAGTGATTAAAAATAAATATATCGTACCAAGACACAAAAATGTATATGACATTAGGGTTTCGGAGTATGTAGTACCTTACTATATTAACAAACTCCCAGAGCAATTGTAAACGCAATACATATCAAATACGAAAAGTTGATTATTACAAACGTTAAGTCATACGGCCTAGAAATTAGAATACTCCATAGTCTTGTGACTATTTAAAAAGTACTTCAGTTCTGTTGCATTCAGATTTGCCTTATAACAATATTACACAATTAATTGATTACCGTTGACTGACTCTTCACAGGCTCTGAAACCACATGAATGTTTTTATCTTTCAGGTAATTCTCACCATCATGCATCGCTGCATTAATTGCTGGATTGCTATTCCAATTACACAACAATATCGGTACAATGCAACACATATGGATCTTGAGATTATCTCTGTATTAGAAGAATGGATTTCCAGAATCTGCATATCCATAATTAAAACTATACACCATGTTATCCACACGACTCAGCAGTCTAATAATACAGATTTTTATTTGCCATTTAATGTATTTACCATTAATATTTCCACATTTATGCAAGTGACAATAGAAAATCTATTGTATTTTGCTCGGGCTCATGCAAATGTTGAGTTACCTTATTAGTATAAGTAGTCATAAGTCATAATCATAATTAACTTAAAAAAGAGATAATTATATAGATTAATAAGAAGTTTTTCTTGTTTTATGTAATCAATCAAGACTACCTATGTCAAGAATGAATATTATTGATTCTTGAATCAAATAATAGGACTGAAGGCAAGATCGGTGATCGTCAATTTGGCCATGAATCAGTTTGTGTATGTTGTGGCATATCCATTGCTAGAAAAACTGGGAGACGATCTCATCAACTGAATTATGGTGATGCTGATTGGATTGTATAGATTATTCCAGCTAAAATAACTCTAAATTAATTAAAAATCCAGCAATCAATCAATCTGCATGTAAATTAATTATGCCTTCAATTGTAGATGCCTTTGAACGCCCGGGCATGTAATGCTTGTTGGCTAAGGGCTTGTCAGCAACTACCACCACCTGTAGAAAGTGGATCTGGATTATTGGTAATAAGTACTGCCAGTACTGATAATGAGGACATTCCGCAAGAACCAAATCCATTCATCAATTATTATTAACAGAATCAAATAAATGGGAGGAGAGGATTTGTGAATGCAGCTGTATAATAGGGAAGCGAACTGTCGGAAGCTGTGCTCATGTAATGACGATCATATGGTATCTTGGGTGGGCTCGACATCAAAATAACATATTATTACCACCTGCACAATTTCTCTATAGTATAATTGTAAGGGAAGATGATGAAAATGAAGAAGTAGAATAAATACCAACAAATATAAACAAATACATTACTTTTATTTATCTACCTAATACACAAAAATGAAAAAAAAGGTTAACAGATCCAATCTAGTCTGTATCTGGATTGTCCTGTTTTACTAGCCTGCATTGGAAGAGGCGTATGACCATCAGTAGTCATTCTGCAATTTACCGACGTCATGATTATATAAAGTCCCAAATTGTAGGAGAAAATAAGGATCTTTAGTACTTATAAATTCATTATCCTTATCATAAATCATTTATTCTTATTGTAAATAATAGCGTTTCTGCGTTAAAACAATTTCGCTATTATAGTCTTAGTCCACCTCGCCGGCCTGGGGTTGGCAGATTACACACCTTCGAGAACTTTATATGGCCCTCTCAGATGATGATTTCACTAATAACTTAAAAACAAGTAGAAATTAAAAATACAATAAACCTAAATAACCTAATAAAAAATAGCTATTTTCTCGTATGCAAACGGGAATTTTCCCGGAAAATAGCGATTTTAACCACAGATAACTTTAAATAGATTTTTACAATGAGACAAGTGACATGACATCTGATAAGTGTGACAACCCAAGGATCTTCTATACAAGTTCCTTGGTGACAACCTTACCCTTATTTAAAGTTATCTGTGAACCTTACCAAACACAGATAACTTTAAATAAGTCGATCTTTTGATGCCTACAACCCAAGGATCTTCTACCTACAAGTTCCTTGCTACAACCTTACTGACACAGGTAATGTTTTCATAGTTTCCATTAGGAGGCAAAGGAATGAATGCCATACATCCAAATCATGAAGATAAATTCGTTGGAGCTATCTAATATTGTTTTAAAATATTTTAAATAACAATAAGGTGTGTTATTTGCTTTAAAAAATGATATTTAGCCCTTTTTTCTTTGTTTCAATGTGCAAAAATAATATTACGAATCAAAACATATCTGGTTTTAAAATATCAATTAATTAAATAATGGTGCTTTTGATTTTTTTTTGTTATTGTAAGGTCGTCTAAATAATTTTCCCTATCAGAAAATCCAAACATGATAGCTGTTCAAAAATAAAAATATTTCATGTCCTTTATTGTGTAATGTGTATTGGATGAAATAAATAAATAAATTAGTGACAAAGGTCTCTTCAGTTGTTGATGATTTTACACAGAGGAGATAAAGCAGTGGATTATGTTACGGGTGCAATATTAAAACAAATCTTTTGTTGTCAGGCTTCTAAGCCCCATAGAGTTAATATAAGAAATTACTTAATAACTATGTTAGTAAGAACAATTAGGCACACATAGACAATTATAAAGATTTGATATGTACAAAACAAATACAAATAACTCACAATCACCGGAAGGTTTATCAAGCTCTATGTCCAACATGTAGCTTGATAAACCTGTCCATTGTAGGCCCTTCTAGCCAATCTGCGAAAATCACAAATATAAATAATATTTTTTAAATGTTTTTTATAAGAATACTTAAAAATATAATTTATATGTATATAGTAAGGAATAAAGGAAATAATAATATTGAATAATAGGCGTAATTAAAGTTAGAGGAGCGAACTAGCGATTAAATCCTGAATAAGCGTGAGCGAGGAGGATACTCTATTTTTTAAACCTATTGCAATTTATATGCCTTGGACCGCCTTGAATCCCTTACTGAATTCAGGATTGCTCCTGCTTCGCAGGTTTCGGGAGTTAACTCTGGAATTCTTCATTATGGTCGGAATTCAATGCGTCGTCCGTGAATCCGGTAATAATAGTAGATCATGCACCGAGGAGAAATAGTGCCCTGTGCACTATTTCTCCTCGGTGCACGATCTACTATTATTACCTTATCACATACGGACTGGATCAGTCGTGTATGTTGGTCAGGTCAACTTGCTTAGGACGTACTTGCAGACGTAGGATTACAGTTTTGTTATTTGCTACAATATCTTCATGTTGTCTCGACATAATAAGCATGATTAGTTTTTATCAGACGATGAGCTAGTGACATGCACAAGACAAGCGAGTTTAGTGTAGATATGTATGCCAAAAAGAAAACATAAAACTTGGATAACATTCATTGAGCAATTAATGCTCACTAGCAAAGTCGATGGCAAATGGCCACGTGGACTTTAAGTGGTCTGAACAAGTTTGCACTATGTTGGAAGATATTAAAAACGTTTATACAGGAGGTCACGTCCCTGAGCAATGAGGCACACGCCACAAGGAGGAAGATGAGATAACATTCCTAAAAAAAGTTCAAATTTCAAGTACCCAAACCATGACATTCAACAAGATTTATAGCAACTACACTTCTCATCAATAAAATCGAAACACCTTGCAAGTTTATGTTTTGTAAGGATTATTAGAAAAATTTGTGCATTTAGGAATATACACTTCTCGTCAGAAAAATCGCAACACCTTGCAAGTTTATGTTTTGTAAGGATTATCAGAAAAATGTGTATATTTAGGAATATATGTCAAATGTCATTTAACTCAGAGGTCTACTCATGGTTTTACTCATGAGGTCTTCAAATCCTAATGTTAATGTTCTAAATTCAAACAAAATTTTCATAGGTTTCGTATTTTGTTTAACAAGTCATTTTTACCCTGTATGGAGTATGAAGGAAATTGATAAAACAACACACGTAAATGAAAAAAAAGCTGAGTAATCTTTATTTAATAACTTGTATTTCCTCCCCGAGCTCTTTTTACTGCTTCCATACGGTTCTTCATCGATCGGATGAGAGTTACGATCAAATGTTGTGGCATTCTATTCCATGCCCCTTGGATTATATTTTGAAGGTAGCTTAGCGTTTCTGGGGCAGGATCTCTTTCACAAATTTGTCATGTTGTTATTCATCCCATAGATGTTCAATCGGATTCATATCCGGGCTTCTTGCTGGCCATTCCATAATGGAGATACCGACTTCAGTAACATAATCTTGTACGACGCTCACAGTGTGAGCCCTAGCATTATCGTGCATGAATATGAAATCGTTGCCAATAAAATGTGCATAGGGAATCACGTGAGGCGCAAGACACTGTTCGATGTACCGATAACTGTTTAGTGCAGGCAGACGCGGCCAGACACAAAGACAAACTCTGTTTTACTGTCGGCACTGATTCCTCCCCAAACCCTCCACGAACCGCCACCATAGCTGACATTTTCTTCAATGCAGTATTGTGCAAAGTGTTCTCCATCTCTTCTGTAGACTTTTTTCCTTCTGTTGTTACCATACAGCACAACTTTACACTCATCAGAAAAGAGGACTTTGTTCCACTAGAGGTATGACCAATCTAGGAGCTCACGTGCAAAGTTAAGGTGCGCTATTCGATGGTCTGCAGTTAATTTCGGCCTATTTGCTGGCTTGTGCGGTACCAGTCCACGTTCTTTTAACCTTCTTCTAATTGTAGAGTCATTTACAGCCACCCTACGTACAACATTAAGCTGCTGCTGCTGTTGAAAATCATTAAGGCGTCAATTTCGCAAAGAAGTTCATACAATAAATCGATCATCTCGCTCAGAAGTGACCCAATTCCTGCCAGATCCTGAACGGCGCGTGAACAAACCAGCTTTGCATCTAAGCCTGTCTTCTGTTCATATATGAACAGACGACAGGCTTAGATGCAATATTTCAGGCACAACACGCTGACTAAGTCCAGAATCCAGCAATGCCACCACTTGGGCGGCTTCTGCGGGTGAATGATCCATATGTTTTAGAAAAAAAAAAACGTTTCAGACGTCCCAAAGTCACAGTGAACAAATAAAGAACAAAAAGTTTTAAAATAAGCGCAAAGGCGAATTCCCATCAACCATATAAAAAAAAATGTCTGAAATGAACAACAATGAAATATACGCCATATGTTATTACAACGTGTAGGCAACCCATATCAATTTTTAATAATCATCATGAAACTAGGTAGAAGTCAGTTACAAACCTTTTTATGAAATATAGGTTAAGTTTAGGTTAAAGATGCGGAGTCATCGTATAGGCGCGTCCAGTGTATGTAATTCCGTGTTCGAAAATAGGTTTCGTGAGTAAAAGTAAAACCAAAGTCCATAAATAATGGCCACAGTCGTCATTATATCGCGCTACGCCACGCTAGAATCAAGTAAACAAACAATCGAAAACGCAGTAATGTCAAACTATCAGTCTGTCTGTAAGGCAAAGGACATGTGATTCATACAGCTTACGACGATACGTTTTCCATTTAAAAAATAATTTGATTTTAATTAATATTGAAATGCATATATTATTTTCATTAGACTTATGGTACACATATAACTGTGCACTAATTCTGTAAAAACTTTGTTAGGGATTAATTGACGATTCCTGTTTGGCTGAATGTCACTTACTTGTGTCAAATAAACACTGACCTTCAATAAAAATAAGAATTAATTAAACGGATATCAAGTGATGAATGATTCCTATATTTTCATATCCTACTTAAATAAACTTGAAAATTATTTCATTAGACATATTTTATTTTAAAAATAATTAAGGACTATTCGCAGTTTCTGTCCATTTCAAGCATTTTATAGGCATTCCCCTTTTTAATTTTCAATGGTGAAATGTACTCTAACTCTAAACACACATTTGTCTCAAAACAGTGAATCATTTCACTTTTAATAGAAAGAGTGATTCAATAGGAAGGTTTTTAAGTATATATGGCATAATATGGTAGAGGAACACTGATAATTTTTGAGGTTTCTAATGTGATGTCGCAAATAAACACATTTTTTTGCGCTTGCTTTGCAAACGCTGGCTGAACCCTACGAGATAGATCAAAATAATGTAATACAGTATTGTACACCTTAAAAAGGTCAACAAAAATGACCTCGATGTCATCTGTCTATCTCTTATAGATAACCCATAACAACCATTTTTTATCCTTTACTTTTTACGAGAAATACGAGCATATTTTACGAAGCGATTTTAAGCAATACAGCATTAATCCCTATCCAATTAAGTACCATAAATACATTGTGCATTTA
Organism: Tholera decimalis; assembly: GCA_943138885.2. NCBI lineage: Eukaryota > Metazoa > Arthropoda > Insecta > Lepidoptera > Noctuidae > Tholera > Tholera decimalis. Next base: position 22,460,113 of record OW964556.2, read on the forward strand.
ATAAAAATCAATATTGCCCTTTACAGAATATAATTTAAATAAATAGTTTCGAAGATATTACAGATTTAAAATGCAAGGACATAGCGGTTGCCGCGCGGTGCCGGCGGAGGCACGGCGCGCGTGCCTATGTTGCTTAGATTTGAGCGTTGAATGTTTTTCCCATGGTAAATCATGAGTCGCACTTTCAAGAGTAATTACTAAAGAGAACATGTATGTCGAATGACAAAAAGGCTGTCAACGATGTATATAAAGACATTATATAGTATATTTAATATAAACATTGCACCCGTGCGAAGCCGGGGCGGGTCGCTAGTTTATAGGATAAACAAATGAAATTCTAATTTTAAATTTTCGCTTATCACTGGAATGGTCAAACTACCGGCTGAACAATCATGTGATTTTTTCATGGAATGAAAACTCTTTTGTGTTAAATTAGGACAGAAACCTTAAAAACGGAAGTGTTTCGATTTTTCTGATGAGAAGTGTATTTCATTGTAGTTTTGAAATTCATCAAGAAGATAAAAGTTGGCCGCAGTCTGAAGGCCTTGATTGAAAAATTGCACGAATTTAGTGTGTTATTAATTTGTAGCGATACAGGTTGTTGAGCGAGCAATAATAGTGAGCAGTATGGGCGCAAGCCGCGCGGGTCGGTGACCAGCCGCGGCCGGCCGCGCCACCCGCACGCACTGCTCGCCACGTCTTTGACCGATTACCAACGTATTGCAACTCCGACACTCAATGAAAACTTACAATTCATGCTCGTACGCGCGTGTTAGTAAACACGCGCCTTATGCTCTTAGATAAACTCATAAACAAAGGTATTTTGTGTTGTTAATCGATTGGAAAAATGAACTTCTGCAGCAGAAGTTCATTTTTCCAATCAAACCATTAAAACAAAGCAGAAGTTCTGCTTTGTATCAACGGTTTGAAGTTTTTGAATTTACTCGTTCCACAGAAGCTGTCAGCTACTTATCAAATTTCATTATTACTTATCAAATGTCAATATTAAGTATATCATTAGTATTACACATTTCTATAGTTCGGTGCATAGAGTAAGTCTACACGAAATTCTTTTTGTAATATATTTTCATAATCGCGAAAACACGCTTCCATTTTGAAATTATTGTGTAGTTTCAGTGCTACGTACTAGAATATAAGAATACTGTTAACCCAGATGTTACTTAGCGTCAAATTTAATGAATTGTAAAGCAGCCTGCCAATTTAGTGTGTATTGTGGTGGAGGAAAAGGGGCCGCGGCTGGCGCGCGGTCGTCGACCGAGGCCCTTGACTCGCGCGCGGTTCAGCGACACCGCTTGACACCGCGCGCGCCGCTATTGCCACGACTCACGAGCGCTCGGCGCCCGCTCCACGCTCCACGCATAGCGATTTTAGCTCACTTTGACTTATTAATTTTTAGGAACTTCATGTGGTTTCATTATATCAACGTTTACTTTTCGGATTGTTGTAGTATTCTATTTTATGTGTTACAATTTGATTAGATGGTGCTGTTTTAAAGTCTAAATGTAGGAAATGTAGTATAGGATACTTGTTATGTTTCTTTTGAATTCTAACTTGCAACATGATTCAGAACATACTAAACATTTGCCAGTTTCATCGAGAAATACCAGAAAACACATGACGTACCTACCTATTTTTGACGACGGATGACGAATGTTTTATTCCCTGGGTATTTTTCACATGAACACACTAGATCGGCTGGCCCAGTATTTTACGGGATGCCCCGTTATTCGAGCTATTATAATATAGTAATATGTAATTAAATACGGGGTAACCAACATTTTTTTTTTATTCTCTTGCTTTTTAAAATCGACATTTTTAAAGCTGTTTCTTGAAAACAAATTCAAAAAATTTTTCGTAAAACAAAGCTAATTTGATTTTTTTGGCCGAAAAAAGCTTTAAACCTGTATTTTTTATGAAAATACCCCTTCACCAGATTTTATGGCGGGATACATTACATATCAAGGGGGCTAACTTAAATGTTCCGAAAAAAATAATCGATCATCTAGTACTTCTAAAAAATTCCGATTGTTATTGGGAGAACGGGCTTTAACTCTGCCGTGGTAATTGTAACAAACATTGTAAATAAACACTTTTTACAGTTCGTTCTTTCACTTTGTTGTATGTCCATACGTCATGAATTATGATCCTTATTCTTAAAAACACGTGCATATAGTTCTCTTAAAACTTCGTTGTTGGCGGACCGCGAGCTTTGCAAGAAGCAATAATTTCACAGTCGCAGCAGAGGTAAAGGCGACAATTAATAAATAAACAAATCTTTATTTTCACAAAAAACACAATCTTAACAATATAAAACAAAACACAGGCTTATAGACATAGACAATATTCACACCCTCTGACCCTTAAAGTATAAACTTAATTATAAACAATTAAACAATAACTAATAAAATTATATCACAGTTATATTATGTATTGCGCTTATACATATAGTGGAATATTTTTTCAACTACATACAAAGTTAAGTGTCACCTAACAGCAAGTGGGCATAAAGTCAGTTTAAACTTGTCCATTAATGTCCATCCTCTTCCGATGAAGATTAAGCAACTGCTCATTGCTCATTTGCTTTTGCAATCAATTTGACATTGTTTCTAGTGGCAGGTACGAGTAACACAATCCTACGCTCAGTACACAGTCGCTCGCCATCACTACAGGTAAAATGTCAACGGCCTCAAACAGTTCAATACCTAGTATTACATATCGGAGGTAAATAAATACAAGAAATATAGAAAGCACTTAATATTTCGCTTTCGTTTAACTTAATGTGAATATTACTACATGAAGCAAAAATTGTGTACCCCTTTTTACGAAAAGACGCGAACGGAGGATTATGAAATCTGGCACAGCTGTTTATATGGAGAAGGAGTGAAGAAAGCTTAATTATAGTAATATTATAAAGCGGGAAAGTTTGTTTGTTACTTCAAACGCGCTAATCTTCGAAAATACTGGGTGGACTTGCATGTAATTTGGTTTAGTAGCTTGAAGCTTGAGGAAGGTTATATGCTACTATTTATCCGACTGCAAAAGAAGGAGGGTTATGTTTTTATTGTGATATAGTTACAGGAGCGAAGCCCTGCGCCACTACTAGAATGTTTAGAAAATATTTATGCCATGAATGATATACTCATGTATATAAACGACGGTGTTATACACATTATCATTTTTCCTTTACTATACATATAGAATAGAACTGAAACATTGAAAAGCTAGTGAAAGGTGCACAAATAAGTTCCTCGACTAACTGATAGTTAGCTGAAACTTATCTCTAAGCCGACGTTACTAACTAGTTATTTCACTTACACAAGATTCTATGTCAAAAGCATCAAGTATTTTTTAAAAACGTACCCTTTAATTGGATAATAATTAAATAAAGAAGGTGCTATGCACAACGCAAGATTTCTCTAATGAACATATCAAATCGTAAAAATATCTGGCAAAAAGACGGAACTGTGAGGAGTAATTAATAAAATAAATGTTTGATAAATAAATATATTTTGAAATTTTATTGTGGCACTGACTGTAGCTCCAATTGATTTTGGGAGGGACCAGTATAACGAATATTGCAATAATTGTTCACCCAATACAAGAAAGCAGCTGACACAAATTACTGGGTGCTAATATTTCCTATGACAGACACATCTGGGTGTCCTCGTCTTCTCGTATCGTGAACTATGTACTCGTAACGTAAATCATTATGTATGTTTGGGGAGCATGTATACTAAAAGCTACTTAGCATACACAATACATCATCTCCCGATCGTCAATGTAAACATTTCGTAATCGTGAAAGTACTTTTCTGAGGTGAGAATATGTTCGTCATGTGCGTATCTGATTTCGCGGCACGGCGCGGTACGGTGCGGCATAGGGCACGATAAGAGGCGTCGTGGGCCGCGAGCTGCGCCCGCGCAGCGCACCAGTGAAAGTGGGTTGAATGCAGCGCCATTACTTTCAGTTTCTCTTGCGCACGCTCGATCGTGGGCTCGTTACAATAAACATCACATCCCGTCGATTTCTCGCTCTGCTAAATTTCACCTTTTCCACTCTTCTATCGCAGTGTAGTTTGACCTGTTGCGATTCGGCCGTAGAAAGCTATATCGGTTTTACTCTAAATTAGGTTACTGGAACTCATTAGAACGGAGAATAAACGGACGAAGCTGACGTTGTATTGTTTCCGATATAAAACGTTTTCACCTTAAAGTTCACTTATTTTTAAATTAGCAACATATTTGTATTTTTTATTGGAAATTTAATTTGATGTAAAATAACTAAGTGAGGTTTGATTATCTCTACAGTTTATTTAATTATCAGTTAACAAAAACGTAATGAAGTGCGAAAGGGTTGTCTGTATAATTTGTATGCACATGCAATGTTACATTGAGTGTACATAACATACTAAACAGTGAAACTCTTTGATTTAAATGCTATGCCTACAAAACAATGATTGGATATGGTCCTGAAAACTGATTTTACTAGCGTAGCGCAGGGGTTAAATATTTATGAAACGTACTGAGGAATTATTAATTACAAAATGGATTGTTATATTCGGGTCAGGAGAGTTCAAAGCTTGTAAAAATGCTCAATAATACCTTTTTTGCGAGATAAAATACAAAACGGCTCACTAATTAAAATTATTCAAGCTTTTAGTATTAGATAGTTTTGTATTTGTACATGTTAGAAAACTCTTCTATTATAAAAATGCGTGATTAGTGTGACGGTGGATAGTGGCCTAGAAAGTGGTTACTTTCGACAGCGACTCCCGCGCGGTTCCGTCATTGTACGTTGACTAGCTGATCTTATGACTAAAATCCGGTTCACATTTAAAAACAGTCAAATACAGACACTTTTTATTTATTCAATGACATGATTTGAATTCACATAATGGATGACTTTTTACGGTACGGCTCAAAGTGGTTTGCTATGTTGTAGGTATATATTTGTGTACAACTAATAAAATCAAATAAACAGTCCACTGTGTATCAGACTTATCGATGTTGGCTTTGTAGGACTCGCCTATATTTGAAGTTCTCGAAGAATCTACCTTTTGATTGATACTGTTCAAATAAGTTCTCATCTTTATGATAGAAGTTTTACCCGTTTAGCTAAACACACAACATATTTACATTGCCAAAAACAACAGAGAATCTCTGGATTGGGCTCGTTTGTAGGAGATGTTTTATGTTTTTATTAACTCGGTTTATATTTTAAGTAAATTAATACAAGATCGGCAACAAGTTCTACTAATAAGTGTGCAAGAAAAGGAGGTAATGGATACGTGCTAAGCAGCACAGCAAATGTTCGCCGCGTTGCATCCGAAAAGAAATGAACGAAAATGAAAGTGTCCTACTTCCCCGTCCCCGCGCCCCGCTCGCTTTCCCGCACTTTTTTCTATCTAATCTATTAGTTACAGTTGTTTTTTAGTTTGCTTGTATCCGGAAGCATTTCTATTTATTGAAATAAAAAACCAATACCGTGATACGCATCTTTTTAATGCAAATCCTCTATGAATATGTTAACATGGCGATTTGTTTGATAGAGATATGTAGTTAAAGTTATACTCTATGGAGTATTTACATGGAGTACAACTTTCACATTTATATACTGTCTTGATTACATTGTTTACTTATATAAAGTTTAAAGTGTAGTGTATTGTTGAGTCCTGGCAGGTTTTATGCCCCGTTCTCACACAGATATGCTGGCTTAGTATGAACTTTAAATATTTGTGTCATTTTCGAAAGCTATCGCTTTGATTCTTTCACATGCACCAAAATTGTAGATTAGTGTGAAAGAGCGGCAGTTTTCTAAAGCAATAATAGTATTGCAATCTCATACTAAGCCCCCAGTTTCTTTAAATGCATCAGCGATCCTCCAAAATATTATGTCATATAAATTGGTTAATTGGCGTTCACTGTTTAAAAGCTGTGAGATCTCATTTCGAGTTAAGCTCCAACTCTAGTAGGCCTAACTTTACAAAACCTACATTTTCAGTAGAAAAGTAACGCTTGACAGTTGAATGTTCCTAATATCCGTAGATCTATTGCTTTCTCTCGTGTTTTCGTGGTAACACGAGAGAAATTGCTTTTGGATAACCAAAAGCAATGAAGTTATAAAGGAATGTACAACGAATCGCTTCGGGAAAAGGTAAGTAGAGCCTCAATTTCTTTGGCTCGTCGTCACAAAGCGTGACTGGGATGGGAAGACTTTGGTATTTTCATCTGCATATATGTATGTGACGGAAATAGAACTTTAATCGCCATCTCATAAATAACTTGCCAGATATGAAGAATTTAAAGAACAAACATTGATCGCTACTTCATCCATTGTTACTAAAGTAGGTTTAGTTAAAATAAGCACTTCTGTCCTAAGCTTTGGAATATTTGTCAAATACGAAACAACAACCTTGTTCTTTACAAATTTAAATGAAAACAATTTATAAATAAAAAAAAATATTGATTGAGTAAAACCCGCTATATAATAGATGTTAACGTTTCAAAACGAAGAGTTCTCGTAACAATGTTACGTAAAAATAATAACTTAATGTGAGATCAATTGATTTCCTGACCTACTTCTCGCTACTACTGTATCCTATCAAAATATCCTAGTCGTACCTAACTCTATGTGAAAGACAGTGTAAGATATTTGTTTATTCAGTATATTTCAGCGGCTGAACCGATGATATCGACGACATTTGGAATACAGGTAGACGCGTATGAAACCGCTGACCAAAGCAAGTGTTATTACGAGTACAATCGTACGATGCTTGTTTACTTAGTAAGTCTCTTGAATAAGAGTGCTGAGTGCTGATATAGCAGTAGAAAGTACGCAAGTCCGGCGCCGCTGCCACTGTCACGGGCGCGAGAAAGTTACCTTCTTTTATTTTCTAATACATTGCGTAATGACCTTCTTCTGGTTATTTCTGCTTTAAAGCGGAGTTAAAGACTTAGAAACTTTTATTATTACCCGCGGTCTCAAGTGAACCGTAAAACTAATCTAAGCGTTTTATGAGTTGAAAATCTGATTTTGTAAAAGAAAAAATATTTTGAGCAGTTCTCTTGAGCTTAATTATAAACAAACACTCATTGATATACTAAAAACCGCTTCAGATGTAAGTTGTTAAGATAGTACAAATGCACGGAGGAAAGTGTTCTTATCTTCAAGCATATATCGTAAAGAGTAAGTGCTGTGTTTAAGATCAAGCGACAAAGGAAGATCGAGGAAAGTTTAAAGATCAAATTGATTAAGTTATGCGGTTCATGACCGGTTATTGACACTGTAAGGATAAATTAATGTTGAATGAATGCTTATGTGTATTTTATAGTGTCATTTGGATTTTCGTGAGATTAACTATATTAAAATACAATGCAGATTGTTTTTGTTTTCCCATTCCTAATCGTCTTTGAATTGTGTGTCCGATAAGCCGATGTCTATCAAATCGGGTGCGTGCAAAAATGGTCCCACGGGCAGTTAGCAAGGAGAGATAAGCAGGTTGACAAACACTACATTCTACTATTACATACTCACGGTGCAGTTAATACCAAAACCTGATGGAACTGGGGGTAAAACGGAAGTCAGTGGATGGCGATATTGAAATTCCTCCGTAGTTCATAAGGCATGTAAGCTGTTAACCCCAGCTGTAATTTGTGTATCTTTGACAGCCTTTACGTGTATTCGGAAGCCGGAAAATATGTCACTAGTCTTTCCAAGATGCATCATGCTACTCAGTTATTGGGTTCTGGAGCTCTGATCGGCACACGTTACTAAAATATTGCTCATCAGCTGCATAGGGTTAGACTAGTAGCTGGACACAGCATAGTAAGGAAAAGGTCAAGGAGAAGATGATAGTGGAACTTATTAGGTAATCATTGATAAGATTTAAGAAACCTATCATAAATGAATTCTTATTAAATACCTAAAAAAAAATTCGATACTTGAAATTCTCAGTATTATTCTTTTAATGTAAAGGCCTCAAGAAGCTCAGAAACCAACAATAGCTTTTTATACCAAATTCTTGATATTAATATTCCACCATTTCCATCGTTATTTCACGTGTGAAGTCAAAGACCCCAACCTAGACAGATACAGCTATTTATATACATATATTATGTTAAAATTTACGCGGAGAGCTTCGTCAACCATCCAGGTTATTAGGTGGGCTACTATTGGAGTACTGATATTGTTTTAATTGATAAGGTGGTATGATAGAATCTTTTAATCATTATTAAAATAATCTCTCTTTTTTTGACCAGTGAATATCGGACTGGGACTGACATAGCTGGCATTATTTCTTCATGAGGTGAGAAATAAAAACACATAAATAAATAGTAAATACTAGATGAAATAGGTACTTTGCTAGGTACTATTTTGTCGTCCTCTGGATAGGAAAGCGTATCATGTAGCCCAAAGATATTTCAAAAGTCTAAAAAACCCGACTGCTCAACTGAAATGCAAGAAAAAAGCACATTTTGATTTAAAAAAGTGACAAGCAGGCGGGACCCAAATGAACTTAATATATATTTTTTAAATTGGATGGGTCCCGCCTGCTTGTCGCTTTTTAACCGACTTAAAAAAAAAGGAGGTTCTCAGTTCGTCTTGAACTTTTTTTATGTATAACTCGAATACGGCTGCACCGATTTGGAAAACTTTTTTTTTGAAAGGGTATACTTTCTAGTTGGTCCCATTGTCATCACGTTAGGACCTGAAGATGGGATCATGGAGACATCGAGGGGAAGGAACTCTTCAAATATTATAGGCACACCTATAGCGTTTTGGGTATTTCTTATAGTACCTACCTTGTGCATTTGCTCTCGAAAAGCACCATTTGGGGACGTGGAACTGATGATGAAGATCACAGATGGCCATCGAAACTACTTAATAATAAGTATTTCGTGGATTGCGAATATTGCGATTCGATTACTTGAATATAGATGTTAAGCACCTTATGCTTGTCACAATGCATATGGTGAAGTAGAGCTGATGGTGAAGTACTAGAACTCCTCAAAAATTAACGGCTCTGCATCGGGAAAAGCAATATTTTGTAAAAGTTGATAAGTAGTTGACATTTTGGTTTTTGTGACTAGATACAAACCGACCCACTAAAAAGCGTGAAAAAAAAACTTTTGTGCAAAAAATAAACACTACAAAGTCTAAAATAACTTTAATTAGGGTAGTCGGTGTTATTGGTTTAATTTTTTTTTTTGACACTGCCTTCCGAAATTAAATTTATTTTGGGCTTTGTAGTGTTTTGATATGAAAGTTGGTTTTATTTTTTGCTAAAAAGTTATTTTAAACTAAAAATGTGCCTGTTTCTTGCATTTTAGTTGAGCAGTACGGAAATTGGCGTCGCACAGCCGCCATGTTTGATTTTTTTTAACGTCACTATCTAAGAACACTTGGGCTGCTAAGACGAATCAAACGATACCTCAATTTTGTCGAACTACGTTTAAAAGATACAGAATCTATTGTTCTAAAATATTAAAAACTGCTAAAATTAAATTATGATAAAGCCCTACAGTTGGTTCACGTTACGAAAATAGTGACATCATCGTTGTCCGCCGCTTCTCGACCAATAAGGTTGCAACAAATTAGAAAGCTAAGTTCACAGTGACCAGTTGACTGCAGATCTTTTAGCCAAACAGTTGTGTCTTTTATACGCTATCTACATAAAATAATTAAATTTAATTCAATCCTATTGAATTGGTGTGGGCCCAAACTAAAAAAAATTGGCCATGTGCGTATCAGACTCGCCCATGAAGGGTTCCGAAGTAACTATAATCTATACTTATAATAAATCTGTAGAGAGGTCAATTCTGTACATGAAATATATTTACAAAATAACTAACAGGGGGTGATTAGGGATCGATACTGATGCCAAAAATGCAATCAGTAAAATTTTTGTCTGTCTGTCTGTCCGTCTGTCTGTCTGTCTGTCTGTCTGTCTGTCTGTCTGTCTGTCTGTATAACCATTATAGAAACAAAAACTACTCGACGGATTTTAACGAAACTTGGTACAATTATTTTTCATACTCCTGAGCTGGTTATAGTATACTTTTCATCACGCTACAATCAATAGGAGCAGAGCAGTGAAGGGAAATGTTGGGAAAACGGTAGAAGTTACTCCATTTTTTAAGCTTCCGTCGCGTGTGCAACCTTTATGGTTAAAGCTACACAGAAATCATTTCATGTCGGATATTCTCCTTAAAATTATATAAAAAATATCCCACGACAGTATATGTCTATCTTTTATGGTTGACTCACAATAACACGTGTAACTCCCGATAGCTTATCAGTTCGAAGCTTTCTGATTATAATAGTTATAATGTCTACTCTTATGTTTATAACACTCTCAGTCACCCCTAATTGAAAAAGTTAACATTATTAACTATTCCATAAAAAAGAATCATATAAATCGGTATAGAAACACCAAAGTTATACATGAAATACGCTAATAATAAGCCATCGCGCGTGAATACTGAATCATGCTATAAGGATTATTTTTGAGAATCGGTCGCCGCGCTCGATGCGTCTTGCGGCCGAAGGTATAAAAAAGCGGGGCGTCCGAGCGCGAGCTTCTTCAGCTACCCCGTCCGATTACCATATATAAAATACTTTGTTTTCAGACCTAAGTCCATATAGAGATATATTTACACATAAGCAAAAAATAAAGACACAAATCTATATATATAATAGAAAGTCGTGTTAGTTATTTTATATTTATAACTCAAGAACGGCTGAACCGATTTAGCTGAAAATTAGTAGGGAGGTAGCTTAGAACCAGGAGACGGACATACGATATTTTTATCCCGGAATTCCCATGGGATCGGGATTTACGTGGGAAAAACCTCCCACGCGAACGAAGTTGCGGGCAAAAGCTAGTAATATAATATAAATGTATATTTATTAAAAAAAAAACCTTACAAATTTCTTAATACTAGCTTATTTACATTTTTTACAACTACGCTCAATAACTTTGTTTTTCATAGTGTTTGTATGAATTACAAAGTTATATTTGCGGTTATAGAAAATATGCTGTGTCTCAAAAATTACTGACCCGATCTCGTTCAAACTAATTTTGGTTGAAAGTTCACATTAAGATCTACAGCACATATTTTTTTAAATTTTTTTACTCCATTATTTTAGAAGACAGAGGGGGGGACGGGGACGGACACATTTTACCACTTTGAATGCGTATATCTTTTAAACGATTAACTTTACTAAAAAGTGGTTTTAGAAACCTTAATGTCATTTTTAAATAATTGGTTTCATGAAAAAAGTTATTGAAAGTCAAAACACATGCCAACGCCCTTTTATTACCCTCCGAACCAGAGCGCTCTGTAATAGAAGTGAACTCCTATTTTTCTAACATTGGACGTACCTTAGCTGAAAACATTAAAGCCACTACATACATACCTGCACAAACTAATGATCTCCCCGTGTATCAGAATACTTTTGTCCTTCTGGAAATAGACGAATCGGAAGTAGATGACATAATTGGAAGACTGAAAAGTGATTGTGCGGTGGGTTCTGATGGCATATCGGGCACATTTATTAAGAAATTTAAGAGTTAGCTCACCTTCCATTTGACTCACTTATTTAATCTATCTTTTTCCTCTGGCATCTTTCCCGATGCACTTAAGCTTGCGATAGTACATCCTGTGCATAAGGGTGGGGACAGAGATTTGTCGAGCAATTACACTATTCCATGGAGACTCCTGGGAGCTGGTATTCCAGCATGCACAATTCGGACTCGACTCTGTCACTAACTGGTTGGCTCAGAACGTGCTTACTTTAAATTTAAAAAAACGATGTACCTAACTTTCTCGTTTTTTGCTGCTGGGAAACCTTCTTCTTCTTATTTTTTGAAAGCACATTCCTGTAATTCGCCTCACCAAACAGCGTGCAATTGCTCTTGCCTCTCCCAGACCAACTGTTTCAAATATCTTGGGGTACAGATTGATGACAAATTTTCATTCTGTCCCCATATAGAATCACTCACCTCACGATTGCGCAGGTTGATCTTTATTTTTATGTCCCTTCGTCACGTTGCGGACACCAAGGTGCTTAAACTCGTATGTATATTTGGCTCTGTGCCAATCGATTATACAATATTGCATAGGTACTTGGGGTGGTTCAGCTAAAACTCATATGCTGAAATTGCAACGTGGTCAAGGAACTCTTCTAAAGGTTGGGTGGCGTTTACCTTACCAATTTGCTACCACCGATCTCTATGAAACGCGTGTGGTTCTCTCTGTACGTAAATTATTTATTCTTAACCTTGTATTAATCACACACTCTCAAACTCCTTACGATCCATCCCAACTTAGCTTCCAACGTCGCAAACATACTGTCTGCCCCTCCATCCGCACTAGATGTTCAGCCCAACGTAGTTTCCCTTTCCTCAGCAGCTACATACGTTTACAACAAGGCTAATAAAATTTTAAACATCTATCCTATGCGCAAATCTAAATGTAAAAGAACGGTCACAAATTGGCTCCTTAAATTGGATTATGCAGAGACTGAAAATATCCTAAATATTTTGAAATAATTTTCGATCACAATCTTTATACACTCGACTCATATATCGCGTCTTTGCACCTTATTAATCACACACACACACACACACACACACACACACACACACACACACACACACACTCACGGACACCTGTAGGTACTCACACTCAATGCGTGAAGACCTGTGGCACACCTGTGGTGAGGATTTATATTACGCTCACAAAGACAACACTTTTCAAAACACAAAAAGCATGCTTACTTATATTATTTTTTTCTGTATCAGTTTTAATTTACCTCCTCTCAGTACTTGAAGCTGTTATATTTGTACTTGTAGTACTTAAATGCAATTAAATTAATAATTTTTAAAGGGTGCCTGGAGATCTGTAATACAGGACTCCAGCTCTTACTAAGGTCTATACCTTGTTGTGACTTCATTGTGTGACTTATATTTTGTATACCTACCTATGTTGTACCTTTTTGGTTGAGAGAAATAAATAAAGATTATGTTATGTTATGTTGAACGGATGTACACCGTTCAGCGGTTCTGGAGATATGAGGTACAAACATACATACATACAAGATACGCGTGAAAAACATAACCCTTCCTTTGCAGTCGGGTAAAAAGAACTCCCATGTTTGCTCGCCTCTTAAATATTTTTAGTACCTATTATTTTTCACAAGATGCAAGCAAAACAGTATTATTTAGAATAGTTACGTTGCCTTCATTTTATTCTTTCGTGTATTTCGCTGTAAATGCGGGACTTTAAGAAATGCACAATACACTTTATGAATGTAGGTACTATTATGCAAACGACTAATTGATTGCTTACCAAAATAAGCAATCAATTAGTCGTATATGAAATACTTAATAGCTATAACACAAGACGTACGAAGTCGCATCACTTCGCCCACTCTATGTGAAAGAACATAAACAAGATGAATGAAATGAACCGTATTATTTCCCGTTTTGAACACAGTAGGCACGTACCTTCAGTTCAACCTTTGAGAGATACAAAAGAACACTGTAGAAGCAGGTCGACAACCTCGAGTACGTTACACGACTCGGTTCTTGACATGAAAGTAATACTAAACGTAGGTACTCCTATTTTCAAATGTATGAGTTTCTGGACCATTCCCATAATTTATTATTTAGTTTAGTTTTGAGCATCCATTCTCGAACATCTCAATTGTTCTTCGATCTTTTAAACTTGACAACAGGCGGCAAGAAGTTCTGTTTCTCAGGACAGCTTAGGCAAATAAAGGGCACTGATTTAAAAAAGCGGTTGTAAATAGCGGTTTTGGTTAGTTAAAAATTATAAATGGCACGTTTAATAACTAGTTCAGCAGTTAAAACTAAGCAGTAAAGTAAACAAAAATGAGTACTAATATATACTCATTTTTGTTTACTTTTTTTCGTTTACACTAATATAAAAAAAATAATTAAATGGATCAGTGAATATATAATTGAGCAGGAAAATAATTAAATGGGCGGTAAAAATTATTGAACGAGCGAATTGTCACTGTATGATAAAAAAATCGACTAATTGATTTTTTATTACTGTCCATGTTTTACTGTCGCAATAATTAATCAACCGCCATTAAATTAAATAACTGCTCAATATGTTTTTCAACTGATCAAAATAACATCGCGAATATTTAAATAACAGCCCAAAAAATTAGTTCCCAAAAAAAAAGTGTTCGCATAGTCTGAATTCCTCTCAAGCAACCATGTTGCAATTAAGTGTTTGGTGACGCAGATGTTTAGAGCGGCTAGTCAATGCATTTAGCAGTTTAGTGATGCAGCACATGTGTGGCGTGCGTAATGATGCGCGTGCGCCTAGCGGCCGCTAGAGATAGCCGCGGGTCAGCGACCGCCGCGAGGCCGACGCCCGCTGACGTAATGTTACGCGAATTCCGACGCCCTCCGCTCGCCCCGCGCTACCCGCCACTCGCAGCGACCTAATTCCTTCGAAGCCACTTCATTTGTGCATCGTTAATTATATAGAACAACGTTGCACCACTCTGCCAAATAATCTATTTCTAAATTAATCGACGACTTATTTGTAGAAAACTATTTAAAATACATAATTGATGGGTTAATTATATACAGGACTGGCAACAATACGTTACTGTTACTATTTTCCTAAATCATACAAATTACTTTGAACGAGCGTCATTGCGGTTCGGATAGGATTTGCCCATGTATATTGTTTTGATTGTTAATTACCTAAATAATTCGTTAACCTTACTCATTTAAACTTCATTTGTTGTTTATATCGATCGGTTTAAATAAATTTATTTGTAAGATCTTTTTATTCAATCAATCAATCAATCAATGTATTTATTTTCATAAGGTTGTTACAGTCTGTTACATAATATAATTTACAATTAAATGAGGAACAACTACATATAAATAAGTAACAATTAAGTGGCTCCGGTGGCCTAGCTAGGTTACGTAGTAACCTGTATTAAGGTCCACCAGTCCCTAATTCCCACAATAAACAATATTATACAGACTGCATTTTATTTAATACTTATGATTTCCCAAAGAGAACATACATAGTTCATTTTAATATGAGAAACTTAACATAAAACTACCTATCTTAAAACATTGTCATTCGATCTGCTGAGTAAGATGTTACTGTTAGTTACTGTAAGTTATTACTGTTGGTTGGCTAAATAATTATTTCGTTTAAAATGTATACCGTAATTTTAACCTAAAAGTTTTGACTCAATAAACTGTAGTAAACCTGGTTTGCCAAAATGAATAAAAAGCCCATTTTCGTAGGAAAGTAGTTGATAGGTATATTGTAAATTCAGAATAATAATATAACGGAATAAAAAATAATAATACCTATAACATAAAAAGTATATCAATATGGAAATCTATATAAAGCACAGGTCCGTTCCTGCATGGAGTACTGCAGCCACTTGTGGGATGGCTCTGCAAAATACCAACTTGCTGCACTGGACTCGATCGAGCGCAGGGCTAAAAGGCTTATAGGCGACGAAGCGCTATCGGGCAAGCTTCATAGCCTGGCTCATCGGCGAACCGTTGCTTGCCTGTCGGTTTTCTACAGATTGTACTTCGGGGAGTGTGCGCAGGAGCTCCATGACCTGATTCCTCCATCTCCCTTTCACTACCGGTCTACCAGACGAACGGCTGGCTACCATTCACACTTGGTTGATATACCG
Source organism: Tholera decimalis (assembly GCA_943138885.2). Taxonomy (NCBI): domain Eukaryota; kingdom Metazoa; phylum Arthropoda; class Insecta; order Lepidoptera; family Noctuidae; genus Tholera; species Tholera decimalis. Next base: position 22,475,851 of record OW964556.2, read on the forward strand.
TCTTGTCGTACCAAGCGCTTCTCCTCCACATTTATTGTGCGCACTTCCAAGCTGTGGAATTCTCTGCCGGCTTATGTGTTCCCTGCCACTTATGACCTTTCAACCTTTAAAGCAAGAGTAAACAGGCATCTTCTGGGCTCGCTCGTTCCATCGTAGACCTCATCTATCGCTTACCATCAGGCGAGATTGGGTCAAGAGTGAGCTCATTGTGAAAAAAATTCGTTATTCGCTGAGGACTTCCTGTAAATGTTGACATGACTTACATCGTTTCACCGCCATCCTGAATTTTCCAAAGCAGGTTAATTCTTAGAAGTTTAGTGCTATGGTTGAGCACTATTTTTGAGATTATATATAAGGTAGCAGAGATTTACTTTAGATAGCACTTTGTAGAATAATTAGGGAGAGCAATGACAAGGCGTGAAGTCGCAGTAATGAATGTAGAATGAATGTTCTTTATTAAATTTTTATTTTCGTATGCTACAGAAGTTATGATAAGACACTTCTGGTCAACGACTGATTACGTAGACTATATCCACAATACTCAGACTTGAAAGCGTCAACATGTTTTCCTAATATAAATAGATTCTAGGTGGAGCACGGGCACGGTAATATTATCATACAGTATTGTGACTCGGCCGTATCTTAGAAATAAATGTAAACATGCGATAGGGCTGCTCGCCTCCAGCATTCCCCTCAGATCACGTAAGGCCACCGGTGGCCAAAAAGCGGTACATTTTCAAGGTCGCGTGACTAATTACATTTGCCTACTTTGCGTTTCCATTTAGTTTTGTGATTGTAAATATACTATTTTTATATAAACAAATAAAATATTTTGTGAATTGAATAGGAAGTGTTCAATAAAAATGCGTGTTGTTTTTTGATTGGTAGATTTAATTATTAAAAAAACATGTTTATATTTTTTCTAGTATTATTCATACACACAGTACAATAAACAACTATTATTAATAATAAAAATCTTTTTAACAAAAAATAGAACCGACTTCCATATAAAAACACTGCAAAGGCAAAAATAACTTTAATTTCGGAAGGCGGTGTCAAAAACGAAAATATATACAAAACTATAGACACCGCCTTCCGAAATTAAAGTTATTTTTGCCTTTGCAGTGTTTTTATATGGAAGTCGGTTCTATTTTTTGTTAAAAAGTTTTTTTTTCACGTTTTTTAGTGGGTCGGTTTGTAATTTATCTAGTTACAAAAGCGAAAATGTCAACTACTTATCACCTTTTACAAAATATTGCTTTTCCCGGTGCAGAGCCGTTAATTTTTGAGGAGTTCTCCTGGTACATCACCATCAGCTCTACTTCACCATATGTATTGTGACGAGCATAAAGTGCTTAACATCCATATTCAAGTAATCTAATCGCAATCAACGAAATACTTATTATTGAGTAGTTTCGGTGGCCATCTGGGGTCTTCATCATCAGTTCCACTTCCTCAAATGGTGCTTTTCGAGAGCAACTGCGCAAGGTACTATAAGAAATACCCAAAACGCTATAGGTGTGCCTATAATATTTGAAGAGTTCCCTCGATTTCTCCATGATTCCATCATCAGATCCATCAACGTGACGACAATGGGACCAACTAGAAATTATACCCTTTCAAACAAAAAAAGAATTTTCCAAATCGGTCCAGCCATCTCCGAGTTATGAGGTAACATACATAAAAAAAATAAAAAAAGTTTTAAGACGAATTGTAAACCTCCTTTTTTTGAAGTCGGTTAAAAATACCACGTCTTTACTTTGAATTATACAAACTAACAAAACAAAACACACATGCCCCGAGGTTTTAACACAAGCGTACCTACCGTATCATGATTCATGAACCGCCTATAACTACCTATTTCACTCGTGTCAATCACTGTACTCTATTCACTTTATTTATTAATCCAGACATCTTTTTTTTCGGGAGATAAAAGGAAATACTTATCCATTAAAAAGAAACACATTATGTACATACCTACTAGTAAGTAAAATTATTTTAGTCTTGGGTACCTTTCAAAGTTACCAGGTAATCTAAAAAAAAGTTATCTCTGGATGCGTTATTGACGAATTCATGCAACCAAAAACAGCACAATATATCCTACTCGTCATATTAAATATTTACTTGAACTTATTTACAGCGAAAAATCACGCGGTTATTGTTAAAAAAACAACACACCATCCGTTCGTCACTGTGGCACAGTCGCCGATCGCGACTGTCATCAAAGCGAGCGCACACCGAAATCGAGGCGCGTAGTATAGCTCGCGCTTCGTCCTTTTATATGAAGTCGGAATACTGTATACATAATATTACCGTGGCACGGGTCCTGCCCCTATTATTGACTGTTTTATCATTAACCCCAGAATACGGAAAAAGAACCAGAAACCGCTTTCAACTGTAATTGCAAGCAGCGCCCTGTGTCCAAATACAAAATAAAAACTTTTTACCAAAAATTTAAACCGACTCCCAAAAAACGTTACGTAGTTTTTGTGGCTTCAGTATTAAGCGCGCTCACGGCTTCTGGTTATTTTTCCGTATTCTGATACTATAAATACGTACGTAAATTCATGACTAATTTAGTGCGTTTACTAATTCAGGTTCATAACATAACCCAAATAAATAACAGATTATTGTTGTTAGTTCTTATTAGGTATTCATTGATGTGGCTACTTATGTGTAATTAATTTGTAGGTATTGGATCTGTGACGCTGAAGCCAGCCAATAGGCAATGCAAACTAGTGCATTGAATTGAATGGAGGTACAAAACCTACGTACCTACAACCATCATAAAACGGTCATTGACAGGGTAGACTTTGAGACTTTATGGTGTAGTCAGAGACAAAAGCTGAACGTGCTAAGCAGAAAATGCATAAGATTTTGATTATACAATAAAACACCTACCCTTTATTGACCCCACTTGTAACTAACCATTTTCCTAGGGTAGGGATTAATAAAGCATGTATTATTTTTATTAAGTGTCACTTGTATTGGTTTCCTTGTAAAAGTATTGTCAACATGTCACTGCAAAACAGAATGGTCGAGGCATATTCACGAAAAGAAAAGCAACTAACTCATAAATTAAGTAAGCCTGTTAGGTATACACTAATGAGAAACTTGAGACGGTTACTGTTATGTCTCTGTCTATGTTGCTCAAGTAACCATGACATATTTTGCGTGTGCATCTTTTCTCACCGTCCGTCGCATTCTTTATTTAAAAGCTCATCATATTGCTCGACTGGACGTCCCTGAACATGGGTTACCCTTTTTCCAGAACTACAGTCTGACTGCAATGTACACTCTCTTGGATTGGCATAATTTATTGGCGCGTCGGGAGGTTACTTAAATTGTTCATATGCGCTCCGTCCATGTTACGGTAGACAGCCCTTTGTTAAGATTGTCTTCCTTTTAAGATTTTTTTAATTGTTAATAGGCTCGCGTTTGATTACTATCTCACCTGATGGTAAGCCATGATGCGATCGAAGAGGAAGCACGCTTGTCTAAAAGATTAAATTTTATAGGTTTAACTAGTATTTGCGTGTTGCGCGAGGTGCAAGTACCTCGCGTGCTTGTGGTGGTGGATTGTTCACTTTTAAAACTTTGAAAAATAATTTTGATTTACAATGGGCCCCTTAAAAAGAATCTGAAAAAAAAAATGATGGGGGCGAGGGGTGAAGGGGAGGAGAAGGGGAAGTTTTGAAAAATAATTTCTTAAGTTTGCTTGTCGTCGCCGCTGAGTTACGCTTCACCCACTCAACCTTCGTTACGCTACGGAGGTCGCCGGCTCGCTTCGCTCGCCACCTACCCCCTTCACTCCACTCGGTCTCGCAGGTTCGCTCCACTCAGGCCCTACGTACCACCGGACAGGTTTCGACGCCTACTATAATATTTGTTCAAACACCTAATGGCTATCTCTAACCGTTATGTAGTTACAGCCTTTTCAATTTTAGGGGAGGTTGGGGAGGGGAGGGCATGGCATAAAAAATTTGAAGGCCCGTTTATAGTTAAAAGTAAGAATCAACAGTTTTTTCAGTAGTAATAATCAAAATGGGGGGGGGGAGATGGGGGGAGATGGGGGGATTTGCACAATTATTTTGACTAAAGCAATGCCCCTCTAAATGAATCTGAAAAAAGAATGTTCCAAGTCTCTTAATTTCCGTGATCCGCCTAAAGGGGGTGAGAAGGGGGGCAAGGGGGGCGACTTTGAAAAATGGTTTTTACTTTACCGAAACTCATCTATGCGAATCCGCAAAACAAAAATACGGGTCTCGTAGTTTCCGAGATACGATAGGGAGGGGGGAGAAAGGGGTGGTTTGCACAATTATTTTGACTAAATAATTGTGCAACCCCCCCCGGGTTGCACAATTATTTCGACTGAAGCATTGCCCCTCTAAATGAATCTGAAAAAAAAAACTGTTCCAAGTCTCTTAATTTCCGAGATCCGCCTAAAGGGGGTGAGAAGGGGGGCAAGGGGGGCGACTTTGAAAAATGGTTTTTACTTTACCGAGCCTCCTCTATGCGAATCCGTAAAAAAAAAAATACGGGTCTCGTAGTTTCCGAGATACGATAGGGAGGTGGGAGAAGGGGGGTGAAAAGGGGAGGTTTGGCACTTTTCCCGTAGGTTTGAGAGTTACTTGTTTACGAATCTGTCAAAATATACCCACCTCCCCATCCACCATCTGGGAGAACAATTATGTTAATGAGTGAGTCAGTGAGTCAGTGGTAATCTAGCTTTATATAGTATAAACTAGTATTTGCGTGTTGCGCGAGGTGCAAGCACCTCGCGTGCTTGCGAAAAAAAAAAATGGGTGGGAGATGGGGGGTTTAGTATTTGCGTGTTGCGCGAGGTGCAAGCACCTCGCGTGCTAGTGAAAAAAAAATGGGAGGGAGATGGGGGGGGTTTAGTATTAGCGTGTTGCGCGAGGTGCAAGCACCTCGCGTGCTTGTGAAAAAAAAAAAAAAAAAAGGGGGGTGTGATAAGGGGGGGTTGCAGAAGTATTTCGACTAAAGCATTGCCCCTCTAAATGAATCTGAAAAAAAAAAAAAATCCAAGTCTCTTAATTTCCGAGATCCGCCTAAAGGGGGTGAGAAGGGGGCGGGGGGGGGACTTTAAAAAATGGTTTTTACTTTACCGAGCCTCCTCTACATGAATCCGTAAAAAAAAAATACGGGTCTCGTAGTTTCCGAGATACGATAGGGAGGGGGGAGAAGGGGGGTGAAAAGGGGAGGTTTGGCACTTTTCCCGTAGGTTTGAGAGTTACTTGTTTACGAATCTGTCAAAATATACCCACCTCCCCATCCACCATCTGGGAGAATAATTATGTCACTGAGTCAGTCAGTGAGTGAGTCAGTGAGTGGTAATTTAGCTTTATATAATACAACTAGTATTTGCGTGTTGCGCGAGGTGCAAGCACCTCGCGTGCTTGTGAAAAAAAAAGGGGGGGTGATGGGGGGGGTTTAGTATTTGCGTGTTGCGCGAGGTGCAAGCACCTCACGTGCTTGTGAAAAAAAAAAAGGGGTTGGGTGATTGGGGGAGATGGGGGGGTTTACTATTTGCGTGTTGCGCGAGGTTCAAGCACCTCGCGTGCTTGTGAAAAAAAAAGTGGGGGGGGGTGATGGGGGGAGATGGGGGGTTTAGTATTTGCGTGTTGCGCGAGGTGCAAGCACCTCGCGTGCTTGTGAAAAAAAAAAAAAAAAGGGGTGGGTGATGGGGGGGGGGGTTGCAGAAGTATTTTGACTAAAGCATTGCCCCTCTAAATGAATCTGAAAAAAGAAATGTTCCAAGTCTCTTAGATTCCGAGATCCGCCTAAAGGGGGGGAGAAGGGGGGCGGGGGGGTGGACTTTGAAAAATGGTGTTTACTTTACAGAGCCTCCTCTATACGAATCCGTAATAAGAAAAAAATACGGGTCTCGTAGTTTCCGAGATACGATAGGGAGGGGGGAGAAGGGGGGGGAAAAGGGGAGGTTTGGCACTTTTCCCGTAGGTTTGAGAGTTACTTGTTTACGAATCTGTCAAAATATACCCACCTCCCCATCCACCATCTGGGAGAACAATTATGTCAATGAGTGAGTCAGTCAGTCAGTCAGTCAGTGGTAATTTAGCTTTATATAGTATAACTAGTATTTGCGTGTTGCGCGAGGTGCAAGCACCTCGCGTGCTTGTGAAAAAAAAAGAAAGTGGGGGGGATGATGGGGGGGAGATGGGGGGTGTTTAGTATTTGCGTGTTGCGCGAGGTGCAAGCACCTCGCGAGCTTGTGAAAAAAATAAAAAATAGGGGGGGGGTAACGGGAGGGATGGGGGGGGTTTAGTATTTGCGTGTTGCGCGAGGTGCAAGCACCTCGCGTGCTTGTGAAAAAAACTAAAGCATTGCCCCTCTAAATCAAGTATTTGCGTGCTGCGCGAGGTGCAATTACCTCGCGTGCTTGTGAAAAAAAAAAAAAAGGGAGGGGTGATGGGGGGAGATGGGGGGTGGTTTAGTATTTGCGTGTTGCGCGAGGTGCAAGCACCTCGCGTGCTTGAGAAAAAAAAAAAAAAAAAGTGGGGGGGGGTAATGGGGGAGGGTTTGCAGAAGTATTTTGACTAAAGCATTGCCTATCTAAACGAATCTGAAAAAAAAAATGTTCCAAGTCTCTTAGATTCCGAGATCCGCCTAAAGGGGGGGAGAAGGGGGGCGGGGGGGGGGGACTTTGAAAAATGGTTTTTACTTTACCGAGCTTCCTCTATACGAATCCGTAAAAAGAAAAAAATACGGGTCTCGTAGTTTCCGAGATACGATAAGGGGGGGGGGAGAAAGGGGGGGTTTGCACAATTATTTTGACTAAAGCATTGCCCCTCTAAATGAATTTGAAAAAAAAAAATGTTCCAAGTCTCTTAATTTCCGAGATCCGCCTAAAGGGGGTGAGAAGAGGGGCAAGGGCGGCGACTTTGAAAAATGGTTTTTTCTTTACCGAGCCTCCTCTATACGAATCCGTAAAAAAAAAAATACGGGTCTCGTAGTTTCCGAGATACGATAGGGAGGGGGGAGAAAGGGGGTGAAAAGGGGAGGTTTGGCACTTTTCGCGTAAGTTTGAGAGCTAGTATTTGAGTGTTGCGCGAGGTGCAAGCACCTCGCGTGCTTGTGAAAAAAAAAAAGAAAAAAATGGGGGGGGTGTTGCACAATTATTTCGACTGAAGCATTGCCCCTCTAAATGAATCTGAAAAAAAAAACTGTTCTAAGTCTCTTAATTTCCGAGATCCGCCTAAAGGGGGTGAGAAGGGGGGCAAGGGGGGCGACTTTGAAAAATGGTTTTTACTTTACCGAGCCTCCTCTATGCGAATCCGTAAAAAAAAAAATACGGGTCTCGTAGTTTCCGAGATACGATAGGGAGGTGGGAGAAGGGGGGTGAAAAGGGGAGGTTTGGCACTTTTCCCGTAGGTTTGAGAGTTACTTGTTTACGAATCTGTCAAAATATACCCACCTCCCCATCCACCATCTGGGAGAACAATTATGTCAATGAGTGAGTCAGTGAGTCAGTGGTAATCTAGCTTTATATAGTATAAACTAGTATTTGCGTGTTGCGCGAGGTGCAAGCACCTCGCGTGCTTGCGAAAAAAAAAAAATGGGTGGGAGATGGGGGGTTTAGTATTTGCGTGTTGCGCGAGGTGCAAGCACCTCGCGTGCTCGTGAAAAAAAAATGGGAGGGAGATGGGGGGGGTTTAGTATTAGCGTGTTGCGCGAGGTGCAAGCACCTCGCGTGCTTGTGAAAAAAAAAAAAAAGGGGGGGGGTGATAGGGGGGGGTTGCAGAAGTATTTCGACTAAAGTATTGCCCCTCTAAATGAATCTGAAAAAAAAAAATTCCAAGTCTCTTAATTTCCGAGATCCGCCTAAAGGTGGTGAGAAGGGGGCGGGGGGGGGGGGGGACTTTGAAAAATGGTTTTTACTTTACCGAGCCTCCTCTACATGAATCCGTAAAAAAAAAAATACGGGTCTCGTAGTTTCCGAGATACGATAGGGAGGGGGGAGAAGGGGGGTGAAAAGGGGAGGTTTGGCACTTTTCCCGTAGGTTTGAGAGTTACTTGTTTACGAATCTGTCAAAATAGACCCACCTCCCCATCCACCATCTGGGAGAATAATTATGTCACTGAGTCAGTCAGTGAGTGAGTCAGTGAGTGGTAATTTAGCTTTATATAATACAACTAGTATTTGCGTGTTGCGCGAGGTGCAAGCACCTCGCATGCTTGTGAAAAAAAAAGGGGGGGTGATGGGGGGGGTTTAGTATTTGCGTGTTGCGCGAGGTGCAAGCACCTCACGTGCTTGTGAAAAAAAAAGTGGGGGGGGGTGATGGGGGGAGATGGGGGGGTTTAGTATTTGCGTGTTGCGCGAGGTGCAAGCACCTCGCGTGCTTGTGAAAAAAAAAAAAAAAAGGGGTGGGTGATGGGGGGGGGGGGTTGCAGAAGTATTTTGACTAAAGCATTGCCCCTCTAAATGAATCTGAAAAAAGAAATGTTCCAAGTCTCTTAGATTCCGAGATCCGCCTAAAGGGGGGGAGAAGGGGGGCGGGGGGGTGGACTTTGAAAAATGGTGTTTACTTTACAGAGCCTCCTCTATACGAATCCTTAATAAGAAAAAAATACGGGTCTCGTAGTTTCCGAGATACGATAGGGAGGGGTGTGAAGGGGGGGGAAAAGGGGAGGTTTGGCACTTTTCCCGTAGGTTTGAGAGTTACTTGTTTACGAATCTGTCAAAATATACCCACCTCCCCATCCACCATCTGGGAGAACAATTATGTCAATGAGTGAGTCAGTCAGTCAGTCAGTCAGTGGTAATTTAGCTTTATATAGTATAACTAGTATTTGCGAAAAGAAAAGAAAGTGGGGGGGATGATGGGGGGGAGATGGGGGGTGTTTAGTATTTGCGTGTTGCGCGAGGTGCAAGCACCTCGCGAGCTTGTGAAAAAAATAAAAAATAGGGGGGTGACGGGAGGGATGGGGGGGTTTAGTATTTGCGTGTTGCGCGAGGTGCAAGCACCTCGCGTGCTTGTGAAAAAAACTAAAGCATTGCCCCTCTAAATCAAGTATTTGCGTGCTGCGCGAGGTGCAATTACCTCGCGTGCTTGTTAAAAAAAAAATAAAGGGAGGGGTGATGGGGGGAGATGGGGGGTGGTTTAGTATTTGCGTGTTGCGCGAGGTGCAAGCACCTCGCGTGCTTGAGAAATAAAAAAAAAAAAGTGGGGGGGGGTAATGGGGGAGGGGGTTGCAGAAGTATTTTGACTAAAGCATTGCCTATCTAAACGAATCTGAAAAAAAAAATGTTCCAAGTCTCTTAGATTCCGAGATCCGCCTAAAGGGGGGGAGAAGGGGGGCGGGGGGGGGGGACTTTGAAAAATGGTTTTTATTTTACCGAGCTTCCTCTATACGAATCCGTAAAAAGAAAAAAATACGGGTCTCGTAGTTTCCGAGATACGATAGGGGGGGGGGAGAAGGGGGGGGAAAAGGGGGGGTTTGGCACTTTTCCCGTAGGTTTGAGAGTTACTTGTTTACGAATCTGTCAAAATATACCCACCTCCCCATCCACCATCTGGGAGAACAATTCTGTCAATGAGTCAGTGAGTGAGTCAGTGAGTGGTAATTTAGCTTTATATAGTATAACTAGTATTTGCGTGTTGCGCGAGGTGCAAGCACCACGCGTGCTTGTGAAAAAAAAAAGAATGGGGGGGGGTGATGGGGGGGTTTAGTATTTGCGTGTTGCGCGAGGTGCAAGCACCTCGCGTGCTTGTGAAAAAAACTAAAGCATTGCCCCTCGAAATCAAGTATTTGCGTGTTGCGCGAGGTGCAAGCACCTCGCGTGCTTGTGAGAAAAAAAAAAAGGGGCGGGGGTGACGGCGGGAGATGGGGGGGGTTTAGTATTTGCGTGTTGCGCGAGGTGCAAGCACCTCGCGTGCCTGTGAAAAAGAAAAAAAAAAAGGGGGGGGGGGCGATGGGGGGGGGGGTTGCAGAAGTACTTCGACTAAAGCATTGCCCCTCTAAATGAATCTGAAAAAAAAAATTTTCCAAGTCTCTTAATTTCCGAGATCCGCCTAAAGGGGGTGAGAAGGGGGGCGGGGGGGGGGACTTTGAAAAATGGTTTTTACTTTACCGAGCCTCCTCTATACGAATCCGTAAAAAGAAAAAAATACGGGTCTCGTAGTTTCCGAGATACGATAGGGAGGGGGGAGAAGGGGGGTGAAAAGGGGAGGTTTGGCACTTTTCCCGTAGGTTTGAAAGTAACTTGTTTACGAATCTTTCAAAATATACCCACCTCCCCATCCACCATCTGGGAGAACAATTATGTCAATGAGTCAGTCAGTCAGTCAGTGAGTGAGTGAGTGGTAATTTAGCTTTATATAATATAACTAGTATTTGCGTGTTGCGCGAGGTGCAAGCACGTCGGGTGCTTGTGAAAAAAAAAAAAAAAAAAAAGGGGCGGGGTGATAGGGGGGGGGTTGCAAAAGTATTTCGACTAAAGCATTGCCCCTCTAAATGAATCTGAAAAAAAAAAAATTCCAAGTCTCTTAATTTCCGAGATCCGCCTAAAGGGGTTGAGAAGGGGGGCGGGGGGGGACTTTGAAAAATGTTTTTTACTTTACCGAGCCTCCTCTACATGAATCCGTAAAAAAAAAATACGGGTCTCGTAGTTTCCGAGATACGATAGGGGGGGGGGAGAAGGGGGGTTGAAAAGGGGAGGTTTGGCACTTTTCCCGTAGGTTTGAGAGTTACTTGTTTACGAATCTGTCAAAATATACCCACCTCCCCATCCACCATCTGGGAGAACAATTATGTCAATGAGTCAGTCAGTGAGTGAGTCAGTGAGTGGTAATTTAGCTTTATATAATACAACTAGTATTTGCGTGTTGCGCGAGGTGCAAGCACCTCACGTGCTTGTGAAAAAAAAAAGGGGTTGGGTGATTGGGGGAGATGGGGGGGTTTAGTATTTGCGTGTTGCGCGAGGTGCAAGCACCTCGCGTGCTTGTGAAAAAAAAAAGTGGGGGGGGGGTGATAGGGGGAGATGGGGGGGTTTAGTATTTGCGTGTTGCGCGAGGTGCAAGCACCTCGCGTGCTTGTGAATAAAAAAAAAAAAGGGGGGGGTGATGGGGGGGGGGGGGTTGCAGAAGTATTTTGACTAAAGCATTGCCCTTCTAAATGAATCTGAAAAAAGAAATGTTCCAAGTCTCTTAGATTCCGAGATCCGCCTAAAGGGGGGAGAAGGGGGGCGGGGGGTGGACTTTGAAAAATGGTTTTTACTTTACAGAGCGTCCTCTATACGAATCCGTAATAAGAAAAAAATACGGGTCTCGTAGTTTCCGAGATACGGTAGGGAGGGGGGAGAAGGGGGGGGAAAAGGGGAGGTTTGGCACTTTTCCCGTAGGTTTGAGAGTTACTTGTTTACGAATCTGTCAAAATATACCCACCTCCCCATCCACCATCTGGGAGAACAATTATGTCAATGAGTGAGTCAGTCAGTCAGTCAGTCAGTGGTAATTTAGCTTTATATAGTATAACTAGTATTTGCGTGTTGCGCGAGGTGCAAGCACCTCGCGTGCTTGTGAAAAAAAAAAAGGGGGGGCGTGATGGGGGAGATGGGGGGGGTTTAGTATTTGCGTGTTGCGCGAGGTGCAAGCACCTCGCGTGCTTGTGAAAAAAAAAGAAAGTGGGGGGGATGATGGGAGGGAGATGGGGGGTGTTTAGTATTTGCGTGTTGCGCGAGGTGCAAGCACCTCGCGAGCTTGTGAAATAAATAAAAAATAGGCGGGGTAATGGGAGGGATGGGGGGGTTTAGTATTTGCGTGTTGCGCGAGGTGCAAGCACCTCGCGTGCTTGTGAAAAAAACTAAAGCATTGCCCCTCTAAATCAAGTATTTGCGTGTTGCGCGAGGTGCAAGCACCTCGCGTGCTTGTGAAAAAAAAAAAAAAAGGGGCGGTGGTGACGGGGGGAGATGGGGGGGGTTTTGTATTTGCGTGTTGCGCGAGGTGCAAGCACCTCGCGTGCCTGTGAAAAAAAAAAAAAAAGGGCGGGGGGGCGATGGGGGGGGGGTTAAAGAAGTATTTCGACTAAAGCATTGCCCCTCTAAATGAATCTGAAAAAAAAAATGTTCCAAGTCTCTTAGATTCCGAGATCCGCCTAAAGGGGGGGAGAAGGGGGGCGGGGGGGGGGGGACTTTGAAAAATGGTTTTTACTTTACCGAGCCTCCTCTATACGAATCCGTAAAAAGAAAAAAACACGGGTCTCGTAGTTTCCGAGATACGATAGGGAGGGGGGTGAAGGGGGGTGAAAAGGGGAGGTTTGGCACTTTTCCCGTAGGTTTGAGAGTTACTTGTTTACGAATCTGTCAAAATATACCCACCTCCCCATCCACCATCTGGGAGAATAATTATGTCACTGAGTCAGTCAGTGAGTGAGTCAGTGAGTGGTAATTTAGCTTTATATAATACAACTAGTATTTGCGTGTTGCGCGAGGTGCAAGCACCTCGCATGCTTGTGAAAAAAAAAGGGGGGGTGATGGGGGGGGTTTAGTATTTGCGTGTTGCGCGAGGTGCAAGCACCTCACGTGCTTGTGAAAAAAAAAGTGGGGGGGGGTGATGGGGGGAGATGGGGGGGTTTAGTATTTGCGTGTTGCGCGAGGTGCAAGCACCTCGCGTGCTTGTGAAAAAAAAAAAAAAAAGGCGTGGGTGATGGGGGGGGGGGGTTGCAGAAGTATTTTGACTAAAGCATTGCCCCTCTAAATGAATCTGAAAAAAGAAATGTTCCAAGTCTCTTAGATTCCGAGATCCGCCTAAAGGGGGGGAGAAGGGGGGCGGGGGGGTGGACTTTGAAAAATGGTGTTTACTTTACAGAGCCTCCTCTATACGAATCCGTAATAAGAAAAAAATACGGGTCTCGTAGTTTCCGAGATACGATAGGGAGGGGTGTGAAGGGGGAGGAAAAGGGGAGGTTTGGCACTTTTCCCGTAGGTTTGAGAGTTACTTGTTTACGAATCTGTCAAAATATACCCACCTCCCCATCCACCATCTGGGAGAACAATTATGTCAATGAGTGAGTCAGTCAGTCAGTCAGTCAGTGGTAATTTAGCTTTATATAGTATAACTAGTATTTGCGAAAAGAAAAGAAAGTGGGGGGGATGATGGGGGGGAGATGGGGGGTGTTTAGTATTTGCGTGTTGCGCGAGGTGCAAGCACCTCGCGAGCTTGTGAAAAAAATAAAAAATAGGGGGGTAACGGGAGGGATGGGGGGGTTTAGTATTTGCGTGTTGCGCGAGGTGCAAGCACCTCGCGTGCTTGTGAAAAAAACTAAAGCATTGCCCCTCTAAATCAAGTATTTGCGTGCTGCGCGAGGTGCAATTACCTCGCGTGCTTGTTAAAAAAAAAAAAAAAGGGAGGGGTGATGGGGGGAGATGGGGGGTGGTTTAGTATTTGCGTGTTGCGCGAGGTGCAAGCACCTCGCGTGCTTGAGAAATAAAAAAAAAAAAGTGGGGGGGGGGTTATGGGGGAGGGGGTTGCAGAAGTATTTTGACTAAAGCATTGCCTATTTAAACGAATCTGAAAAAAAAAATGTTCCAAGTCTCTTAGATTCCGAGATCCGCCTAAAGGGGGGGAGAAGGGGGGCGGGGGGGGGGACTTTGAAAAATGGTTTTTATTTTACCGAGCTTCCTCTATACGAATCCGTAAAAAGAAAAAAATACGGGTCTCGTAGTTTCCGAGATACGATAGGGGGGGGGGAGAAGGGGGGGGAAAAGGGGGGGTTTGGCACTTTTCCCGTAGGTTTGAGAGTTACTTGTTTACGAATCTGTCAAAATATACCCACCTCCCCATCCACCATCTGGGAGAACAATTCTGTCAATGAGTCAGTGAGTGAGTCAGTGAGTGGTAATTTAGCTTTATATAGTATAACTAGTATTTGCGTGTTGCGCGAGGTGCAAGCACCACGCGTGCTTGTGAAAAAAAAAAGAATGGGGGGGGGTGATGGGGGGGTTTAGTATTTGCGTGTTGCGCGAGGTGCAAGCACCTCGCGTGCTTGTGAAAAAAACTAAAGCATTGCCCCTCTAAATCAAGTATTTGCGTGTTGCGCGAGGTGCAAGCACCTCGCGTGCTTGTGAGAAAAAAAAAAAGGGGCGGGGGTGACGGCAGGAGATGGGGGGGGTTTAGTATTTGCGTGTTGCGCGAGGTGCAAGCACCTCGCGTGCCTGTGAAAAAGAAAAAAAAAGGGGGGGGGGGGCGATGGGGGGGGGGTTGCAGAAGTACTTCGACTAAAGCATTGCCCCTCTAAATGAATCTGAAAAAAAAAATTTTCCAAGTCTCTTAATTTCCGAGATCCGCCTAAAGGGGGTGAGAAGGGGGGCGGGGGGGGGACTTTGAAAAATGGTTTTTACTTTACCGAGCCTCCTCTATACGAATCCGTAAAAAGAAAAAAATACGGGTCTCGTAGTTTCCGAGATACGATAGGGAGGGGGGAGAAGGGGGGTGAAAAGGGGAGGTTTGGCACTTTTCCCGTAGGTTTGAAAGTAACTTGTTTACGAATCTTTCAAAATATACCCACCTCCCCATCCACCATCTGGGAGAACAATTATGTCAATGAGTCAGTCAGTCAGTCAGTGAGTGAGTGAGTGGTAATTTAGCTTTATATAATATAACTAGTATTTGCGTGTTGCGCGAGGTGCAAGCACGTGGGGTGCTTGTGAAAAAAAAAAAAAAAAAAAAAGGGGCGGGGTGATAGGGGGGGGGTTGCAAAAGTATTTCGACTAAAGCATTGCCCCTCTAAATGAATCTGAAAAAAAAAAAATTCCAAGTCTCTTAATTTCCGAGATCCGCCTAAAGGGGTTGAGAAGGAGGGCGGGGGGGACTTTGAAAAATGTTTTTTACTTTACCGAGCCTCCTCTACATGAATCCGTAAAAAAAAAAATACGGGTCTCGTAGTTTCCGAGATACGATAGGGGGGGGGGAGAAGGGGGGTTGAAAAGGGGAGGTTTGGCACTTTTCCCGTAGGTTTGAGAGTTACTTGTTTACGAATCTGTCAAAATATACCCACCTCCCCATCCACCATCTGGGAGAACAATTATGTCAATGAGTCAGTCAGTGAGTGAGTCAGTGAGTGGTAATTTAGCTTTATATAATACAACTAGTATTTGCGTGTTGCGCGAGGTGCAAGCACCTCACGTGCTTGTGAAAAAAAAAAGGGGTTGGGTGATTGGGGGAGATGGGGGGGTTTAGTATTTGCGTGTTGCGCGAGGTGCAAGCACCTCGCGTGCTTGTGAAAAAAAAAAGTGGGGGGGGGGTGATGGGGGGAGATGGGGGGGTTTAGTATTTGCGTGTTGCGCGAGGTGCAAGCACCTCGCGTGCTTGTGAATAAAAAAAAAAAAAGGGGGGGGGTGATGGGGGGGGGGGGTTGCAGAAGTATTTTGACTAAAGCATTGCCCTTCTAAATGAATCTGAAAAAAGAAATGTTCCAAGTCTCTTAGATTCCGAGATCCGCCTAAAGGGGGGAGAAGGGGGGCGGGGGGTGGACTTTGAAAAATGGTTTTTACTTTACAGAGCGTCCTCTATACGAATCCGTAATAAGAAAAAAATACGGGTCTCGTAGTTTCCGAGATACGGTAGGGAGGGGGGAGAAGGGGGGGGAAAAGGGGAGGTTTGGCACTTTTCCCGTAGGTTTGAGAGTTACTTGTTTACGAATCTGTCAAAATATACCCACCTCCCCATCCACCATCTGGGAGAACAATTATGTCAATGAGTGAGTCAGTCAGTCAGTCAGTCAGTGGTAATTTAGCTTTATATAGTATAACTAGTATTTGCGTGTTGCGCGAGGTGCAAGCACCTCGCGTGCTTGTGAAAAAAAAAAAAGGGGGGGGGTGATGGGGGAGATGGGGGGGGTTTAGTATTTGCGTGTTGCGCGAGGTGCAAGCACCTCGCGTGCTTGTGAAAAAAAAAGAAAGTGGGGGGGATGATGGGAGGGAGATGGGGGGTGTTTAGTATTTGCGTGTTGCGCGAGGTGCAAGCACCTCGCGAGCTTGTGAAATAAATAAAAAATAGGCGGGGTAATGGGAGGGATGGGGGGGTTTAGTATTTGCGTGTTGCGCGAGGTGCAAGCACCTCGCGTGCTTGTGAAAAAAACTAAAGCATTGCCCCTCTAAATCAAGTATTTGCGTGTTGCGCGAGGTGCAAGCACCTCGCGTGCTTGTGAAAAAAAAAAAAAAAGGAGCGGGGGTGACGGGGGGAGATGGGGGGGGTTTTGTATTTGCGTGTTGCGCGAGGTGCAAGCACCTCGCGTGCCTGTGAAAAAAAAAAAAAAAAGGGCGGGGGGGCGATGGGGGGGGGGTTGCAGAAGTATTTCGACTAAAGCATTGCCCCTCTAAATGAATCTGAAAAAAAAAATGTTCCAAGTCTATTAGATTCCGAGATCCGCCTAAAGGGGGGGAGAAGGGGGGCGGGGGGGGGGGACTTTGAAAAATGGTTTTTACTTTACCGAGCCTCCTCTATACGAATCCGTAAAAAGAAAAAAACACGGGTCTCGTAGTTTCCGAGATACGATAGGGAGGGGGGTGAAGGGGGGTGAAAAGGGGAGGTTTGGCACTTTTCCCGTAGGTTTGAGAGTAACTTGTTTACGAATCTTTCAAAATGTACCCACCTCCCCATCCACCATCTGGGAGAACAATTATGTCAATGAGTCAGTCAGTCAGTCAGTGAGTGAGTGAGTGGTAATTTAGCTTTATATAATATAACTAGTATTTGCGTGTTGCGCGAGGTGCAAGCACCTCGCGTGCTTGTGAAAAAAAAAGTATTTGCGTGTTGCGCGAGGTGCAAGCACCTCGCGTGCTTGTGACAAAAAAAAAAAAAAAGAAAGTGGGTGGGGTAATAGGGGGGGGGGGGGTTGCAGAAGTTTTTTGACTAAAGCATTGCCCCTCTAAATGAATCTGAAAAAAAAAATGTTACAAGTCTCTTAGATTCCGAGATCCGCCTAAAGGGGGGGAGAAGGGGGGGGGACTTTGAAAAATGGTTTTTACTTTACCGAGCCTCCTCTATACGAATCCGTAAAAAGAAAAAAATACGGGTCTCGTAGTTTCCGAGATACGATGGGGGGGGGGGGGGAGAAGGGGGGGGAAAAGGGGAGGTTTGGCACTTTTCCCGTAGGTTTGAGAGTTACTTGTTTACGAATCTGTCAAAATATACCTACCTCCCCATCCACCATCTGGGAGAACAATTATGTCAATGAGTGAGTCAGTCAGTCAGTCAGTGGTAATTTAGCTTTATATAGTATAACTAGTATTTGCGTGTTGCGCGAGGTGCAAGCACCTCGCGTGCTTGTGAAGAAAACTAAAGCATTGCCCCTCTAAACCAAGTATTTGCGTGTAGCGCGAGGTGCAAGCACCTCGCGTGCTTGTGAAAAAAAAAAAAAAAAGGGAGGGGGTTATGGGGGGGGGGTTGCACAAGTATTTCGACTAAAACATTACCCCTCTAAATGAATCTGAA
The DNA here is from genome assembly GCA_943138885.2 of Tholera decimalis. Classification (NCBI taxonomy): domain Eukaryota; kingdom Metazoa; phylum Arthropoda; class Insecta; order Lepidoptera; family Noctuidae; genus Tholera; species Tholera decimalis. The sequence continues at coordinate 22,493,325 of OW964556.2, forward strand.
AAAAAAAATGTTCCAAGTCTCTTAGTTTCCGAGATCCGCCTAAGGGGGGTGAGAAGGGGGGCAAAGGGGGCGACTTTGAAAAATGGTTTTTACTTAACCGAGCCTCCTCTATACGAATCCGTAACAAAAAAAAAATACCGGTCTCGTAGTTTCCGAGATACGATAGGGAGGGGGGAGAAGGGGGGTGAAAAGGGGAGGTTTGGCACTTTTCCCGTAGGTTTGAGAGTTACTTGTTTACGAATCTGTCAAAATATACCCACCTCCCCATCCACCATCTGGGAGAACAATTATGTCAATGAGTGAGTGAGTCAGTCAGTGGTAATTTAGCTTTATATAGTATAACTAGTATTTGCGTGTTGCGCGAGGTGCAAGCACCTCGCGTGCTTGTGAAAAAAACTAAAGCATTGCCCCTCTAAATCAAGTATTTGCGTGTTGCGCGAGGTGCAAGCACCTCGCATGCTTGTGAAAAAAAAAAAACAAAAGGCGGGGGTTGATGGAGGGGTTTAGTATTTGCGTGTTGCGCGAGGTGCAAGCACCTCGCGAGCTTGTGAAAAAAAAATAAAAAAAAAAGAGGGGGGGGGGGGTGATGGGGGGGGGTTGCACAAGTATTTCGACTTAAGCATTGCCCCTCTAAATGAATCTGAAAAAAAAAATGTTCCAAGTCTCTTAGATTCCGAGATCCGCCTAAAGGGGGGGAGAAGGGGGGCGGGGAGGGGGGACTTTGAAAAATGGTTTTTACTTTACCGAGCCTCCTCTATACGAATCCGTAAAAAGAAAAAATACGGGTCTCGTAGTTTCCGAGATACGATAGGGGGGGGGGGGAGAAGGGGGGGGAAAAGGGGGGGTTTGGCACTTTTCCCGTAGGTTTGAGAGTTACTTGTTTACGAATCTGTCAAAATATACCCACCTCCCCATCCACCATCTGGGAGAACAATTCTGTCAGTGAGTCAGTGAGTGGTAATTTAGCTTTATATAGTATAATATAATGATTGACAAAATCATTTATGTAGTCTGTAGTCTATAGAAAGAATATTGAGGACCTGCAAAGATATTGTTTCAACAACTGCCATGTACAATAATTTTGATGCAAAAGTAGAATAACAAACAGAAGAGGATTATAAAAACTTCACAATACTAACTTTGTTCATTAAGTTTTCCCGAACTTTCTTTGTCATATAAGGCTTTACTGTGGTTCGGTGGACGCAAGTAAGCTTATGGTTTACTTACGTCAGTCGAGCCGCAGTTTAATTCAGTAGGTAATGACTAATGAGTCAGTGTGCGTGTATGTCAAAGACGGCACTGACCAATTGTTATTGGTTTACTTTCAAGGATAGCTGTACAGGATAAGCTTGTAAACACTTTGTTCCTAATGTCTGCATAAATGTACATACAAACTAGCCAAATTTTACTATATTTTAACCGCTGATAATTTATTTATCAGAAATCAGCCGGCCGTAATAAAGCTAAGCAGACTTTGAACTGTTTTCAAATGGTTTGTCATTCCGTTCGTGTGAATTTCTGCATTTTTTACGTAATAAACGTTAAGCATACGGATGCATAGCTTGCTTCACTACACATTGCTTCACTTAACATCATCATCAAACGGTATATGACATACGTAACGTTTATGCCATGTGAGCTGGTAAAAAAATATAAGACAATTTATAATGATTCATATGAGTCATGGGTTTTCAGTGGCGTAGCGTGAGTCATTGTCGCCCAGGGCGAAGTCATAATTTGCCACCCTTTTGACGTCATGAAAATAATAATATTGCTGTTGGTGAGAAAAAACGTAATCTATACTAATATTATAAAGCGGAAAAGTTTGTTTGTTTGTTTGTTTGCTTGAACGCGCTAATCTTCAAAAGTACTGGGTGGATTTGGATGCAATTTTGTATGGAAGTAGCTTGAAGTTTGAGGAAGGTTATAGGCTACTTTTTACGCGACTGCAAAAAGGAGAGTTATGTTTTTACCGTGATAGAATCCACGGGAGCGAAGCCCCGCTTGAGTACTAGTTTACACTATAAAAATAACGTTTTATAAAGTCTAAACTGTCTAAAATTCTACTTTTCGGGACTTACGCGCAGCGAAATCATTTATAACTTCGTCAAAGTTAATATGGACATAAAGTTAATATACACTCAGCGGCACAGAATCTTGGCCAAGCGCTTATCTCGCAATAACAAAAATTTCAAGTGTTTCCAATGATTGTTTCTTATGAGGGTATGTCAAAAAATGTTTACTCTTAGTTCAAGAGGGTAATTCATTATGTATGAGTGCATTATGGTGCAACTTTTAACTTTTAGTTGAATCGTGCCACTTGAGCGATTAAGTTGCAAATTTAAATGTGTATGTTGTAAAAGTTTACGGTTAGCTTATTGAATTATTGTAGTTTAGTGCTTTTTATTGATTAACTAACTAACTGAAGGTGCTTTAACACCAATAAAAATGCCATTAAAACCAGCACAGATTGCATAGGCTGTAGCATTAATCGACCAAGGGTTAACACAGCGTGAGGTTGCTGTGGTGCTTAATGGACCACGTTCGTCGATGCAGTATGCCCTAAAACGATACCAGGAGACAGACCACTATTCCCGTAGACCAGGCAATGGAAGCGTGATATGCACATCAGCCCGTGAAGACCGTTTTATTGCCCTGAAATTTTTAAGAAACCGGTACCTGACCGCTGTTGAGATACGCCAGCGGCTCCAAATCTTAAGAGGCGTGAATGTTAGTGAGCGTACGGTGAGAAGACGAATGGAGGAAGTGAATTTAAACGCCCATAGACTAGCACGTAGTCCAGACATCATCGAGTAGCTCGACTTAAATTTGCACGTGAACACGCCTGCTGAACCCACGAGCAATGGTCTCGTGTGCTGTTCACAGATTAGTGTCGAATCGCTTTACGTGCTCCAGACGGTCGGGAGCGAGTGTGAAGAAGAAGAGGAGAGAGATTTCTACCCATTACCATCACACAAACTGTGAGTAGGCTCCATAATAGTTTGGGGAGGAATAAGTTCTGATGGTCGTACGGAGTTGGTTATCACCGATAACCGGCTAACTGCAGCTCAATACATCAAGACTAGGGTTGCCACCTTTTTCTTTTTCAGGTAAAGTACATTGGTAAAATAGGTAAGAAAAAAAAAGTACATAGCATCAAAATAAAGTACAATTTATTTTCAGTTCTTTTCCGCTGTCTGTCCCTATGTATGCTTAGATCTTTAAAACTACGCAACCGATTTTGATGCGGTTTTTTTAATAGATAGAGTGATTCAAGAGGAAGGTTTATATGTATAATATATGCATAATATATGCATAATATAGTAAAGAAACAATGATCATTTTAGAGGTTTCTAATGTGATGCTTAGTAAACATTTTTTTGCGCTTACATTGCAAAAGCTGGCTGAACCGGACGAGATAGATCAAAATAATGTACTATAGTACTGTACACCTTAAAAAGGTCTATAGAAAGTCCGCGATGGCATATGCCTATCTCTTACGGATAGAATACTATATAATTATCCATTTTAATACGTTAAAAAATGGGCAATTATAAAGCAGTAATTGGAAAGCTATTTACACAAATACTGTACTAATTTTAAGTACGTTAGTTGGATTGAGCATTTCTTGAAGATTATTTTTTCCCTTTACACCATGTGAATTAAATGAACCTTAGGAGATATAGCAAAATCAAAATAATGCGCAATGAAATTAATTTCGTGTCGCCGTGATTAGACCGGGCACCTCGCTTCCGAGCCGGGGGAGTCCGAAACTTTATGTAGTATATCAATGTATGGTGGAATTGTGTATCTTATATATACCTACAGAAAAGTCCGCGATGGCATATGTCTATATATTAAAGATAACATCCTACCTATGTCCATTTTAATACTTAAAAAAATTGGCAATTATAAAGCAGTAATGTAAAAGGTATTTACACAAATACGGTATTAATCCTTATCATCTACATTAATATTATTATTATTATATACTTTATTGTACACCTTACAATATTAATATGGATACAAAAAATTTAAATTAGTGTACAATGGGCGGTCTTATCGCACAGGGCGATCTCTTACAGACAACCTTTGGATGGACAAACTTAAAAGAGATTAATATTATGTGTAACGAGGAAAGATGATTGATTTTTTGTTTGTTGCGATTTAAATCAAAAACAACTTAACCAATTTTACCGAAAGCTACATCTTCTCGGAGTAACATAGGCTATTTTATATTTTCTGTGAAGAACCTATGCGAAGCCAGGGCGGGTTGCTTACTAAAAATTAATTGCCGAATGTACGTAAGCGCGTTAGTTCAGAACGGCTGCATTTTTTTGACTAAATATTGTTGTGTTCATTATTGTTTGGATAGGGTTTGGAAAGAAAACTGTATGATACCGAAAGTAAAATTGCATCCGGGCGAAGCCGGGATAGGCAGCTAGTTATGTTTAAAAACATATTTCTTATTACTTTTTGTAGTTTTTTTTATTGTTGATAGACTTGCGTTTGACCACCATCTCACCTGATGTAAAGCGATGATGTGGTCGAAGATGAAGCACGCTTGCCTAGAAAAAACCTATTCACTCTTGACTTAAAGATCCCTAGGTTATAGCTATCGGGAAACACAGACTCCGGCAGAGAATTCCGCTCCTTAGCTGTATGCACAAGGAAACTATTCCCAAAACGTTTTGTGCATATGGGTGGGATGTCCACCATGTAACGATGGCATGACGCCGTTTGTCTAGTAGTCCGATGATGGAACGGGCTTGACGGAATTAGACTGTGCAATTCCATCGCACACTCCCCGAAATGTAACCGATAGAAAACCGATAAGCTTGCAACACGTCGCCGATGTTTAAGGCTCTGAAGCTGTGTCTCGACCAGTTTTTCGTTGCCAATGAGCCTTTTGGCCCGTTTCTCGATAGTCTCAAGTGCATCAAGCTGGTATTTGGCAGATCCGTCCCAAAGATGAGAGCAGTACTCCATACACGACCGAACTTGTGCTTGATAAAGGTTGAGCAGCTGTTTCGGTGTGAAGTACCGTCTCACCTTTGCTACGATTCCCAATTTTTTCGCAGCCAATTGAACCTTAGCCTCGACAAACGGACCAAAATTAAGCTTGGATGTCAACGTAACCCCAAGAAGCTCGATGCGATCAGTTATCGGCACGGTTACTCCACGGAAAGAAGGAGCCGGTTGAATTTGGGTCCTTTTTGCGGAGAATAGACACGCCTGGGTCTTAGCAGCATTAAACTTGACCAAGTTGGCGTCGCCCCATTCAGAGACAGCCTTCAAAGTCAAGTTCAAGCGCCCAACCATGGTTTCTCGTAGAGACTGGATCTGTGACCCACTAGCACGCGCACTGGATATATATCTATTAGCAACAGTGCTGTCGTCTGCATACCCAAATTCGTAATTTCAGTTTCGTAGTTTCATTCGCAGTTTGTATCAAATTAGTGTATCTACTAAACAATTGCACAGCTGGCATCTTTACAGTCTATATTTAATTTAAAGTAAATAAGTAATTCATTTTTTATCAACGACGACGACAACGACGCTTTGTTTATTACGACTAAACTTTTCAAAATCCCAAAGAAAACAAATCATGCGAAATAAAGTATTTTCGTGTACTTTATTGTTCTCATAAAGTATAGAGTACAATTACCTGAAATAACGTACAATACTTTATTATAAAGTACGGGTGGCAACCCTAATCAAGACGGTCCTCCAGGAACATGTGTGGTATGGTATATTCGGGATACAATGGACACGACCAATTCCTCCTAATGCACGATAATGCACGCCCACACGTTGTACATTGCGTTGAAGAATACCTTCAAGAAGTTGGTATTCATAAATTGCAATGGCCAGCTCGTAGTCCGGACTTAAACCCGATTGAAAATATCTGGGACATGCTCAAAAGAAAGATAAAGTCCACCTCCGACCCGCCAGAAACTCTTAATCAACTTCGAAATGCTGCACTGACTGCTTGGGAAAGCATACCGCAAATTGATGTCAGAAACATCATTCAAAGCATGCCAGATCGAATGCAGGCCATTATTAGGGCCAGAGGAGGAAACACCCGATACTAAAACGTAAAGACAATAAACCGATTTTTCTTTTTTTTAATTCTATAGTGTTTTTAAATTGATAATGTAAAATTCTTTATTTCTGCAAAAATACCCAATTTAATAAATAAACTTATTGGTGTAGTGACTCTTTCACTTTTTAAGTTCTAAAATCCGAGAAACACTTACTGAGTGCATCTACCCTTATTTCAGTATCAATTATCAAATTTAGTTGTGGCCAAGCTTCCGTGCCGGTGAGTGTATATAAATAAAAACAAGGGCCGACCGCCACTCGTGATTTGCAACAATTGTTTTGGGCGGGAGGGACATTCAATTTGTGCAAGTGGGTAAAAGTTAAGTTCTTGAAAAATTAAATGTCTGACTGACCGCCAGTGACTGCACAAAATATTTTTTTTCCAATTTTGCCGCCCTTCTAATGGTGGCGCCCGGGCCGGTCCGCTCCTTCGCCCCCCCTCGATACGCCACTGTGGGTTTTTAACAAGTAACTTTATATTTAAAGAACCACTAGATATGACAGACATATATATATACACATCGGTACTGTATTACATTAAAACAAATGACGTAGTTTAATTGCATCTGCATTTAATTAAGTACATCATTATTGTCAAGTACGACTTAGCAATGTTATGGTGTAGAGCCCGAGACTAGAGTCAGCCATACCAAATTATGTAAAAAATTAGTAGACACTCGATTTTAAAAGAGAGTGTAGAAAATTAACCTAGCTTTATAAAGATTATCTGAAAGGTACTCAGCTAATAATCGTGCAATATTTGATTACCTAAATAACAACGTTTCATTCAACAATAACTTCTAAAACATTGGGTATCTAGTAGATACCCAATGTTTTAGAAGTTATTGTTTTTTGGTGTTGTTATTGATGTTGTTGCTTATATAAGCGTAGCGAATTTTCTCTTCATCGTAAGTTTTCAGTACCTATTCAGTATGTTATTTTACTCGTTCGTTCGTATTATGAAAAAACTCTTGTAAATAAGAACGAAGAGAACATCATTGAGTTCACCCCTAGTAAAACTGCGCGTATTAATTCGTCCCCGCAATGTTTTCCTTCTCGGCGCGTCGAATCTGCCTCAATAATAAAAGTACAAGGTCACTTTGATAACTCCTGAGCTGTCATTTGCTCTTTTTATGGTCAAGCGATCCTATGTATTATCATGGCCTTGTAGGTACATAATGACATAGTTATTTTGATCTATGATTCTTTGAAGTTTTCTTTGTGTTCACAAAAAACAGCAATTAACTAGACATTAAATTATTATGAAATTATTTCGATGAAAATATGAATAGATAGGTGTTTATGAGTCCAAAGTACCATGCATGTTTTGATTGTAGTTTTTACTTTTGTGTTATTGGTAGATATTTTTAAAGTATTGCGCCATACTCGTAGGTACTTTTCCCCGCTATAACGAAGACGTAAAATGTTATAGATTATTTGTTTTTAGGCAGGTAGGTTTAAGATAAATTTTGAGTTGTCTAGTTTAGATATGCGCAATTGATGTTCTCGGGTTCCATAAATGCTCTACGAAAAATGGCCTTCTATTTATTTACAGATATTTGCGAACAAACTTCTTAACCAGAAACTAGACTACACATTTCCGAAGGTTTTCGATGCGCTGAATCCGAATCTGGCCTAATAATTGCTCTATCACGTCAGGTTTCTGAGATATCCTAACCTAAATGTGCAAAAAGTACCGTTTTTGCCCGATTTTGAGGTTATATAGAGTCACGCATTATTTTTTCTAAAAAAAATAAAGGCTACCACATTAAAGAAGAAGTCTTCTTCTTTCAAAAGCCGTTGAGTTTGGTCAAATATTTTTTATTTTCGCTGAGATATTGCATTTTGAAGTTTTCATGTTTGTGAATGTGAGTTGGCCCACTTATGGTGAGACAAAATTTTAAGAAAAATAAGACTCATTTGAAGAAAATGAGTAATCGACTGTATCAAGTCTATGATCTCAATTGATTTTCAGGTATACGAAAATTTACAAAGACGAAAACTTCAAAACACGATGTCTCAGTGAAAAACAAATATTAATTAGTAAAAATTTTGTCGGCCTGTGTATTTATTCATCATCAAAGATATTCGCTCTAAACTAACAAAAAAAAAGAAAAACAATTAATAGTAATGTACCCAGGAGACTGCAGGAATGGAATTGTATGGCTTAGCCTCTAGCCAAAGCAAAAGCCAGCCCTTGGGTCACGAGAAGTGTGAACGAGGCACATGAAAAGGCTGTGAGCATATTAACCCCTTCTTTGATTTGTGTTTATTTTTCTGAGGTTTTTTTTTTCATTCGTTTTCTGATGAGTGAAAGTATTGCATACAACAAACGCCTATTGCAGCCAGCAGCGGCCCCTGTAAAAAGTTATTTCCTTTGGATACTACAAAAGAACGTAATAAAATATTATTATATGTAGGTATTTCACAAACGATTAATGTATAAATACATGTTCTATTATATAAATGCATTTTTAAAATATCATTTTTAGATTCAGGTGTCCATTAACTTTGCATCCCTTTAGGTCTAGATGCAATGGGTGCAGGGTTTTCAAAGAGGCGGCCAGACAGGGGGTCTGTCCCATTGTAATGCATGCATGCATGCGGGACACCACATTTATAAACTGCCGCTGTGATTACATTTGTTACGCAGTAACAGCAAACTGATTTAAAATTTATTTTAGTTATTAGCTACAACTAATTTACAAGAATTGGTTCAGAGTTGAAGTTGATGTATCGAGTTCAGAAATAAAAGTATCCGGAATTCTCAAGTGCTAATTTATATAATGCTATGTCGGAGATAACTTAACCACCCTTCAATTAAAAATACATAATTAGGTATGTAAATAAGCCCGGGTCGGTGGTGCGCCTCAAAGAGCAGTCCGCAGCATGACGGGTCCCGATAAGGCCATTGACTACCGGGGTTGTGTGTGTCTGTGGAATATTCTAACGAAATACCGCGGCCTCTAAACGCAAGAGTAACTAAAGGAGCAGTGTTTTTAGTCAGTAGAAGTCTGACGCTCCTTTCCGCTCCACCTATAACGAGAGGAGTCATTTGATGATTTTCCCACCCAGAAAAAAAGGTATGTAAACAATATGTAATTTTTAATTAATTATCTATAAAAACTTTTTAGCAAAAAATAGAACCGACTTCCATATAAAAACACTACAAAGGCAAAATATACAAAACTAAAGACACCGCCTTCCGAAGTTAAAGTTATTTTTGCCTTTGTAGTGTTTTTATATGGAAGTCGGTTCTATTTTTTGCAAAAAAAATTTTTTCACGCTTTTTAGTGGGTCGGTTTGTAATTTATCTAGTTACAAAAGCCAAAATTTCAACTACTTATCACCTTTTACAAAATATTGTTTTTCCCGGTGCAGAGCCGTTAATTTTTGAGGAGTTTTCCTGGTACATCACCATCAGCTCTACTTCACCATATGCATTGTGACGAGCATAAAGTGCTTAACATCCATATTCAAGTAATCTAATCGCAATCAACGAAATACTTATTATTGAGTAATTTCGGTGGCCATCTGGGGTCTTCATCATCAGTTCCACTTCCTCAAATGGTGCTTTTCGAGAGCAACTGCTCAAGGTACTATAAGAAATACCCAATAATATTTGAAGAGTTCCCTCGATTTCTCCATGATCCCATCATCAGATCCAAACGTGACGACAATGGGACGAACTAGAAAGTATACCCTTTCAAACAAAAAAAGAATTTTCCAAATCGGTCTAGCCATCTCCGAGTCATGAGGTAACATACATAAAAAAAAAAGTTCAAGACGAATTGTAAACCTCCTTTTTTTTGAAGTCGGTTAAAAATCATAATGGTTATAATTATCTAATGCAACTTTTGATTATTACCTAAATTACTTATTTACTTGGCAAGGGGTGTGTTTCCAAAAATATTATAACTTAGGTACTAAGAGATCGTAGAATAACATAACAGAACACAAGAGAGTACATATATTTTAGTACGTATTTATGTAATTGGCGGTGATGTTTTAGTTACAGCTAGGTGCAACTTACGAGTTGTAGACCGTAGGTTAATACCCAGGCAGGCACATTACTCTGTGTTATTTCCATCATCACCACTGCTCACAAAGCGGCGAAGAAAACACCATGAGGAAACCGGTAAGTCCTAAGACCAAAAAATCCGACGTCCGGCTCTACTTCAGGCCATGGTGCGGGGCGAAGGGGGATGAGATCGCGAGCCGATCTCCTCGAAGGACCATTGACTGGGCCCGATAGTTCCGATGTTCTAATGAGATACCGTGGCCTCGGAACGCAAGGGTAAATGAAGGAGCAAGGTAGGCTTTTAGTCAGTAGAAATCTGACATTCCCTTCCGCTCCACCAATAGCGGGAGGAATCATTTGATGACTTTCCCACCCAGAAAAAAAAGCCAGCAAATAGTTGCCCTATACAACGTGTAACGGTAAATGTAAACCCCCTATCTATTCAAACGGGCTGAAGACAACATCTGGTATGTAGTTTCTATGCACAGTTTTCCCGTGTTTGTGCAGTGTTACCAAATTATCGGCTTCTAATTATGTTTCTTGAATACCAATCATAACAAACGTGTCACAGCACTACGAGGGTCATTAACTTTCCACGTCAAATGCCAATAACAAGATAGTTAGTTATCTTCGTACTTCTTAATTTGAAAAATTCGGTCTCTGGTATCAATGTATTGGTAATAAGTTCCACACATGTAGACATAGGATTACAAAACCCTTGCCATATAGTTTGTTATCATCCAAAGAAGCCGTGTACTTGGTATGTATATACCATTCAAATTACACGTTGTATATAGCTACTTTACTTTGGGACCAATTCCATCATAAACATAATATGTATATCTATCTATACATTGTGTTGAAAAATATAATAATAAAACTTTTTAACAAAAAATAGAACCGACTTCCATATAAAAACACTACAAAGGCAAAAATAACTTTAATTTCGGAAGACGGTGTCAAAAACGAAAATATATACAAAACTAAAGACATCGCCTTCCGAAATTAAAATTATTTTTGCCTTTGTAGTGTTTTTATATGGAAGTCGGTTCTATTTTTTGTTAAAAATTTTTTTTCACGCTTTTTAGTGGGTCGGTTTGTAATTTATCTAGTTACAAAAGCCATAATGTCAACAACTTATCACCTTTTACAAAATATTGCTTTTCCCGATGCATAGCCGTTAATTTTTGAGGAGTTCTCCTGTTACTTGACCATCAGCTCTACATCACCATATGTATTGTGACGAGCATAAAGTGTTTAACATCCGTACTCAAGTAATCGAATCGCAATCCACGAAATACTTATTATTGAGGAGTTTCAGTAGCCATCTGTGGTCTTCTTCATCAGTTCAACTTCCCTAAATGGTACTTTTCGGAAGCAACTGCTCAAAGTACTATAAGAAATACCCAAAACGCTATATATGTGCCTATAATATTTGAAGAGTTCCCTCGATTTCTCCAGGATCCCATCATCAGATCCTGATTTCGTAACAATGGGACCAACTAGATCTAAAGGTTCAACACAAGGAGTAGTCTGTAAATCTTCAATAACTGACCATGACCTTGTTATCCTAGGAACGAACCTATTAAAAGCCAACAATCCACCCCGTAACAGGTTTAGAACAAAAATAGACTACTCTAAGATCGCAAATGAGGTAAGCAAACTCGACTGGATCGAAGTAATGTCTAAAACTGAAGTTAATGACGCGGTGCTTCTATTCAACAAAACTTTATTAGACATCATAAAAAAACACTCGACACAGGTAAAAATCAGTCGTACAAAGTTCAGCTTAAAGCCGTGGGTCACTCCTGGCTTGATTCGGTGCATGCGCCACCGAGACTTGCTGCATGCTCAATCAAAAGCAAATCCATCTAGTCTGGAGTTAAAATCCGTATACAAACGATACAGGAATTTTTGCGACGACATACTTCATAAACGCAAGGCGGCTTATGAGAGTGAACAGCTGAAAAGTCACAGTAATCACCCAAAAACACTCTGGCGGGTCATTAAAGACATTTGCGAATTCCCCAAAAAAACAAATGACAACCAGGAATTATTAGGAATCCGAAAAGATGGCTTTTCTTCTATCAATGAATGTAACCGCCATTTTGTCTCAGTGGGTCAACGCTTGGCTCTCAACATCCTGGACAAACTCCACACAACAGAGAGTAGACTATGCAGTGATGCCAACCTAGTAAATCGATCCAAAGATTCTCTTTTCTTTCCCCCTACTGACATTTCTGAAATCGATAGCATAATAACTGACATGAAAAACGATAGTGCACCTGGTTCTGATGGTATCCGTCCACTTCTCCTCAAGCTCATCAAACCATATATCTTGAACCCCCTAGCACATATCTGTAACCTAAGTATGTCTACGGGTACGTTCCCCAGCTGTTGGAAAATGGCAGTTATAACACCAATTCATAAGCAGGGAGCCAAAGACTGTCTCAATAACTATAGGCCTATTTCTCTTTTATGTGTTACATCCAAAATCTTAGAGAAACTCGTAAATAACCGCCTTGTCGGTTTTCTGGAGAAACACAGCCTATTGTCTGGACGCCAATTCGGTTTTAGACGAGGCAAATCCACAGAACAAGCCACAGGACTTCTGACTAATATTGTTTCCTCAAAGATTGATGAGGGGAAACGAGCTATTGGTGTCTTTCTTGACCTGGCCAAGGCATTCGACACGGTTTCAATTCAAATGCTTTTGAAAAAGCTGGACTACCTTGGTGTAAGGGGTGTCGCTCGGGATTGGTTCAAAAGTTATTTAACGGATAGATGGCAATCTGTGGAAGTGGGGGATTTTGTAAGCGAAAGCCTTGCAGTCACTTTTGGCGTGCCACAGGGCAGTGTTCTCGGTCCGACATTATTCAATGTGTATATGAACGACATCTTGAGCTTAACCATCCCTAGATCAGATATGATCTGTTACGCAGATGACACGGCTATCATATTCCACGGTGATACATGGGCGGACGCCTTAGGCGCCGCAGAAAAAGGCATGCGTATTATATCGAACTGGCTCAATCGAAATCTTTTGACTCTTAATGTAGAAAAGACTAATTTTATAACGTTCCACATTAGCCGTCCCAGTTGTCCGGATATTAAACTCATTAAAATCCATGAAATAAATTGTCAAGCCATACAGTGCTGCTGTAGTAGTATTGGCAAAGTAAAATCAATCAGGTACCTGGGCATCATAATTGATCAGAATTTGTCTTTTAAAGAACATATTTCGACACTCTCTAGAAAGGTACGTAAATTCATTTATATAATGAAATCCCTTCGTGCTAGTGCTCCGAAAGACATGTGCAGAAAAGTGTATCTAGCACTTTGTCACTCGTTGCTGCAGTACTGCGTAAGCGTCTGGGGTAGCGCAGCTAAGTCCAATTTGATTGAGCTCGAACGTGCTCAGCGGGCTGTTCTTAAAGTCTTCCTAAGTAAACCGCGGCGATATCCCACAGACGATCTATATAAAGAAGCTGACGTCTTGCGTGTCCGACAACTTTATATCCTGAGGTCCCTACTTAACCTTGTTGCTGAATCTGGGAGGAAATTCACATACACCCGAAGAGGGAGGGTAGGAGCTGATAGTCTTCCAATCCCAAGGATAAAAACAATATTTGCCTCCCGGTTTTCGCTGTTTCTACCTGTTCGAGTCTTTAATAAAGTTAACAAATCCACACTTAGAATCCCTGGAAATGTTTTCGAAGCTAAGATTATATTAAAGGCATGGCTTCGGAACCTAACTTACGACGAAACAGAAAATTTTCTATGCCCTATTAATTAATTTTAAACCCAAGAAACCGACTCATAAGATCTTCCCTGTCTATTGTCTATTTTATAAATCACCCGTTCATTCCCAATAACACACACACACACATGCACGCACACACACACACTCACTTGCAAAAGCATTACACAATACTCACTAACACTGAATCACTCTTTCACTATCCACTTAATAATACCATTACGACATTTATGTACCGACACAATCTTATTCAATTCAAATTCACTAACTTCATTAACTATTACTATAATTTTTTTTTTTGTTTACAATTATGCATTTTTTTCTTTAATTTGTCTTGTTAATTTAACTTAATTTGTTAAATTTGTGCTACAAAATGGATAATTATCAATGTGAATTATTATGTCAATTATTGTTTTTTTTTTTAATATTTAATTAGATTTCTTTTTTAACTGGCTGTGCTGTATAACTCTAAACGGAGTAACGAGTAGGTCTGTCAACCTCCGCTTTAATATTGGGCCACCAAGATACAGGCTGTGCCTAGTTTGGGGCCCATTGCTAAGTGTTTTGTGTTCTGTTATTTTGTGCATAGTATTTACTGTCTGTATTGTCATAACTTGTGTGTGTAAATAAATAAAAAAAAAAACTAGAAAGTATACCCATTCAAACGCAAAAAGAATTTTTCAAATCGGTCCAGCCGTCTCCGAGTTATGAGGTAACATATATAAAAAAAAAATAAAAAAAAAATTCAAGACGAATTGTAAACCTCCTTTTTTTGAAGTCGGTTAAAAAACAGTATATTACAGTATGAACCGCAACTAAATTGAATTTAGTTATGAAATGAGTAACCTCTGACCTTTTGTAGTAACTTTTAAGTATAAACACACATCATCAAGTTCGTTTTTGAACCAAATTTCTCCGAATAAATAACCCGGAAAACGTGGAAATAGAACATAGCTAGTGAAGTAAGGGTGTACCAGGATGAACTGTACATTTGCCTGTGTAAATAATAAATAGACATATACGATATCAGTAATCGCGTGGAATTTTCTTTATTTATCTATCTCCGAAGGTCTTCAACAGATCTTTCAAATTCAAAAGTGGAAACCTCGGTAACATGTTCTTAAAAAAATTTACGCTATCAGCTGTTTACAATTGGTGAAAATATGGCAGAAAGAAAAAGAAAATTTAATGCGTCGTCTTTCTGAAGTCGGTTAACAATCAGTAAATTTCATTTATGATTCTCAAGATGTGCAGGATGGTAGGGCAGTACAATAATAATATTATAAATATTTTTGTTTGTAAGTTTGTATGTAGGGGAAATCTTCGGAACTAATGATCCAATTCTAAAAAAAAATTCATTGGTAGTAAGGTGCATTATTTGTGAGGGCTATAAATATATAGATAGGCCTATAAATTATTTCGCAATCCACGTGGAAGAATTCGAGTACGGAGTGCTAGTACTAATAGTGCGAGCGGAATGATAGTAATATACATGTATTTATAATCAAATATCAAACAAGGTTATAAATCATTGGTTGTAGGTTCGAACCTGGCCAGATACTTGTCTTTGTATAATTTATGTCATTATCACCACTACTCAAAACGATGAAGGGAATCATTGTGATGAAACTGTTACAACCTAGGCCCGTGTAGTAGATTAAACCTGATCCCTCACGAAGGGAGTCGAGCTTTTCAAAAAGCTCGACTCCCTTCGTGAGGTGGGAACGTTATAGGCTGATTGTAGTGAGTGTTATATAGTACGTAGTAAAGCGTCAATAGCGTGAACGTTCCCAGTTATAGGCTGATTGTAGTGAGTGTTATATAGTACGTAGTAAAGCGTCAATAGCGTGAACGTTCCCAGTTATAGGCTGATTGTAGTGAGTGTTATATAGTAAGTAGTAAAGCGTCAATAGCGTAATGTCTAAGTTGTCGGCCTTGTAATCGAGAGGTACGAACCCTACCCATTACACTTTTGCCACGAACCCATTCAAGAGGCAAGCATTTTTAGCTGAGTTGGCGGGGTTCACAATATTGCTAGTAAAAATTCTACACAAATTGCTAGTTCTCCTTTCAAAAAAAAAAAAAAACATCCTACCCGATTTCGACTAAAGCGGCTGTCATCATCATCAGCTTAGCGTTTTCCCAATCACTAATGACCCGGCCTGGCTTCACACAGTCTCATGCTGCTAATTCCCACAAAATCTTAATAAATTATACAACAAAACTTTGTTCTCTTTTAAAAAAAGGGACACGTACATACGTGCTTCCAAAATGACATTTCGGTGTTAACAATAAGGCACCTCCAACAGTAATATCTAATTTGCAGTCAGAGCTAATTAATAAATATATACACAACAATACATTTACAGTGGACTTTGTAGTAGCAGACGTTTTGCGTCACCGTATCATCAAATAGTTGTATAAAAACGCTGCGGTCACACAATGTCACCCCCCATCCGGCAAGACGCGGCGTCCGCCAAAGCCGCCGGTCACATTCAACACAACAAAACGTCAATTGACACGTCGACCTACCTGCCCCAACCTTTACAAGTGATCTTACTTAGGTTAAACTTCTTGATAATATGTAAAATCGTAAATATGTTGTTCGCTTGACGTACACAAGATCCATTGTTGCTACTTACATACCTACTGTCATTATACTGAAAGTGAATAAAAAAATTCTGGTGTGGATAGGTCTGCATCTGTCATGACGCCGTTGAATGGGTTCTTTCGTCGTTTTATGTAATTTCTCAAGGTCGCTCTAGGTTACCAAATAGGCTATTATTATTTACTACAACTACTCTAAAAATCTGGCAGGTTGATGGAGCATATTATATTAATAAATCTTAGTCATTAATAAATTTGAAATAAAAACTGTAACTGAATTAGGTAAGATTTATATTCCTAGTTAGCCTATACTGGTAAACCATACTCGTAGCAATTACATACGACGAATATAGCTTAAACAGCTTCTACCCGCGGCTTCGCACGCATGAAATGTTTTTTTTTTCAGTAAAAAATGTAGCCTATGTCACTTAGTGATATAGTACCTTATATCTAGTGAAAGAATTTCATATCTTCTAAGATATTCAATTAAATTATTTAGTAACAAGCTCCTCAGGTCATTTCAGGTCCACAAACTATTGCAGTCCAACGCTAAATAGTTGTATATTGTTATTCGTTTAAGCGCTATCCGTCTTTAATCTGAATATGTGTACGACCAGTACGACTTTAAATATGCACTCAGGGACTTTCCACGAGTACTAGCGAGTAGTGCGGTTTCAGAGATTACGCTATTGCGTCAAACTGGAACTATGTACGTACATGTCTGAATATATACATTGTTAATGCAAGAGTTTCTATTGCCATTTCAGTGAAAATTACAAGAATTTACTAAACCAAGGTCGCATTGGTTTCTCGAGTAACTCCTGTTTAATGGATTTTCAAATATATTGGCAGTAAGAGGACCCGCCAAGGCCAAAGCGAGGGAGCATCACGGCGGCGCCGGCGGCGGCCTGATCCCTCCCACACTGACTCTTTTCTTTAGATGAAAATATATGCCACGATGTGAGCTCTTATGGTTTATATGGCGAATATATTGAAATGTTTATTGCAATTTCAGTGATGAGTTCTCACAGATTGAGTGAAAAAGAAGTAAACTATCTAGGGCCTCCTTCATGAGCCGTGTTCATGATTCTGACAATGGAATATTGAGAGCCATATATAAAGCTAATTAATTACTTCTTTGTATACGGCAGTCAATATTCCTGCTAATTTATTAAATTTCGCATTTTGTTTTTAATATAATATTATATTTTAATTTAATCTAATTTGGACATTATTGAATTGGATTATTATTATTGAAATGCTTTTTGGTTTCATGTGGGCTAAATAAAATAAAATAAATTTTATTTATTTATAAAAAATACCATTCTTATTTTTTCATTTGCTTTTAGTGATAAGACCGCCTATTATATCACCCTTTTTAGTTGTTAAGTCCTTATTTGTTTTCTGTTATGCTAAAAATAAGAATAGATATACTCTTTATTATACAGAGCATATCTATTCTGATTTTTGGGAGAATGTTATTGTTAGGATAGCGTAAACCAAGTATGCATATACGAATAACGAAAAGCGTATTCAAGCTGCATGGTAAATGTGGTAATAAAGTACTATTTGTTAGTCAATGTTTTTATTTATACATTGTAATTGTATGTAAAAGGCTCTTCATTCTGTCTGTCTGTGTATTAAGCCGATAACATCTAATCTGGAGTGGGCGGATACCAGTAAAGTAATGAAGATGATGAGTATGACAAAGCGTTCGTCACAGCCGCAGCTGTGCAGATTCAGAACGATGAATAATAATTGGTCACATCCGGCGTTTAAATATTTAAGTCTAGTCGTCGTCTAGTCGAGGCCTGCTCATAAATATTTCGGACTGAGGCCAAAAAGTATTTGGGCCATGTGTCAAGACTTATACTGCCAGGAGACACAATACTGACACAATGAGTAGTAAATGTAGAGTACATTGTCGCTGGTTTGATGCAAAGTAGTTGATTTATAACAGATTGTTGTATGCGCTGATGTGTTATGGACACGTGTAAAGTTTATTGCGAGCAGGGTGCACGCGCGACCTTGCAGCCTGCGCCGGCGCAACGTCGCTGACGGGCGCGGCAGCGGCGCGGAGCGCGGGCGCGAGAAGTGTGTGGCCGCGGTGACGTGCTGCCTCCTTATCAGCGGATGCCGCTTATCACAAGGTTACGGCGTCCACGTGTTGCTGACCATTTAATACGTTATATACCTTCTTTCTAGCTACCTTAACTACGTTCTAACTTAAAAGAAAACTTAGCTGGACATTACCGTTATGAAGATAAATATAAAAACAAACACAGCATGTAGATACTGATAAGGATAGGGATAGGCGTTTATTCTAATTCACGTAATTGATATTTATACACCAGAGAAGAACTCTCCTGTCGCAGGTCTGCTGGAAGACATTTCTTATGAAATAAGCAGCACCTTTGTAATCTTTTGTCTCTATGAGTTCGTTTCACTTTTTTATACGAAACGGAGGTTCAGAGCAGATTGAAAACGCAAAGACTGGAAAACGTGGGCCTTAACTAAGCAGAACCAAAACAGAATACCTGATCAACTCAAGATGGATGAAATGGCCACAGGCACAGAACAGATAAAAGAGGTTAGAAAGGAAACAGTTTCAGATTTGTATGAGAACGCGTGTCGCCACTTGTCTCCCACTCTTTAGCTCCACTACAAGCAAGAGGCCCGTTATGTATGCGAATTATTCACACAAATAAATTACACACACTTATATCGAGAGCTTGCTACTGATTGTAACTCACTGTCGATAAACATGAGCCGTGCATCACGGCCAATCAGAACAAAGGACGAAACGTCAATGATTGAAGTGTTACTGTGTACAGTGGACGCGACTAGGGTTACCATCTGACCGGATAAGGCCGGTCTAGACCGGATTTTTACGTGTTAGACCGGACTCCGCCCGGATTTTACGTCAGACTGGATTTTTGTCATACTTGCATGTCCTCCCGCCCGCTCAAGCGACGGGTGCCGCACGCACTGAGCCCGGAAGTCCCGCCTGGAACGCAAGCACACCGCAAGTGCGGGCGCGGGCGCAAAACTATTTGAAGAGTTCTGCCTGCTTAAGAATTTTCTGAACACAAAGCAGAGCGATTTTTATGACTAGCTCACTGAAAAGCAATGGTGTAATTTTTTTAATACAATTAACGACAGCTCAAGAGTTTCAGAATTTCTGAAGATTTGTCAATATTTCTTTAGTATTTTGCCACACAACGCAAATGTGGAGAGAATCTTTTCTCTCATGACTTCTCAGTGGACCAAAGAGAGAAACAGACTTTCAGTGGAGTCAGTGAGAGCCATATTGCTTACGCAATATAACTATAAACACGTGATGTGTGAACAATTTTATTGCGAAATAGCTGGAAAAAAACAATTTTTTGCATGCGGTTGCTAGCAACCAAAAATATGGGTCTAAATAATATAAGTAAATAAAAACGTACTTAAATACTATGATTTTTATTTAATACAGGTGCGTGACCGGACTTTTTTTTCAAAATCAGGATTTTTAGACATGTCAGACAGGATTTTGCAATTTTAGGCCTGGTAACCCTAGACGCGACGCATGCAGTACATTGTAAGCGGACTTGGACATTGCGTTGATTAAGCGAGTACTCATCAGGAAATGTATATTTTTTGTAACTTGTTGCAATAATGATGTTAATGTTTGGAATTTCATAGTGATCAGAATATTAATGTTTTTTTTTTACAAATAAAATTGTAATTAAATGTTATTTTTGACTTACCGATGGAAACATATACCTCCTCGCTCTATACTTGCGGTCTGACTTTTTGTTTTACGGGTTATATTTATTGCACAACACGGCATTTTAAAGCAGAGCTCTGTGTTCCGAAGTATTCCGAAGCGCACTAAACGCGGTGAACGAATTAATCGGTCGAGCTATGAGTCCCGAATCATAGTTGTGGCGCGCTCGCCACGCCCACATTATCATTCCAACCTTATTCATCTATTCCGTGGCCACAGGTCACTGGAACAATCTACCCACGGATGCCCCTTAAGCTAAAGGGCAAAATATACATCACTGTAGTTAGACCTGTTGTATTGTATGGATCGGAATGTTGGGCTGTGATAAAGATGGATTAAAATCTAGTGCATGTAGCAGAGATGAGAATGTTATGTGTGAAGTGACGGGAATGGACAGAGTAAGAAATGTGTATATAAGAGGAAGTTTGAAAGTGGCACCTGTTACGGAAAAATTGAAAGGAAATTGCCTATCTTGGTCCATACCAAGATAGGCAATTTCCTTTCAATTTTTCATCACGCCATCTTCATCACATGTCCATACATGTGATGAAGATGGCGATAGGTTTTAATGTTGATGAATGGAGAGGAAGAGGAAGGCCCAGATGGATCGATTGTATGAGGAATGATATGAAAGAAAACCGGTCAAGTGCGTGTCGGGCCACGCGCAGTGTAGGGTTCCGTAGTTTTTATAACAGCCAAGTGCGTGTCGTATTCGCTGACTGATCATTTCGTACCATTCTCTAACTAAAAGCCAAACATGACTACCTAACTAATTTACTTCCTATACAAATCCTCACCTGATCCGACAATTTTGCACGAAAAGTTTTAATTTTTTTTAGAGATTTGTATAAAACTTGTCATAGCTGGTATTTTGAATTTAAATACGGACACAGAGCTACATTACTCAATCGTCACAAGAAGCTAGCACGATACAACTGGCGCTTAGCGCCATCTATCGACATTTCTGTAGAGTTGTTCGAAATTTTCGAGTCAAATACAATTGGTCGATTATTACTCGTAAACTTGTAAAGCCCACTTATGTGTGATAGTTTTCCTTTAAATTTCGTTATATATAGGTACTACTGCCGTGATATTTGAATTTTTAACTACAACCGTTTAGTTGATAGAGGGGGAGGGACACTTGACTCTAACGAAAATTGGTACTTTAAAGCTTGATAAGTCACGAACGGTTTACTTAATCAAAAAATGGTCTTAGCAAACCCCTAATATTTTTGAAAGACCTATCCAACGATATTCCACACTATGGGAAGAACGAAAACAAATAATTATCATCCCACTTTACATGTATGGGAGGTACCCTAAATAATTGTTTTTTTCAAAATTTTAGTTTACCACTTTTTTGGCGTCATTAACGTGTATACTCATGCCAAAGTACAACTTTCTAGTACGAATAGTTTTTGAGCTAAACCGCGAACAGACGGACAGACAGACGGACATGGCGAAACTATAAGGGTTCCTTGTTGACTACGGAACCCTAAAAAGGAGTACATGATGATGTGACGTCTGACAGGGAAGCAACACGTTTTCTTTTTCCATTCGAAGAAGAAAACGACCCCAAGTAACTGGGATAAGATGATGACTCACAACAGAACGGAGCAGTAGTATGCAAGTAGTATGCATGTAGGGAGAGAGGTTGATTGTTTGTGTCAGTTTTCTGTAAAACTTTACAATATATTAGCTATGGTTTTTAGATAGGTATTTCGATGACTACTCTCAAATAGCGCTACAGTAAACATTTTATTGCAAACAAATGCTCCCATTTATCTCGAAAACGGTTGAACCGATTTAGATACAATTTTCGGTAAAATGCTTTTTATTAAAGATAACTAGCAAAGAGGTAGAGCAATCTTGTTAACCCCTCCAACTAAGCTAAATATGCTTGTGTCATGAGTGGGTTCGTCAATTTTGTAACGAGTGGGTTCGAACCCGCAACTTCTCGATCACAAATTCGACACCATTATCGTTAGCCGTTAGTTATTTTTGCGCGATAGGGGAGTGTCTTCGATGATATATCTATCTTTGGGAAGTAATTTTATTACTCGGTAGGGACCCTGATATTTGACAACCAGTTTTTGTGATTGTCCATCGTTAGGAACCTGTCGCTCTAAACGTACTAAGTCTCCTACTGAATAGTTTTTCGCTGGTTTCCTACGGCGGTTAAACCTTTCCCTATCTTTAATTTGAGTCTCCCTAATTTTATTCCCAGCTACGTCCCTTAATTCTGCTAATTTTTCCGCCGATGTAACGGTCACGGTATCGTCTAAAACCTCACTCAATATGCTTTCACTACTACACTTAATGTTGAAACCGAAAAGTAACTCTGAAGGAGTCTTTTGCGTCGTCTTATGAGTCGTTGTATTCATACCTAATTGTATATCGAGAATTTGTTCATCCCAAGACTTTTCGTCTTTACCATGGGCTGAAGTAGAAAGTGCGTCTAATATGGTCCTGTTGAATCTTTCAACTTGACCATTTGCCCTGGGAGTTGCCACGGCATTCATTATGTGCTTAATGCCGTATAGTGTAACAAACTCCTTAAAAACCCCGCTAGCGAAGCTCGTGCCCCTGTCGGTGATAAGGCGTGTTGGTACACCAAAGTAGCCAATGTGGTCTTTGAGTACCTGTACCGTTGTCGTCGATTTGGTGTCTCTGACCGGCTTTACGATAACGTATTTTGTAAAGCCGTCGACCAAAACGAGTAAATAACAATTGCCCCTTTTACTCCTTATGAATGGACCCAAGTGGTCAACATGAACCGTATGAAACGGTATGCTTGGCTTTTCTATAGGGTGCAGTTCACCTTCACGCTTGCCACCAGGTGCTTTGTGGTGTGAACATTCGAGGCAGGACGAAACATATTTCTTTACCAATTTGCGCATTTTGGCAAACCAGTAATTTTTACGGATCCGCTGTAAGGTTTTATCGTAACCACAATGACCGACGTCATCGTGATTCATTTTTAAAATCTGCCAGCGAACGCCTTTCGGTACAAGCCATTTCATTTCATCTTCGACTATTCTATAAACCCAATGTTCTTCAATTTGTAATTCTTGTGAATATCCATCACTTCTTCTGAACCAGGATCCGATAACGTTTCTCTTATCTTCCTGACCTCTTCATCAGCCGACTGTACCGTAGCAGTCCAGTTTTGCTCGCAATTTTCGATAGTTAGGATATCAAAACACGTTGGCGCCTCTGGTTCACCTCCAACCGGATTGCGCATCTACGTGAGACATGCGCAATCCCGAACGGTAATCGATGGTACAGTCATACTCTTGTAGCTGTATCCACCACCGGGCTATTCGTGGAATTAAATCACGTTTGATTAACGTTGCCCGTAATGCGTTGCAGTCGGTACGTATTTTAAAGGGAATTCCGATGAGGTAGACGCGAAAGCGATTGAGGGATGCAATTACCGCCAATGTTTCTAGATCGTACGAGTGAAGCTTTTGTTCATCTATGTTAGTTTTTCGACTAAAGTACGATACTGGTTGGAACACGCCGTTTGAGTTAGCTTGTAATAAGATACCAGCTAGTCCGCCTTTGCTAGCGTCAGTATGCAATTGGGTTTCCGCACTATGATCGTAAAGCGCAAGGATGGGTCTATCAACCAGCAAAGCTTTGATTTTATTAAATGCAAATTCCTGACTTTTGTCCCATGTCCATTTAATGTCCTTTTTTAATAAATCGGTTAGTGGGGCTGCTAGTATGGCATAATTCATAACAAATCGCCTAAAATATCCCGATAGCCCAAGGAATTGTCTCAATTCATGTTGATTCCTGGGTGTCGGGAATTTAGATACCGCCTCAGTTTTTCTTTGGCCGGGTCGTATACCTTCGGAACTAACCTCATAACCGAGAAAATCTATTTTGTTAAGGAAAAAGTGGCATTTGTTTAATTTTAATGTTAGACCACCCTTTTGGAGAAGTATTAAAACTTCTTCCAACCGGTGTAGTCCTTCGGTAACGTCCTTAGCTGGAATAAGGACGTCATCCATGTAGACTATTGCATACTTAATTTTAGCCTCAAGAAGTATTTTATTGTGCGTCTAATATGGTCCTGTTGATATTTCTTACCAGAACGCGGTCCGCGTAAACATACGATACGGCCTATAAACAACTGGTTCCGAATCCTCAAGCTCAATAACCATCTCTGTCAGATCCGTAAACCCCAAATCGTTAAGTCCCTTTGAAAAGCAGTTACTATATTTATTGATTAGCTGTTTTAAACTTAATTTCTCTTCTTCGCTTAGAGCATCGTTACAATTCAAAACGTCTTTACTTTGGGATTCACAGATTGTGACATTGCACGAGTTTAAGATATTTTTCGAGGTGTCAACATCTTTGAATTGTACTCGTGTCAAAAGGGTTCCTTTTCCAAGTGTGATCGAACTGGGTGATGCATTATGAATGAGTAGTGCGCTACGGCCACCCTTTATCTCATATTCTCCAGGAAGGAGGTAATATTCCTTCCCTTCAGAACCTCGCAAAGAACCATCAACATAAACTCGTGCATCTACACTAGGATTAGTAGAGACTTGCACAGCGCGTAAAGTATTTGATGGGATTTCAGCATCGTTGCTAGTTAAAAGACGCATTTTAACGCTCGGAATTTTGTGAAATATCACAGCGGTAGCGGTTTTTGTGATAACGATATCTGGTTTCTCGGTAAAGGAATGTCCTAATGGGACTGACTGGTTGATTACATAATCATTCACTACATATAAATTAATCGTCTCCTTTATGCCTTGCACTTCGACGGAAACAATCGTCATACCTACTGGAGAGATCAAATTGGCACCTATACCCCTAAGGACAGGTAAATCTTCTGGCACTACAATGTTTAAGTTGAGTTCTCTAGCTATCGTTAGCTTTATAAGAGAACATTGACTTCCTAAATCTAGGTGACAATCCAAGTTATGGTTATTGATTTTGATCTCAAGCATGTACTTAGCAGTCAAGTCTTCAGATAAACATAATTGGGACACTTGTTTTTCGGTTGTGTTACTTTTAAGACTGGTTTCCTTTTCGCGATCTTTATTCATGCGTTTGTTTTTAAAGCAGTGAATAGACAAATGACCCGATTTATCACAAGTGGCACATTTAGCTGGGGGTTTATCACACCGGAAGCTTGGGTGACCAATTTGATCGCAATTGTAGCAAGTCATTTTCAAACCCGCTGGTTTTGGTAAAGCAGTTGTACCCTTACGTTCATTTCGGGATTTAAAATTAGAATCCGGATCATCACGACCATGCCCTATCTTCACAGTTCTGAAATATTTCAGCACCTGCTCTGGCTCAAAGAATTGTGCAGCCTGTGCACCTATTTTAACAGCCCTATCTTCAACGCCGTATAGTAAGCAATCGACAGCCCGTCGCCCATAGATTTTACATCTATTTAACAAATTAATTTTGGCATAAAAGTAATGTTCAAGTGACTCGCCATATTTTACCCTTTTGCTAAGCATTTCAGTCAAGAGCTCAGCATAGTCTTCGCGAACAGGAAATGATTCAATCAACTTTCTTTTCCACTCACCCCACGTATACATCATTGTTGGCAAACTTTGATACCAAGTCTTCGCTACCCCAGTCAACTTTGGCAGGGCGTAGTGAATTATTTCTCTATCTTCCCAGCCATAAATTTCTGAAAACTCTTCTACCTTTGTCAACCAAGTCAAAATAGTTTGCTCCTTTGACATAGGATCGAACTCGGGGACTATGTTAGTATTAAAAGGCAACTTCGACTTATCTGAACTCTTGACTGATTGCAAAATTGACATAAATTTATCTAAAATGCTCTCAGTGGAATCTTAGGTCTCTTAGAAGTAAACGACATTTGCTGCTCACCCTCTTCTCCTTGCTCAAGATAATGGCTCCTCTTTTGGTTATGTCTGGAATCCGACCTTGAATCCTTATCGTCCTCTGGTCTCCTACCTCGTCGACTCGTACTTCTCTCTCTGGTACCCTCACGACTATAGGATCCAGCACTCGACGAACGGCTACGCCTTGAACTCGAAGGCGTGCGAAGAGATCTCTCTTAACCCTTTGTGGACGAAGCACCCTTCGTCCTTGACGCTCTCCGTCAATAATTTCATAATTATCTTCAACCTCAGTATCACGCACCCGTGATACCCCTGGTTGCTCCGAATATGTCCGCTTAGCCTGACCCTCATACATGGGTACTCTTGGCCAAGTTGCGTGGCTAGACTCACGCCTCAAGTCAACCGCTTCTCGATCCTAACCCTCAAACCTGGGTACTCCTGGGTCTCGGTTTTGACTCTTCTCTCTCTCCATGTCGAGCACTGAAACTGACAGATGATAGCTTAGTAACCCATTATGTCAACATTACTAAGATAGATTAAGTTTATGCAGCTATATGTATAGTTGTTTAATATCGAATTAAGTACGGAAAAAAAGAAGTTAACACCAGGACAAAAAAAAGAGAAGAGGCACAAATTTTCAATAATTTACCAAAACATGTAAAAGAATGTAATCCATTACAATTATAAAAAGAAAACTACTTAAAGAAATCATTACACAAAAACAATAAACCAAAATATAAATATCAAGTACGCTCAGTGTAATGACGAACCTGGCGCTTCTTGTCAAGTGATTACTAATTCTCTGTACTTATTAACTAATACCCATAAAAAAGCTATACCCTATATTAACTAACAAATTGTTTTATATTTGAGGGTTGTTTGCAAATAGTCTTTTGATTATTGAATTAATTAAGTTTAGACTCTGTACTACACTCATCAGCAACCTCACTGTTAGTTAAGATTTAAGTTTCTCACGTAAGTGAATACCATTGTAATTCTTATGAGAAATAAACATCTTTACCGTAATATTTTCGGTAATAGTAACTTAATCACTCCTGATTAAGACCAATCATTATTACGTAGTGCTGCTACTACCACCGTAACACACCACACAATGTTCAAATCGCAATACGCATATATTTTAGAAATAAAAATAAAATATTTACTCTCTGCGATTGCAAGAATCGATTCCAGTACCCTCGCCAATCGCGGGCTCTGATAAATAATGTTTCCAAAATAATTGTGTCACTTGCATTACACATCAAGCACCAAAACTCTATATATAAAAACAACACGTTACTTTAGACAAGCGTAGGTACTAACACGAGCGTTAAATAGTTAAATGGCAATTCCATTTATCTTACTGTGGAATGGTACCTATGCTTATTTATTAAATACTCTTATTTACAGTAAAATCTTTTAGCAGCTAACAACCCATTATAATTGTCACTTTAAACAGGAGATAAATAACCTCAATTCGATTTTACCGTAATTTTGATGCAATAAAATAACAGTCATGCATCTTCCACGTTATAAAATTCTAATCAACCGATTAAGTTGTTGGTACAAAATAAATTTACTTACGTTTTTTTTTTCTTCTCGTAGGCGTAAGTCGAAAAGAGTGATACTTTTCGTTGATCCCACTTCTGAAGCTATCGGGATAGCCTCTGAATGATTGTAGAAATAAAATTCAGTAATATCTCCACAGCTCTTTACTCACAAAATTCACCTTAACTTGTACAATGGTTGCACGTCAACTGCCGATTGCAGAGACTATCAGTTATTACATTAACTACGACTATGACTACCTACACTATCTTAAATTAACAAAATGGCTATTAACGAACGATCATTCATCTATAACTATTCGATAATTAATAATACATTTAATTATCATCATTTAAATCCAGATCATAATATATTTCTCTATAAATTAAAATATTTAATATGTGCCTACCTGTTGCTACTTAATAAAGTCAATACAACATCTATTAAAGGTATAATAATTCCAAGACATATAGAATAATATTAATTAGACGTACATTATACTAATTAAGCTTACAATATGTTGACGAGATCTGTATGAGCATTGACTCTGGCCAACAGATTGACGCTCTGTACACTGACTTTAGTAGCGCTTTCGAAAAGGTTGACCATGAAATTCTCCTGCTGAAACTACATGATTTTGGAATACACGGGTCCTTACTTGAGTGGTTCAGATCATATTTGCGCAAGCGAACACAAAGAGTGGTGATAAACGGTTATCAGTCCCCCGAGTACGTTGCAACCTCTGGTTTGCCCCAGGGATCTCATACTGGGCCGGTCCTCTTCATTGTGTTCATTAACGACATAGTGAATTGCATCAAACATAGCCAATGCTCGTTGTTCTCCGATGACCTTAAAATTTATCGTCAAATAAAATCCCAAGAAGACATTACCCTGCCCCAATCAGATCTGAACTCACTTCAGAATTGGTGTGTGGAAAATGGGATGGCTCTAAATGCCAGTAAATGTTATCACATAACATTCACTCGGAAAAAGCACCCCTTGCTATCAACTTACTCCCTTAACGGAACATCACTGCAGCAAGTGAAAGACATACGAGATCTAGGTGTAGTGCTTAGCAGCGATCTTTCATTTACCACACATATCAATAACATTATTAAAAAAGCAATGAAAATGGTTGGGTTCATCAAAAGAGTTGGCAAAGATTTTAAGGGAATCTTGACCTTGAAAGTGCT
Organism: Tholera decimalis; assembly: GCA_943138885.2. Classification (NCBI taxonomy): domain Eukaryota; kingdom Metazoa; phylum Arthropoda; class Insecta; order Lepidoptera; family Noctuidae; genus Tholera; species Tholera decimalis. The sequence goes on from OW964556.2 coordinate 22,522,174, forward strand.
CTATAACTCCTTTGTGCGCAGTCTCATAGAGTATGCATCTCCAGTCTGGAATCCAACTTACAATGTCCATAAGGACCGCCTTGAGCGCGTTCAAAAGACATTTACCAGGTACTTACGGTTTAAAGACCATGATTGCCCTTACAGAGCCGATTACACAGGACGGCTAAATTATTTTGAACTGGACTCATTGAAACGACGAAGAGTCCTAAATATGACAACGTTATTTAAAATTGTTAACGGGATGTCTTCAACTCCAGATTTGCTTGATAAGATCAGTATAGACGTACCTCGTCACTCTCACCTCCGGTCAAAGCGTGTTTTTAGAACTTTTGCAACTAAATCGTGTCGCACAAACCTGGGCCGCCATGCCCCTCTAAACAGAATGTTAACGTTTTACAACAGAGCCTATTCCATAGATAGACAGTACAATCGACTTGTTCTCTGATATTCTGCCAAAATTTAGAAATAAAATTATTAAAATTGACCTGTGATCGACTGCCCGCTTCTAATTTAATTGTATACATAATATTTTAAAATTAAATAAATAATGATAAATAATGTTAATTCGTTGTAGGTTATATATTATAATTTAATAATAATAGTTAGTTTTTTAGTAATAATAATTGAATTTAACTTTATTTAATTTTATTGATATGTTTTACTTTTATTTTTTACTTAAGTTTTGTTTTATGTTCATATTTAATTTTATACATATTTATACTTAGATTCGTCCTTTTTTGTGGATGATGTGCATGCCTGTAAGTGACTTATTTACACAGGACCCTCTCGTGAATGTTTATAATCATTATTATTTTCTTGTAAATAAGTTGTTGGTGTGCCTATATTAAATAAATAAATACTTAAATTAATCAGATGGCTTAAATGGGTACAAATTTACGGAGCCACCAAATTAACTATTTTCGTTGATATTTCATCATGACCCACGCTGATCGTATTTTTCAGTAGTTTGATTATTCTAAACACGTCCTGCGGTATACACGGAGGCATATAAAAATTTTTTTTCTCTATTTGGTATTTTTGAAGTGACTTGATTTCCCGAATCAACAAGTGGGACAACTTTTTCAATAAAGTAGTGATTAAATTCGCTGGCTATTTTCTGGGGATCTGTTATTGAATCACCATTTACTTTTATTTTTGGGATTAGATTTCGTGGTATGTTATGTTTTGAGTTATTGATAATTTTCCAACTGGTTTTAGATTGATTATTCGATTGTTTTATTATATAGTTATTCTGTGCATATTGCGTTAGTTGCATAATTTTCTTAAATAATTTAGAGTATTTAGTCAAGTTATATTTATTAGTTTCATTTGGGTTACGTCTGTATTGCCATAAAAGTTGTCGCTTCTTTTTGCTGCACATTTTAATACCTCGTGATACCCACTTTGATTTAATTACCGTATGTATGGTTACCGACACTTCAGGAAAGCATAAATGGTAGAAAAGCGAAAATGTTTCTATAAATGTGTTGTAGACTATGTTAGGATCACTTATTTCGTATATTTCAGAGAATGATAATCTACGCAGATATATGATATCATGGAATTTTGAAATATTTTCTGATTTATAATCACGTCTATACGCCAGTATCTTAAAGAGAAACAAAGTAAACAGTTTTTGACGGGTATTTTTTATTAATTGCGCTGTGTGGTCAGATAGCGCGAATTCAAGTACTTCTACTTTACAGGCTCTTTTAAAGTTATGTACAATATTATCTATACATTTTTGACTCCTTATTCTAGTGGGCTGATTAACAGATAATCTTAAATTATAACTCAGTAGGAGATATTCAAAATCTAAAGTTTGGTAAGATTTTTAAAAAATATTTACATTGAAATCTCCTGCTATAATAATATTACGAAAAGATTTATTGTTAAGTTCTTGTAAAAATATATGTAGTTTTTCCATAAACACATTTAAATTATTGGCGTTTCGAACTCTATAAATACAAGCTATTACAATTTTATAGTTAATCAATTCTATGGCACAACATTCAAAAACACCGGATTCTGCCATTTTTGTAATTTGATTCATTTCCTTATATTGAAGTCCGTTTCTTACTAGTATGCATGCTCCACCTCTTTTACTTTCTTTTCTTGTATAGCACGCCGCAAGCTGATGATTAGGTATATTTAGATACTGTTCATAGCCCTCCATAATAAAATGTTCTGTCATGCATAGAATGTCCACACATGATTTTGTGTCTGCTAACTCTTCTAGGCAAACTGTTATTGCATCTGATTTTGTTAACAATCCTGCAATATTTTGATGCATTATATGTAAATACTTAGTTACGAAAAAAGCTTGCTGATTGATAATTAAAAGTGTCGTCTTTATTATTATCCGCAGAAACTTCGTCACAAGTAGCAAATGCATTGCTGTTAGTATCACTAAAGTTATTCATGCGAGAGTATTCAATGTCAGTGATTAGAGCTTTTATATCTTCAAAAATTGTTCTCATTGCAGTGTTGTTCAAGTATTGCTTCAAGTATGCTGGAACAGCCATAAGCTGGATGTCGAAAAAGCAAAAGTCTGTGACACTATCGATTGCTGAAGCAGAATATGTTGCCTTGACAGAAGCTGCGAAAGAGGCTATTCATTTGAAAAGTCTATTCAAAGATCTTGGGGCTAGTCATCAAACCATAACTATATTAGACGACAATATTAGACACAATGGTCACTTCCAAGTCCAAACACATTGACATAAAAATGCATTTTATACGATACTGCATAATGGTATACATACTCGTAGATACTGCATAAGGATACTGCATAGTAATAAAGGTCAGTTATCTGCGAACCGAAGATATGGAGGCAGATATCCTAACCAAAGCCTTAGCTGTTGAAATTGCGGAGCGGCTTAGGAGTTTCCTGAACTCCTGATGATCACGTCGATGCTGTGAAGAGGAGTGTGAGTACTGGCCATCCGGTACCAAGTGACACTGCATGTCGTTTGTATTTACCCTGTATTCTATGATTTTACCTTAGTTACATATAAAAGTAATAAAAAATATATAAAATCAAAATAAAAGAATTCAAATGATCATGTATGTATATAGGGTTTTCGTATAAAATGCATTTTTATGTCAATGTGTTTGGACTTGGAAGTGACCATTGTGTTTTTGATAATTATTGAAATTGTTATGCGTTTCGTACGATTTGTAGTGAATTTGGGGTATATTTCATTGTCGTTCATTTCAAGCATTTTTTTTTTGTATGGCTGATGGGCATTCCCCTTTGATTTGCCATGTGAGTGCTTCAGATAAGTTAACAAAACTTCGAGTTAAAAAGACCTACCAAAATAGGTATCTATAATATAATGGAAATGGATATGGCTTTGTCTCTGTTATGTATCTTAACTCATGTGACCTGAGGGTTTAGATTAAGTGACATTCCATCAGCACATGCGCCTGTCGGAATTCTAAAATTTTGGGGTTTAATGTCATTTCAATAGTGTCCCTAAATTCCATACATTTTTGACGTTTTTAAAATCACCATTTTTCTAACGGACAGTTAAAATAAAAACGTTGTCGTGTCGTTGTCAGCGTTGCTCGTCTCAATAAATAAGAAGAGAAGAGATCCAGAATAGATTAAAGTGACTTCTCTTTTACTTTAATTTTTTATATAAAGTATTTATATGTTCTGAATTTATGATTGAATACTAAGTATACTCGTCAAAAGTCTATATGAATAATTTGTTTTCTAGATGTTAAAAAATTGCTTTATATTTGAAAATATAAAATAAAATCGGCGGAAACATGTTATGTTACACACTTTTGATATTATTCTTCTATCCTTGCTAAATTTCGTTTATGACTCATACGCAAGTAGTGCTATCTCTGTTGGTCATAGATTTTAAAACACTAACAATTCCATCGTAAAACAACTTTTTTATACTTGTCTTGTCTTTCCGAATTTTTGGAAGTGTAAAAAATATGTTAAATAAATTTATATATTTTATACTATAGAAAGCTCGCACTCTGAAATGGAAAATTAAAGAGAGGGTTACTAGGCCTATCATGTACTCTGTGCGTACGTAGCATCTTGCTGCCGATGAGTGCTTAGGTACTAATCGCGCTGATTTTTAATGCACCGACCGACGATGTTGGTGCATGAAACGTCTATTTATATGTATTTCGTCATTAAGTCAAATAGCTTTAAGTAAAATTTAAGTTCGGCATGGATAATTATGTGACTGTTGAGTAATATCGAATAGAAGTACAATGTGATCAAAACTGTGATCAAATTTTTTTAATGGGACGTAAATTTTACAGCAGAATATTTTTAGTAGACAGCAAATATTTAGGAATATGTATTTAGATGCTCGTAGTTTATAATAATTACACAAGTAGATATTTGTTTCACAGTCGGGTGGATGGATTCTAAACTATTATTTTACATTACTACATTCATACTTTCGATTCTTAATTTTTACGTGGCTGTAAAACTATTTTTATATGTACTAAAGTATAAAGCATTAAGTACCTAGTGCTGAACGTTATGCAATTAAAATTGAAATAGTGTTCTGTGTGACTAACTTAGTTTGTAGTAAACATTATTTTAAAGATAAGAGAAAAAATATGTTTAAAATTCTGAAACAATGTTGTTTTGTTGACTACAACAGCATATTGGGCTGGGTGAGTCAAAATATCTCATGACATCCAGCATATAATCAGTTACAGCATTTCCGAGAACAACGTGTGGTTCTTTATGACTTATAAGAAGCTGTTTTGTATGTCGCGCTTCCACAAGTAATTAGTAATGTTAATAATAATGACTTATTGTGTAGCAACCGGAGCGGTAGGAGTCGTTCAAGTGTCGTGTCGTTAGTTCGCACAGAGGCGAGGGCGGGCGCGCTCCGCGGTCGTCTCAAGATCAAGGTCGCGCGGCAGACGCGCGGCAAGGTCACCGGGCTCCCCCCTCCCGCGCACTCCCCCTCCACTGCACCCCGCTTCCCCGCGCGCTCGCCTCTCACGCGCGCAAATATTTGCGACCGTCTGTCCTCCACGACCGATACGCCGAGGTCAGCCCGTCACAGACCTTGAAGTAATATTATCCGACCTCTCCAGCTTGAAAGACGAGATCGTATTTTTATCGGTCAGTTTAATAAATCCATAAATTATAGGTAGTTAGGTACCTACCAGGTGTGGGGTATGAATTAAGTCTACTTACTTTATATGCCTTTGTTAACCTACAGTAAATATGTTCAGTACATAATGATATAGGATGATAAATAATGGGAGGATATTGAAAATAATTTGTCTCCAATCCACTTGAATCTCTGTAGTATACAAAAATTGTTTTAAAAAGGTTTTATTATTATGCTATATACACATATATAGATATTTTTATACATTTTCACATACAGTTGGTACCTACCAAGAACAATTATATACTTCATTTAAAAACAAACAACAAAAGAGCTTTAAAAAGTTCAATCGACATCATTTGTGTGAAGCAGAAACTGAAAAGGTTGTGGTCACGGCCACCCAAAAGTTAGTAAAGTGTGAGTCGAATTACGGACTCTGTTACTAATACTATCGATACCTTGCGCGTTAACAAAGGAGATGCTTACAAAATGTATGACAAATCGAGCTAGAACTTGTACAGTGATAATCTCCGAAGACAAAGCCGTAGAGCGAAAATGAAAGTATGTACCTCAGGTTGGTCATCAAGTTAATTGTTGACTTACGCTGCACAGCTTTAGATTAAAGTAAACTTGTAAGTTTACTTTAATATAAAGCTAACACGTATCAAAAGCGCTCTTGTGTTGTAACACAAGAGCGCTTTTGATACGTTTTATTTTTTCGTTCGTTCATACAGTCGTACGTACTTAGTTTATTTGTGACTTAAAAATAGTCTTGGAAGCAAAAATGCACTTGAGCGAGCAGTGTGTTGGATAGGGATTTGGGATGTGAATTTTAAATGAAATAATAAATAAAATCTGTCAAAGCTGGCGTTGCACGGCTGAATAAAAGGCCTGATACATGAGGCAGTAAGAACTTCTCGATACAGATCGTATTCAAGTGAGGAAGTTCCTTTCTCTGAGGATTTAACCACCGGTAGCTTGGACCCTGCTCCCGATATCCGTGGACCACTATTTTTCATATTTTAAAATGTTTTTTTTTTTAAATGTAATTTGTGTATAGAAAAATATAAAAAAATGCATTTTTTTTAAATTATAAACAGAACCCATATTCCCTACAGGAGACTGAAATAGAGATTACATTACATTAATTTACAAAACACAATATTTATTTATATTAAATTGACATAATAATAATACACGTTTATTTCGGACTTCCTAAAATCCATATAGTGTAAGTAGCATAAAATAATATAGCTACAATGTAGTGTTGGTACCTATTAATCTATTTACAAAATGTCATAGAATTAGAGAGTTAAAGCTCTCCACCACTGTTCACAGCATGTTCTTGGGACTGTCTCTCCCTCGCTTCAACAGAGATACAGCTATCTTCATGTAAAGAATCGTATGAGAGCCATCAGTGCGGGCTTGCGCGAACATCTCTGATGCGCTTTAGTAGCGAGATAGTTCCGACAATAATTTACATATATTCAGTTCTAGCGATCTTGTATAGTACTTAGTCCATATATTACACGTGTACATTATCTGGCACTAAGATATAAAAAGTGTAAGTTTTACTTATTCAATGCTGTACAGCGAGCAAATATACCAACCAACCATATTACTCCGGACCGCGGCTAGTGCCCTGCACTCTCTTTTCAACCGACGACAAAAAGGAGGAGGTTATCAATTTGATGCGTATATATATTTTTTATGTATGATCACCGATTACTCAAAGACGGCTGAACCGATTTGGAAAATTCTTTTTTTGTTTGAAAGGGTATACTTTGAAATTGGTCCCATTGTCACCAAGTCAGGTTCTGATGATCGAATCCTGGAGAAATCGAGGGAACTCTTCAAATATGCACACCTATGGCGTTTTGGGTATTTCTTACAGTAACTTGTGCAGTTGCTCTCAAAAAGTACCATTTGGGGAAGTGGAACTGATGATGAAGACCACAGATGGCCGCCGAAACTACTCAATAATAAGTATTTCGTGGATTGCGATTCGATTACTTGAATATGGATGTTAAGCACTTTACACTCGTCACAATGCATATGGTGATGTAGAGCTGATGGTGAAGTACCAGGAGAACTCCTCAACAATTAACGGCCCAGCATTGGGAAAAGCAATATTTTGTAAAATGTTATAAGTAGTTGATATTTAGGCTCTAATAACTAGGTAAATTAAAAATCGATAACTAAAAAGAGTGAAATAAAAACTATTTACAAAAAAATTAAACCGACTCCCAAAAAACACTGCAAAGTGAAAAATAACTTTAATTTCAGAAGTTGGTGCCAAAAAGGAAAATATGAAACTAAAGACACCGACTACCGAAATTAAAGTTATTTTTCACTTTGCCGTGTTTTTTGGGAGTCGGTTTAATTTTTTGGTAAAAAGTTTTTTAACATCTACATTGTTCTTAAAGACGTCGGCTTGAAAGTGCCCTAGATATCAAAAGGTGGACACTCCCTTTATTGTCACCCCATTTAATTTGAATTCATAACGACCTTCACATTGCTAGCCGCTGACCTTAAAGACCATATACTGACACTTCTTTACATTATAAATTAAATTTAAATATAATTTAATCCATGCACGGCAGTGTAAGCTTCACACATTTGAAGTAACTCTCTGATAAATGATAATGTATTTATTTATTAGGATCTCCAACAAAAGATATATACATACAGGACATGGTAAATATTAATGTACTACCATAGTTATTAATTACGTTAGTACCCTTACTACACCTTTACTTACAGGAGACCATAGCATGCAAAAAAAATACAACTAAACTAACAAGTCGTTTTAGCCAACGTGTTATATTGCCTACAATTTACAGAGACTTGGTACGGTGGCAGAATGCCCCAGGTCTGTTTTTGAGCCGGGGAATCCAAATCCGAGGGAATCCGAGTTAGAATTTGAATGGGAAATGAGCTCAGAAGTTCACTGCGATCTATCGTTCCGTTCAATATCTTATGTAGGATAATGCAGTCCAGTTTCTTCCTACGACTAACTAGAGTGTATATGTGATAGTGTCCTAACCTATCAGATTAGCTCGTAAGTTGCTTAGCCAAGTGATCACTATAGCTCTGGAGGTATTTAAGAATGGAATTTGAGAGCCAAGGTTTTTTTTTATTTGTCATATGACTTACCTACGCAGTAAATATAACACAGGGCATAGTTGCATGTAAGACGGGTCTAAAATGTTTGTGTCCATTTCTTATATTAGGATAATGTTTTGAAAAATTTTACACATAAAAATATGAGAACATGGAATGATGAGCGAGCAACGCGAGTTCAAATACCTACCTAGAAAACTCAAGCTTAGGTTTTTAAAATAAATGGCATCAAAAATATCAGGAGCATATCATCATACAACAGTGTATGTATGTATATGTATAAGAATTGGTCTGATAAAATCTTTCCTAGGCAGTTGAGGCTCGCACCCAAGATACGATTTATTCAGCGTAGATATACCCGAAAACTATGTCTATCGCTTTGTTTTATTAGTTTGGCCCGAATATTTCATAGGAGGAGAAATTCCCGTATTTTTCCATAACGTTCGTATTCCCAATCAATCAATTATTTATTTGCACGGATGCAGGTTATATTAAAAATACATATACATTTGCCCTAATTTTCATCCTATTAGTTTTTATTAGTTGCTTAGATGAACTTAAATGTGAGTTTCCTTTAAGTACGTGAATTGACCTTCGGCCTATCGACCTCAATTAGGTTTTGCCCACCGATATATCCGCCCTTAGCATCAGACAAATATAGATAAAAGTAATAACTAATAAGATAAGAAATTACACTAGAAAATGTATTGAATGTTTATACTTATTGCCTATAATATTGTGCTAGTCTATCCTGTGTTAGCGCATACCGAAAAGTAATATCCATTAGACAGATTAAGATTAGCAGATATTATGTCGCTGTACCAATGCCGGGGAGAAGGCTATAATTTATTATTTTAATTTAAGGATTTTTTGTATTGATGTATTTTAATTTTGTATTTTGTTTTAATTTGTGATTATTGGTTTAATTTAATATTATTTTGTGTTTGACTATGTTATTATAATAGTATTTGTTATTTAAATTAATGGCAATGGGTGTAATTTACCTGCAATAAATAAATTGATTTATTAGTCGAATCTAACCATGATTATTACGAATATGAAATTGGACATAGATGAATAGAATGTAGTAGGTAAGCAATTGTTAGCATCCGATTACTTTTTAACGCACAGTGAACTTACATTGATTATTATTAAGGCATTATTTCAAGTCGTATGTTAATTTATTAATAACAAATCATTTTATATCAGCTTGTGGCCAGCCACGCGGATACGTGGCCGTCTGTTCTCTGACTTATGCTCGGGTTCTGCGAATTATTTTTAAAGCGAAAAAAGTCATTCGCAAAAAATAGGGCTTAGTACAATTCAAAATGAATTAAAGACACGTATTTACTTCGGACAATTTTTACTGTATATTTACGCATTTACATAAATGCAACAAGAATGTAACGTGGGATAATAGGTATCTGGTAAAATGCCAAAACAAAACGCGTCATGTTTTTCAAGTTGTTTGTGCAATTGTATATTATGTCTATTTTATGTGTATCATTCGCACGTTATCAGATTGATAATGAACTGTGCACAAGTATGTCCCGGCCGCTCTAGATGAGAGCGGGCTTTAGAGAGCCACGGAGCAGTTCCACGTGGCGCAATCGATGTCATTAATTTCTCCGCAGCTGTACAGTCGAGCGCAGAAGTCACACTGACTCATGGCACTGGTGATACATTTGTAATAAGATGTATTATCTGAAAACAAATGAGATCAGTAAGAGTGCTCCTAATGTTAATAGCAAGTGGGGGACTCAAAGACGTTCCGAATGTCTGTTTCTTTCCCAGGATTTTATAATATGTATGCGGTATAATGTATGAACTTGGGGTTGAAATACGTAAAAACCGTAACGGCGCGCCGAAGCAAACTCGCAGAGTCGTCCTATTAGACGGTCATAATTAAATGAAGTATTTAAGTTTTTCATTATATTTCTTACTAGCAATCGTGCGGGGCTTCGCTCCCGTCGACTTTATCACGATAAAAACATAACCCCCTTCTTTTGTAGTCGGGTAAAAAGTAGCCTATAAGCTTCCCCAAGCTTCATGTTACTTCCATACCAAATTTCATCCAAATACACCTAGTACTTTCGAAGATTAGCCCTTACAAACAAACTTACAAACAAATGTTACCTCTTTATAATATTAGTATAGATTGGCTAGTATAGAGAGGCTTCAACATGGCAAATTAAAGTCGAATTAAGCCCACAAAAGAAAATTTCTAGTACGTCCTCTATTTGCAGTCGGCTGGTTTCTGCACAAAATAATTTTATATTGACTGCAGAGCCTTAAAATATATTTCAGATTCAGCTTTGTTTGTACAAATGTACATTTTTAAGGACACCTTTCATTATTCACAAGGATTTTAAAGAAAAAAAAAAGACAATGAATGTCCATAGGCAAAGGTCGCTAAAGCATATTGAATACGTTCACTTAAAGTTCGCCTTGATCTGCGTGGAGATTTAGGTACGTTGTATATTTTCTCATAACTGACATTTGCATAATTGTATATTATTTGTTTAAATTTATCGTTTAAAAATGTAAATAAATACCTACTTTACAGTAATTAACAGGAACCTCAACCTATGATACTCTTTAGGAGTACATTGATGTTGTTGCGTTGAGTAATACTGCCGGAGAAATATGTCGCTCGGAGACATAATCGTAACTTTTTCAAGCTAGGTCTCATCGGGCTGTGCTGATGAGCCACGCACACGCAGCAATGGGGCCAAGGTTCCAATGAATTATGTAGTATATGGTATTATTCGGGCGGGATGTGTGTCAGTGCTCCGATTTCGCGGTCATAACGTTAATAATAGCAGCTGAAGGTTTCATTCGACAAGAGGAGGTCACTTCTTCTGCGGCTGTTTCCGGATTATTCATTGTTATTCTAATTTAGCTTACACACAGTCGGAATTGCTTTTAACTGCTGCTAGCTGTTTCGCTAGTGTCACTTTCATTTAGAAGGCATATTCCTAGTTTCCTACTTCTGTATGGCCTACTGGCTCATGGCGGGGGGTTTATGGCTGATTACCATAACTAATAATTTATAGACACACTTATGAATTAGTTTGTTTCTACTTTCTCGGTTATATATGCAAGTATTGATCCGTTTAATAAATCTGCCAGTGCATATTTCACTAACACTCAGTACCATGTGCTTCGTTCAAAACACAAAAGTGAGCCGTCCATTTCAGTTTTCATTAACTTCTAAATGTTACTTATATCTGAGATTATTAGAAACAAAGCTGTTCCTGATTTTAATACCGACATATTTTTAAATAGACTAATTAAAAAATAATAAAGCTGCATAAATACGCAGCGTGTGGTCTTCGGAATGTTAACAAAGAACAGTAATTATTGTAGAACAGTGGCAAACTAGGACATAATATTTATATGAAAGGCGTCGGCGAGCGCGGCGAGCAGCCGGCAGTCGATTCCCAAATGAGGTCAGTAGAACACGAGGCATTACACTTGACCTCTTTCTGTCGAGTCCTTACCTCCGCCAGACCTTCACACTTTTTACAACGCTTTTACGAGCTAGGTCGGGCCAATTAAGTTTCGTCGAATGCTCGCATTTAACAATGACGCTCCCGTTCTGACAGCATTAGGGCAGATGCGATGCGAGTGTGGCCAGGAGACCCGCGATCGCGACCTGCGGCCCTACAGCTCGCCGCCGCGCACACTTGACACACATTCGTTTCAATGACTATTGATATTTGTTTTTTGTTGATTGCCATATGCATATCTTTCAATCTATTATTGTGAACACATGTATGAATTATATAACATTCATACCGACTTAGTTATTAGTTATTACTAATAACTTTACAAACTACTTGTTTATAACGTGACGCAAGTTTATTTCTTGTATACGCAAGTAGATATGAAAATTTCTGCGATTATACGACGTATTTGCTAACGTTATATCATCTATATATATAAAAATCAATTGCTGTTCGTTAGTCTCGCTAAAACTCGAGAACGGCTGGACCGATTTCAATAATTCTTTTTGTATCGTGTTCCCTATCATACAGGGAAGGTTCAAAAGGTGTGAAAATATAAAAAAGTAGGGGTAGGGGTAGGGTAGGGGTAGGGTTGGTGTAGGGTAGGGGTAGTGTAGGTGTAGGGTAAGGGTAGGGGTAGGTTAGGGTAAGGGTACGGTACGGGTAGGGTAGGGTAGGGTTAGGGTAGGGGTTGGGTATTGGTAGGGTAGGGTAGGGTAGGGGTAGTGTAGGGTTTGGGTAGGGTAGAGGTAGAGTAAGGTATGGGTAGGGTATCGGTAGGATAGGGGTAGTGGTATCGGTTGGGTAGGGGTAGGATACCACGCGAACGAAGTCGTGGCGGGTCAGCTAGTGTTTAATAAAAATCTGAAGTACCTACCACGCGCACGTTAATATAGGTACCTCATTGTTACCTACGTACAAACTCTAAACAGCACAGCGCGTGAAACTTAGCCAGCTTGCCCGGTATTGTTTACAATTCTAAACTTGATAATTAAACACATTGACGTCTGAAAAAAGAACTGTGTAAGCAAGGCCGAGTTAACCTTGAATCAATAAATAGTTTTATTATTTTTGCATGAACAGAATCACAGAGACAAACACGGAAGCGGTCGCCGTTCAGCAGTAAGCGTCACGATTACTACGCACAGCGCAGCATTACGACTGTAGCATATTTACCAATCATGACACTATGTAAAATAAAGACTTTTGAACTCAACAGAGTAAAGCTTTATTGATGAAAATAACACAAAGGCCTATAAATACTCTGTCTTCAATTCGTTACGCTTCCTTAATTAATACAGTTCACAATAAATGGTATTACAGGATGGCACATGTGACATGACACGGGATTATATTATAGTACACTTATTTATATATCTAAGATTAAGGAAACGAGGTATACAAAAGTGGTTTAAAGTGGTTTAAACAGGCGCCACCTTATTTTTTTGGAGAGGCGAGGCGCTACCTACCTTTTGGGCACAAACAAAATTTTTATCTTACAATTTTTTACATTGTTATCTATTGAGGTTGTGCGAATCCTATGTTCATGTAATATAAGTGGGCCAGTGCTGCACTCCCTGATAATAAAATATGCCACGAGAAGTGCCTGGATGTCAGTTGCGACAAAGAACTCGTACAGTGTCTTCCTAGAACAACAGATTGCTTGTATAAAAGAACACATACAGCTCTTTCATTGGCAGTGGGCGTCGGCTGGTGACACATTATCGTTTCCACAAATATTTTTTGTTGTTTTCCATGTAATATTGTGCAACTATGTATGTTTGATATCTTAGTGACTAGGTATAAACACATTGTATAGTTATATACAAATAAATATAAATCCATTTTTCCTCATAAATTAAGACACGGTTGCAAGTTTCTCTTTCTATTGCAGCCGCACAATGATTTTACCCATCCTGATTTAAATGGGTAACTGAATATAAATTATATTAAAAAAACTAGAACATGTACCTATATATACTTGAATATGACTACTAGTTGTATATGTACATAATATATTGGATTGTGGAGCGGCTATTAAAAATGTTAGCTGAAGCTAAAACTCTCATACTATGCCACCGTGTCATCTATAGGCTCAACCTGGTGAGTTTCTGTGTTTATACATAAGATGGTAATATGCATGTCAAGTATTTTCATGAAAGCGAAGTTATAAAAGCGTGTCAACATGGTCAACATGAAGTGTGTTATTAAAATTTTAGGTCGCGTGCCGCTTATCTAGCGAAAGTGTGAATATTGAACTATTCGGCACAATGTGCAGGGATCAACAATTTACATGGTGGAATGAAAATGAGTGTGTCAACCCTGGTGGTTGGCGGTGCTAGAACGTGAAACTGATAGCTTGGCGAAAGTCAACAAGCGTTAGATAAGGCGGGGAGGGCACGGGCGCGGGTGTCGCGCGCTGTCCATAACCGCGCACTCGCCACCGCTCTATCGTTCAAGAGTAAGGTCATTCGTTCCATCTAGTGTCGTACGTCGCTCTGGGGCTATCACTGTTTACTCTACGATTCTAAACACAATGTGTACAAGTTCACTCGTTATGTATTCAGATAAACTTGCTACAATTATCACCAATTATAGTCCACTAAACATTCGCATTGCAAAACAAAATAGGCTATTGATGTAACATCGTGAGCATGTATTTTAGTATGTTATAATGGCTGACTGAGTAACATCAATACGAAAAGTAATATAAAATCATAAAAAGCGGTTACGTATGTACGGTATTGTTACACTAAGTAAGAGTTTTAGGTAGACGGAATATTATGAATAATATTGTGGCGGTTAAATCATCATCTGCCTAGCTGATCGCCAACATTTTTGAGGTCAGCTGTCAGTCTATCCGGATACAGCTGGGTACCCATATATTATTTGAGCGACCGCCTATCTGACCTCAACTACCCAGTAACTGGGTAACACAATACACCCTGGAAGACAGGTGTCATATTATCGGGCTTTCTGATTATATACTGTAACAACTGTTAATGATGTTACCAGGACCAAAACTTGTTTTCCGAGGTATGGAGGGATTTATATATTTTGAGATAGGCATACCATCTAGGGATTGAATTCGGTAATGGTTTTCCAAGCATGAAGGTCAACGCGTGCAGCTGTTATAATTAAGCCACGAGCTCCACAACACACACATTAGGTACCAACTAGTCCTTATTTAATATCAGTTGGCGCGGGCGGCATCAATAAACATCTCTTAAGCGGTAGCGAGTACGCGGACTGTACGTCCATCTGAGCCTGTTTATATATCAAAAGAAAACAATCGAGGTCTACCTTGCGAATGTTTAACAAACGGTGTTGCGCAACAAAGGCGAACAATGGCCGTCGGGGTGGATGTTGCCAAAACATTGGATAATAATCGAGATCGGCTTGCAGCTCTCACATGGCTTGCACTTGCGTAAATAATTACTGCAGCAGGATTAGATCATTGCGTTAAGTCTTGAACAGATTTTTTTTTTTAAATTTAAGTAGCTAGATTTGAAAAAAAAAATTATATGTTTTGCCACACACAATTTTAAGACCAAGCTTGACTGACTAGTCCTTTTAAATGCCAACCGATGTTTGCCAAGACCAAGTTACTACTTATATTTTAAGCCATGAAGAATCTCTCTCTCTCTAGCTTATAAAATTAATTGAGGCTTTAGTGCTAGTTATGAACACATAATCCAGTAATTAAAGAACCGGAAAGTAACAAATGATGACGTCACAAAGGGTGATTATGATTCTGATAGAGACCTTTATATTCCCGCCTAGTGATATCGATTCATGACTTTTATCGCTTCCGCCCACTATGTCTCAGGATAGTTTAAATCTTCTATTTTTGGTAATGAACTATTAAAGTTGATATAATGTAGGCGTTTTATCTTTGGCTATGATAATTCTTAGTATTTCATTAATAAATTCATGGAGTGCTACTTCCTGGGTGTTAGTATCATGTCAAGTGCTCCCAGTACTTCTCAGTAAAAATCCCTCACCGAAATACTAGGAAACTATTCCAGTGCTATCGTCAAGCGTTGATTAAAGTAATGAAGTGTTTGTCTGCCTGTCACCAATGAGTCAAGGGATCACGTGTGATCCTAGTTACGCCTCAACAAGTAATACCTATAGGTACCATATGATTAATTTATTATTATATTTCATCTCACATTTCCGCGTCTGATATTTTAGTTAAACATATATCGTCGTAAATTAACCCGCTTTTGTATATATTCCACAAACATCTGCATACGACCTTCAATCTTTTCCGCAATTCGTAATCTTGTTGTGAAGATGTTCTAGTAGTTGTAGTTTCGTACAATCTTATAGCGATTATTAATACCAGAAGTCATAGTTCCTTACATTTTACTTCACAACCTTTTTGTGCTAATGTGATTATTTGATTAATTTTAATGTACAAGAGAACGCGGGGGTCACAGCGCGCGGACTAGGTGAAGGGGGAGGGGGGAGGAGGAGAGGTGTACGTGTGTGCGTTGTTGTCGAATAATATTTTTTCGCACACACAAGGTCGAGGTCATATCGCTTGACTTCCTAGATAGGCAGCGAGCGACCTCGGTCGCAGTCGCCGCTCGCGCCCGCTGCCTGCCTGGGTATCGTCCGCCCGCCCCAAACAGGACAATCCATTCTGAAACTTTTAAATTTTCCTTTGCAGTTTATTTTAATTCTTTTGCGGTTATCTTTGCTGGTTTCCTATGATGCTTATCGTAGAAAATAACGAACGATTACAGTATTGCGACGTTTTTATTTCACTGACACGTGCTGCTGTTATGATATCACAGTTATTTTTATCCTTGAACAAATATTTCGGTTTTATATTACGTAAAAACGTTTAATCTTTATATTTTTTTATCTGATATTGTTTAAATATGATTCCGGCAGTTCCTCATCACGTAGCTTCGTGTCTACATAACACTCGCGAAATATGTATGCGGATAAAAATATCCAGGGTCAGGCTCAAGGTCTCGCTGCTTTTCTGATTAGGCGATAAGAAAGAACAATGTCACAGTAATTTGGAACGTTTGTTTTCGTGAATACGTTTCAATTTAGTCTGCAAAAATTCTGCTAAATTAAAAAAAAAAAAACAATAACGGTATTTGCTGATATTTTTTTTTTGTACAAGGTTACACAGCTTACATGTATGTATAAAAAGTATGAAACTATACCTACTTAGCTACAGGGTAAATATGATTATATTGTATACCGCAATACCCCGTCCGTAATCCCGCAGGGTGTTGTTTCAGTATCCATCATTGTGTGGCAACCGTGTTTCTGCTACAAGGAACTGCAGTAAATCATATTACAATGTCGTGGTGGCGCGCGGCAGAGCGACAAGGATGAGGTCAATGTAATACGCGTCGCAGAGATAGCGTCAACACCTTGGGACCAAGGAATCACACATAGTAAACTTACCTATCCTTACAAAGTTCCCACTTTGATAGACCAAACACTGGCTTTGGGTAGTTCTGATCCGGTAAAGATCTCAGACGGTGTTGCGTTATTCGGTGGTGTGCCGAGCGTCGTATGATCCGGCGGGCTCGGTTGCGGTCCGGCTCGGTCGCAGGCCGGGTGACGGCGCAGGCCAATGTCAGGCGACCTTGTCATGTATGACATTGGCGCGACACGGACGCTTCCTGTTATCTCATTTACGATACTTCTCGTCACTCGCGACCGGCATTAATCATTATTGAAACAAAGAATGACCACTCACGGTAATTGTAATTAACACGCGTTGACCTTGGCGGACTCATTATCTCGGCCACCTTGGTCACCATACTGTGCTACGTCACAAAGGACTTTATTAACTATGTACGTAAACAGGAATATTTTCCTCGATCATTGTTTTTACTACGCTATGTAGGTATATTGAGTCGAAGCCGGACAACTAGGAAGTTATTTTTATTCATCGTACTCATATAATGTAGAGATTATTGCTGATAATTGTGATATTTATGGTTTTGCATGGAATATAAATGACGTCCTGTGTGACTTGAAATCGATACAATGATCTTCCAATTAATTCAGTATCTGTGTACTGTGATTATACTCTCTGACTGTGCCCTTGTCTAGCGGTGGGATGAAACAGGCGAACAGTAACTACGCCACGTTATACGATGGCATTCATATTATATTTATGTAAACTCCAATATAATACCACATTTATCATAGCATTAACGATTCTTGCTTTGTCAAGAATATAGGAATAAAAATTCAGTTGTCTTGACAAGATAATAAATTGAAGAAGATTAATACGAACATCCAATAGTCATAAAAGAACTAGCCTTGACTGATGGTGCGAGTAAGTCGTAGAGCACCATAAACGTTAGTCTCGGTTCAACTGAAGGCCAGATAGAAATCCAATTGGAGTGCCACGTACTCGAAGGTAACGGAATAAATCGGGGATTGAAACGCAAATGCAGTACAGCGTATAGGGCAAGATGAGACGTCACCGCAATAAAGAGTGCGCAGCGAGCACTGCGCAAACATGTTTACCGGCGCGTTCTCAAAGTTCAAGGCCCTGCTAATGACCAATGAGAAACATTGTACTTTCATGTGAAGGTTCCTTCAAGGACATATTCAAGATTTTTTACATTTTTCCACCAAATTGTTTGACCTTCTCAGTTCTTTGGTAGGTATGCACGAACACCTCTACAGGACACGAAGTTCCAGGTTCGATTCTTACGAATGGCAAAGTGTTATTCGACTTCGAAGAATGTTGAGGAGCTTGAATATCTGGTGAGAAAACGTAAGAGCCACTAGGTATTTCTTGCTTTTTAGGGTTCCGTAGCCAAAGGGCAAACAACGGAGCCCTTATAGTTTCATCATGTCTGTCCGTCTGTCTGTCTGTCTGTCTGTCTGTCTGTCTGTCTGTCTGTCTGTCTGTCCGTGTCTGTCCGTCTGTCTGTCTGTCTGTCTGTCTGTCTGTCTGTCCGTCCGTCCGTCCGTCCGTATTTTCAAGTCATTTTATTTCGAAACTATTAAGACTGTACATGTGAAACTTGGTAGGTAGATGTATTCTGTGAACCGCTTTCCGAATTTAAGAAAAAAATTAAAAAATATTTAAAATAAAGGGTGTACATGGAACTAAAACTGAGAATATTATTTTTTCATGAAACCTATTCGTGTGTGATATTTATAGACAGATCTTTAAAAATGACAATGAGGTTTGTAAGACCACTTTTTCATAAAGTTAATCGTTTAAAAGACATACGCTTCCAAAGTGGTAAAATGTGTGTCTAACTTCTATAATAACAGAGTGAAAAATCTAAAAATAATATACATATATCTGTTGATCATAATGTAAACTTTCAACCAAAATTACCTAAATTTGATTTAGATCGGGTCAGCAATATATATACAGCATATTTTCTAAAACCGCAAATATAACTTTGTAATTCATACAAACACAGTGAAAAACAAAGTTTTCTGACGTAGTTGTAAAAAATGTAAATAAGCTAGTTTTAAGAAATTTGTAAGGTTTTTTTTTTTGTCAAATAAATATACATATTATATTATATTATTATAGTTACTACGGAACCCTTCACGAGCGAGTCTGACTCGCACTTGGCCAATTATCAACCGACAACAAAAAAAGAATGAGGTTATCAATTCGACGCGTACATAATAGTACATTGTGGTACAAGTGTGTAATGTTGGTGATTACCGCTGAGGCGCCATTGAGACCCGAGCCGTTAGGTGAGGGTCTTAAGAGAGCCGAGGACGACGACGTTTTTCAACACACTTGTGAAGAAAATAATACTAAAATAATAACAATACCAATAATTTCAACAGTGAAAACGAGTAGTGAAAATTTTTTCGCAATGGCGGGAAAAATTAATCAGTTTTCCTATGCGCGCGCATCTAACAGATTGGCCATAGACTAAAAGAATGAGGTTTCTTTTTTTGGCTTTTCTCGGATAGCGTTTTAGCCACGTACAAAGTGGATAATTCAAAGTTTTCTTTATCACAGAAAAAAACAAAAGTTATATTTGAGTGAAAGTTGTATTTATTAAAAACGTACAAGTTGAAATTTATCTATTTAAATACGAAGTTGCATGAAACTAGCAAGCAATAGGTAGGTACATTAATTTATTTGTACTATTGAACACGATCTTTTTTGTTTCGAAACTTTTTTAAAAACAAAGCAACTCAACCAATTAAAAAAAAAACACCTATAACTCACTTGTGAATAATAGTAAACAAAAAGTCACAGTTTGATTACAGGTGTCATTATGTGCCTAATTGCGGTGAAATTAGAGCCATTTTATGAGCAAGTGTGTTGAAAATTATATATATATTTTTTATGTATGATCATGATCACCGATTACTCGAAGACGGCTGAACCGGTTCGGAAAATTCTTTTTTTGTTTGTATTTAAAAGGAAATTTAGGGCAGCCGAAGGAACAGGGTGGGTTTTTAGTCAGTAGAAATCTGACACACCCTTCCGCTTGACCCAGAGCGGAAGAAGTCATTCGATGATTTTCCCACCCCAAAAAAAAAAAAAAAAAAGGATCTGATGATGGAATCTTGGAGAAATCGAGGGAACTCTTCAAATATTATAGGCACACCTATAGTGATTTGAGTATTTTTTATAGTAACTTGTGTAGTTGCATTCTAAAAGCACCATGATGATGAAGACCACAGATGGCCACTGGAACTACTCAATATAAGTAGGAATAATAAGTATTTCATGTGTTCCGCCGTACCCATAATTTTCCCACCTGCACGCCTTCTCTATTGGACCTAATGATTGTCTCTTCACCTAGCAAAGTTGCTGAGTTTGGGCAGCTCACTGCAACCTTTTCTTATCACGACCTCATCTTTCTTTCCTATCGTATCCGATCTCCCAAACGTAAACCTCGCTTCTGCTATTTACGTAATTACAATGGCCTAGATCTTGTTGAGTTAGCAAGTGATGCAAGTGATATCGACTGGACTTCCATAGTCGAAAGCTCCAGTATTGACGAGAAAGTCAGCTATTTCAATTCCGAGCTATTGGGTCTTTATGACAAACATGCGCCGCGTCGGCGAATTAAAGTAAAACATAATCCTGCTCCTTGGATTACTGCTGAAATCAAAGATGCTATTGCTCGTAAGGATAAAGCGAAGAGTAGGTATAGACGTAGATTCACGGAGCAGAATTTTGATCACTTTAAAGCTATGCGTAATCGCTGCAATAGTATGTGTCGAGATGCTAAAAGACGCTATTTCCACGAATCTCTTATTGATCGAAAGTCCTCTGATGTCTGGAAATTTCTAAAGTCAGTTGGCATCGGCAAATCACCCTCTAATACTTGTGCAGATGTTGACATATGTGCTCTTAATAGACACTTTTCTCTTCCTTCTGTTTCTTTTGAACCTAATGTCAAAATATCAACTTTGCAAGAGTTCACTGATTTGCCTTTACCAAATTGCCCAACTTTTAATTTGACTTCTGTTTCTGAAGATGATGTTAAAAAATCTCTACTTTCTATTTCCTCTTCGGCTGTTGGTCATGACAATGTGTGTTCGAGGATGATAATACCTATTCTACCTCAATTGCTCCCCATTCTAACTCACATTGCTAACTATTCCTTATTTTCTGGCTCATTTCCTAGTGCCTGGAAACAGGCACATATAATGCCTGTTCCCAAAATAAACAATCCATCAACCTTATCTCACTTCAGACCCATCTCCATTTTACCTTTCCTTTCTAAAGTTCTCGAACATATTGTTCATGGCCAAGTTTCTAGATACCTTACAGCACACAACCTAATTTCCCCTTTCCAATCTGGATTTCGTACTGGTCACAGCACAGTAACTGCACTTCTGAAAGTCACCGACGATATCCGCTGGGCTATGGACAATAAATCACTCACCGTATTAGTCCTACTTGACTTCAGTTGCGCGTTCAACTCAGTGGATTTTGACATACTTCTTGGAAGTCCTTCGTTCATTTAACTTTTCTCCTTCTGCACTATCCTGGTTTGACTCTTATCTTCGGGGTCGCTCTCAGTGTGTCCGCCTTGATGAAAAAATTTCTGATTGGTGTGATCTCACTGCTGGTGTGCCTCAGGGTGGCGTTCTTTCTCCTCTTCTTTTCTCTATCTTTATTAATACAGTTACTCAGATTATCACCTCGCACTTCCATATCTATGCAGACGTTTTGCAGCTTTACCGACTCTTCTTGCTGGCTGACGCGGACTCGGCGATTAGTGCCATGAATTGTGACTTGGAGAATATTAGTCAGTGGGCTAAATCATACGGATTACAGATTAATCCCTCCAAGTCCCAGGCTATGATCTTGGGTAGTCGATACTATCGCTCTGCACTTGACACTTCCTCTTTGAGGCCATTATCCCTTAACAGCTCGGTCATTGCGTACACGGATGTGGCAAAGAATCTCGGCGTATTACTTGACAGCAATCTTTCTTGGCGAGCGCAAGTAAGTGAGGTTAGTCGAAAGGGGCACTTTTCCTTCCATTCTTTAAAATCCGTTCAAAGCTTCTTGCCTTTCAAAACTAAAATCTCTTTAGCTCAAACTTTAATCCAGCCGATTATTGATTATGCCGATGTCTGCTATTTGGATGCCACTGAGGAGCTCTTATATAAGCTTGAGCGCTTGCAAAACTTGTGTATTCGCTTTGTTTTTGGTCTAAAGAAATACGATCATGTCTCTCAGTTTCGCAAGGATCTCAAGTGGCTCCCTATCCGTCTTCCCAGGAACACTCGAATATTATTCCTTTTGTACAGCATCCTATTCAACCCCGCATATCCTAACTACCTGCGCGATCGTTTTTCATTCACTCGTCCTACTGACGCACTTTGTAGATCCCACCTTAAACTCCATCTCAATTTCCCATCCCATAAAACCCGTTTCTATTCCCACTCCTTCTCCTTTCATGCAGTACGACTGTGGAACTCACTTCCTGCTAAAATCCGGGAAGCTAAATCCATTAATATTTTCAAAAAGCTGGTCAAAGATCATTACCTATCTAACATCCCGTAATTTTATATATTTACTAGCGACCCGCCCCGGCTTCGCACGGGTGCAATGTTTATATTAAATATAGGCAGCGTTCGCGAGAATCGTTAACGTATGGCAGTTTTTTCGACGCCTTACTCCACAATTTTCACTACCACGAAAAATCCTATCTTTTTTCCGGGATAAAATATAGCCTATACGTATTCGGAAGAATTCCTCTAAGTAATGGTAAAAGAAATTTTGAAATCGGTCCATTAGTTTTTGAGCCTATTCAATACAAACATACAAAAATACAAAGGTTTCCTCTTTATAATATTAGTATAGATTATAGGTATATATTTTTGTAGCTTTAATATAAATATGTATTTTAATTCTATGTAGGTATATATTTGTTTATTATATCATTATAGTTTTGTTTTATTTATCGTAACTAGTATTTATACTAGAGGTGTGTCGATCATTCGTTCTTCGTGACCCGGGTCGATCGCGACCCATACGGTAGGTGATCGAGTCAAAATGATTCAATCATATCGATCGTTTGGGTCGCAGCCCGAATCTCGGTCATGCAATCATATTTGATCGAACGATCGAGCTTCAAACTTCGACTCGTGAAGTCGTTACCCATCTTACAGGCTCACGATCAGTGGGAATTTGAAGAATTGAAACCGCAAGCCGCGCATTATCACGCTCGCCCTTTTTATAAGAAAAACGTCTTTAGTTGTTTACTTATAATAGCTACCGTAAGATTAAAAATAGGTACTAAAAAATAATAGATAAGGTTTATTAAAGTTCATTTATAAAATATATAGCGAGTCGATCGTGTTTAACTGGGAACACTGAAAAAAATCCACATAAATTTCATTACCTTTTTTAAGTATCCAGATTACTATCATGACATATCTTGATATCTCTCCAATATATATATAAAACTAAGTACCTAATAAATGGCACAAAAAAACAAGAAGTACCTATTTAAAGTTTAAATGACGTACCTACCTGTGATAGTTTTTGGATGAAGTATTTCATTCAATTGTGAGTATGTCTTGCCTTGTCAATTATAAGTTGGCAGAAGGTAATCGAAAGAACTAAATGCCGCCAAAAATGTACAATATACGCTTTATGTCTTAAAACAAAGATTGAGTGTTTTGTGAAATGTGTATGTTACATTAAGCAGGTAACCAAACCAAACTCAAATACGTACATAAACCAAAACAAAACAGAGCGGTTCAAAAGGTCACGACACGAACTACGCTAAGTATTGATCGAATCATTTCGATCGCGATCCGCGCCCGACGGCGGCGCGGATGTGGGTCACGACCCATAGTAGAGTGAGAAAGTAATACATTAATAGCGCGCCATCTCGTTTTTGGGTCTCCGTTAGAAAGTGACAAACACATGCGCGGTAGTATTTGGTAGAAAGTGATAAACATATTTGTTGTTTGGGTCATTTTGTAAGCAGACAAAAGTGTGTTCTAAATCTTACTACGTATAGTTCAATTTTCTTTTCGATTTCGAGTACCCAAATGATCGAATCTTTTGATGCTTAAAGACTCGATCACTCACGTTCGGGTAGTGATCGAGTCAAAGTGATTCTATCAATCGTGATCGACTCACTTCTAATTTATACACACTGTGTCTATCGTCTCCTCTTGAACTCTCCTGTCGCAGGTCTGCTGGAAGAAATTTCTTAGGAAATAAGCAGCACCTTTGTGCTCTTTTGTCTGTATTTAATTTTTTTTTTGCAAGTGTCATGTGTGTACATAAATAAATAAATAAATAAAATACAAAACTAAAGACACCGACTACCGAAATTAAAGTTATTTTTCACTCTGCGGTGTTTTTTGGGAGTCAATTCAATTTTTTTTAAACATAACGTTAACAGCCATCAGCAACAGACAGTACAGGGTCCAATATTTTATACCTCGCTTTAGGAATTGAAACGTGGATGGTTAGAGGCCATCCATAAATTGTCATCCGTAAATGTCACACGTATTTCATAGTGTTTTACCTCCGTTCTTCTCACAACTGTGCCGTTACATATTTTAGAATTGTTCACCTCGCACATCATGGACTACCCACGTATTTATTTTCTCCTGCTGTTTCAAATCCATCTAAAGGTTGTCTGTAAACATCGCTGTTAGTGATAAAACCGTCTGTTGTAACACCCTTAGTAGTTGACAAGTCCTTATTTAATTCTGTTATGGTTTACAATAAAGAGTATATCTATCTGTAAACCAGCAGCTCGTGGCAACAGCACCGATATTTTTTTAACTTCCTTATGTCGTCTTTATCTAAACACGAAGTTAAGGTAAGATGTAGCTAAATAGATACAGATAAAATTTGAAGTTTTGAAATTTTCGATACTAGGTAGTTCAGATTTGGTATTTTAATACTCCGATATATTAAAATACTATTAAAATACCGTCAAGAAATTTAGGACCTCCTCACATAGCCACACAATGTCACACTTCGATTGACCCCCTACCACCCCCTTAAGTGAGACGTAATTTATGGATTGCCTCTTATGTAATACAAGATATGTAGGTACTCGTATCTAATATTCTGTCAACTTTAAATGGTGGCAAGGTAAATATATAACGACAGTTCCATTCGTATACTCGTACATATGTGGCAGCCAAGCAGCCTATGAAAGCTTCAAAAGTGTCTCATAACTGAAAAGCAATGATGTAAATATAATACAAAGCTGAACTTAAAAAAATATATGCACATACTAAATTAAGGTCAACACAGATTGCCCTATGAAGAAAACTGAACAGTTGCGAGAAATCGGCAGGTGGCTGCGCTTACCACCTGGAACCAACTTTCAAGTGTGTTACTTCGTTACGGGGAGCTCTGACAAACGACGTCCAGGTGTACAGCGAATCTGATACACAGCTTATTGTATCATATGCTCATTCACGTGGTCAGCTGCCTGCCGACGAACTGTTTCATGTTTCAGTTGCTTGCCTAACTAGATCACGCGACGTACGAATTGAATGCTTTTATCTTCTACTATTTGCACTTTGCTGTTATCGGACGAAATGCAAGAAATTAGCTGATATTAATTAGTACTTGCATTATTGCAATATTTGCTCGTATCACGGACACGTGTGACAATTGACGACGTAGGCAGGTAATCTTCTTTGATATAAAATACTAGCACTTCGCCCACGACTTCCTGCGCGTGGATTTCGAAATAATTTAAAGATATGGCACTCAAAAATTAAAATGAATAGCTTTTTAGGTTTGGTTCATTAGTTTCGAAGATCACCCCTACATACGAACTTGTAAACAAATGTTCCTTCTTTATCTTTTATACGTATAAAAATGAATAAGTAGGTGTTCGTTAGTCTAAAACTAGAGAATGGCTGGTCCGAATTTATTCATTATTTCTGTATTTTGTTCCTTCCTAAACAACGAAGGTTTGAAAGTTGAGAAATTCAGAGTCTGTATGGTCAGCTAGTAAGTAATTAAATTGGTTTCAATACATTTTAGTTTTATGCATAATAATACATACTTCATTCATTCTTTTTATGTTAATCTTTATTCATAATGTATATATAATATAAAATACTTAAATACAGATTTTGAACCGCTTTCGACGAAACATGTTCACAATCTCATTTTTAAAAAATCCTTTAGCAACCGAATGTTTTCCACTGGTCCATCCTTATTGTGTATTTCTAAAATGATTTCTTGAAAAAAATTGAAGGTCAAATGAACATTAGCACTGGCCTTGGTTTCATTTCAAAGTCTCGAGGTGATCTCAGACGCGACTTACAACAGCTTATTTAAATTACAATGGTTTTATGTTGTAAAATACCTACATCTACATCTGAATAAATAAAAAAATATTACGTTTAGGTGAATGGCGACTTCCAATAAATACAAAGGCTTATTAATTACACGTATATTTACTGCAGGTAGGTATTTAAATAAATAAAAAATAACCATTATCCTTTTCATACTATCAAATTATTGTCACTACAGTAGTACATCTTACTTCTTCCTAATCTTATCTTACTTTCTTACTAATACTATACTATACTTACTATCCTACTAATCCTACTATCCTTCCTACTAATATTATAAATGTGAAAGTTTGTGAGGATGGATGGATGTTTGTTACTCTTTCACGTAAAAACTACTGAACGGATCTCAATGAAATTTGGTGAGTAGATAGTAGGCATCCTGGAATAACGCATAGGCTACTATTTATCCCGGAATTCCCACGGGATCGGGATTTACGCGGGAAAAACCTCCCACGCGAACGAAGTCGCGGGCAAAAGCTAGTATACTATATATATACTATACTATAATATAATATACTATACTATACTATACTATACTATACTATACTATACTATACTATACTATACTATACTATACTATACTATACTATACTATACTATATACTATACTATCCTACTAATCCTACTATCCTACTTAATATTATAAATGCGAAAGTTTGTGAGGATGGATGGATGTTTGTTACTCTTTCACGCAAAAACTACTGAACGGAACTGAATGAAATTTGGTAAGTATATAGTTGGCAGCCTGGAATAACACATAGGCTACTTTTTATCCCGAAATTCCCACGGGATCGGGATTTTCGCGGGAAAACCTTCCCACGCGTACGAAGTCGCGGGTAGAAGCTAGTATTATAAATGCGAAAGTTTGTGAGGATGGATGGATGTTTGTTACTCTTTCACGCAAAAACTACTGAACGGATCTGAATGAAATTTGGTCAGTAGATAATTGACATTCTGGAATAACACATAGGCTACTTTTTATCCCGAAATTCCCACGGGATCGGGATTTGCGCGGGAAAACCTTCCCACGCGAACGTAGTCGCGGGTAAAAGCTAGTACAGTATAATCTGTCATCATCATACGCTTCATCAGCCTTTTCGCAACTATGTTGGTGTCGGCTTCCAGTCAGTCAGCCGCAACCGACAGCTACGTGCTTTCCGAGGCACAGGTATCACACCGCCAACTTCCAAACTTCGGGCTACTACTGACAAATTTCTAGTTCTACACAAGAACCTAAATATGCGTGATTAAAATACAGCTTCTTTAATTGAGCTCCTGACATTGTATGGGCTTCCTGTCTATTTACATCACTATAGGTTACCTTCACACAAGCGGGTTGAGGTCAAAAGAACTCACCGCAACAAGAACGCAGCCGTCGGCGTATTGACGTCTTTTGTACATTGATTTATGAAAAATATCGTAGTGCTTACGTTTGTGTGCGCAGACAATGGATAGTTTTGTTCAGTACTTAGCATTTCTAGAATTTATTACGTTACCATACGCCTGTGTTCAGCCGTAAAGGGGAATTGAATGTTTAGTAAACGTCAAAATAGTGGAGGGTAGATGTCACCTCACATTACGGAAACCCGACACCGCGTTCCGCTCACAAGGTGCGCGGGCGCGGGTGACGGGCGCCGCTGACCCTGACTCTTGAAATAGTCTTCCGCATTAACGCCTAGAGCAAAAATATCGCATGATGCTGCTTCCAAGGCCGCCGTACACCAAACACCCCCGCCGCGCCTTACAAGGATTTAAAACTACCATAAAAAGCAGCAACGACAATGTAAGTGACGTGCCGCTTGTCAGTGTGTCACCTATTATATTCGTTCCATTTTAAAATGTATACGCATTATATCATTAATTAAAAGCTTCCTATATAGTGTTCTCAATACAACAAGGTCTATGCAAATGTTGCAACAGAACAAACGGGCTGGATTTGCACGGACTGGAACGTTGGTTTAATTTAGACGACCAAAGCTAATTGAATTGATTATTGGGTACGTAGTGTAGATTCAACAAAATCTTCTACGTTGAGCTAACAATGTTACTCTAGTAGCGTAGAATGTATGTATGTATTTCTTACTCTGACTGGCGTATACTATTGTATGAGCACATTGCGCGTTTGAACTATGAAATCGCGATTACATGCTTATCATTTTAGGAAATTTTGTTTCTTGTGTACCTTTTAAAACCATTTAAATAGTTTGTAGGAATTATTTTTCATGTTGAAAGATACTAATTTGGAGCAAAATTATTTTAATACCTTTTTAATGGTATTTTTTAACCAAAAAGTTGAGCGTATTTTTTGTATAAATTGATGCAACAGTAATCACTTTATACTTGTATAATTATGATATCTTCTGTTATTATTTTGATAAATGTCAGTGTTAAGTAATACAAAATGTGAATGTTAGTTTAAGACCATCGTGTGAGTCTGACTAAACCTTCATGAGACCTTTCTACATAAATCTACGAACATTGTGATTGTGACGTTTATCGCAATATCTAGCGGCATTTATTTTCAAAAACTGATTTTTAACAAGCAATTAGTTCTTGAAAATTTAGTCGAAGGTTACAGTTCCGTTACCTGAAAGAAGTAGACGCTATTAAATATTTGTAAACTTTTTGGTAATAGGTTTAAGAGCTATCGCATTAGCTAATTATTTGTAAATACACATTAGTATTTCCACCAAAATACGTCAAGACCTTCTGTTGTATTACATACAGTGCTGTTAGCTGCGTATGTTCAGTTGTAAATCACTAGTAGATCGCAGCTGTAAACAGACTGCCCACTCGTTGCAAAAAACGAACGTTTCTAAAAAGTGCGCCTTGAAAAAAAGTTAATAACCTTGTTGAAAAATAACTATGAAAAACTTTACAGTGCCAAATTTAATATCAGATATTTTATCTCAGCGTGTCATCAGAGTCTCATAGTATTATAATGTATATTTTAAAACATTATTTATGTAACTTGTAAGTTCCTCAGTTTTGATTAAATACTTATTATACTCATTCAAATAAATATTAATCAAACTTTTTTACATAATTAATTTAGATTTTATCAGAAGCGTTTACTCTTATCATTACAATAACGTGTACTTGACACATGTTGTGTGAAGGTCAAGAATTAGCATTAAAAGCCAGCATTGAATGTTTTCGTCTATTTCCAAATCTTCCACGGACACAGTCAGCCAGACTGATAACACTATCACGTCAAGTTAGTGATGTCGTGACAACTTATCTTTGTAGATATTTCACAGAAATAATAGCGTGTATTAGTAGTGCTAAGTAAAATAGCAGAAAATGTAACCCACGCTTTAATCTTTATGGCAGACGAACGAGCAATACGGATGCAATTTCGGAGGTCACGGCGACGAGTAACGTGACTTCGTTAACTATTTTAATCTTCGCTATGACGTGTTCCTGCTATTATGTAAACTACAGTTAGTTAAAAAGATCCCTCCATAATGCCTTCCGGCCGTATAAACTTCGCGTCTTTTGAATCATTGTACTTGTATGAATCTAGGAATAGTGTGTGCTAACGATTTTATTAGTATTAGGATATAATCGTTACTTTCGTTTTTTGTACTTTAACTTTTTTTGTACTAATTTCTAATAATGTCAAAATCACATATTTACACGCAATGTAAAAATTGTTTATGAAATAAATCAATCATTGCAGACAGATCAAACAAGAAGCTCATAAATATTTACAGGAATTTCAAATAATAACTGTCTTTTTTTTTAAGGATGGGAAATCATCCAATGACTGCTTCCCGATCTGGGCGAAGCGGAAGGGTGTGTCAGACTTTATTGACTAAAACCCATCCGTGTTCCATCATATGCCCTTCGTGTTCCGAGGCCGCGGTAACTCTTTCGAACAATTCCGCAACCCCGGCAGGCAACGGCCCATTTATGGGTCCCGACAAATTTGCTGACACTCTGAGGCGTGCGTGGAACACGTCGCGCCGTCTACACGGACCTGGTTTCAGTCGGGCTGCGAGCTACTCGTTGCTCGCAGCCCGCAGACCCGCACCTACGGTAGCTGGGAGTCACCCTGTGACTACCGACGCCCGGAGCGTCTCCTGCGGTGGCTGGGGCGCTAGGGCTGTGAGATCCGCCGTTCCCTCGCGCGTCCTGCCACCTCCTTCACTTGCATAACTGCTTCGCAGAAAGAGGTGACCACTTCCCATGCCTCCTCGCTCCGGACCATGGACTGAACCGGCCCTGGTTCAGTCCATGGTCGGCATCCATGGGGAGCGAGAGGTCGCCGCTTATCGCCCCTACGAGGATATGGCGGAGCTATGCCCAAGCAGGTCAAACCTCCACTGTGTGTTCCACCGTGTCCTTAGGGCGATTCTCGCAGTGGTGACACCCGGGAGCGTTTTCTTCCACCGAATCCGACACAATTAACTCCCGAAACAACCGTGTCCGGTGAGCGCCTGCGTCAGGTGGACGGTGAGGGTGCCATGACGCTTCGTTAGAATAGCCAGGAGGATGTCGTGATCAACGGTATTGGAAGCATTGGAGAAATCAATTAAAACTAATACCGTTAATCTCGAATTCTTCACACCATTCACATCTTCTGTAACCTTAAGCAAAGCTGTGGCTGTGCTGTGGCCAGGCTGAAAACCTGATTGGAAAGGGGATAACAGATTATTCCCAAACACAAAGGAAGATATTTGCTTAAGAACAACTGCTTCCAGAATCTTAGATAGGAAAGGAAGAATGGAGATAGGTCTGTAGTGATTTAGCAGGCTGGGGTTGGATATTTTTGGGAGAGGGATTATGAAGGCCTTACGCCAGATTGTGGGAAATACCCCAGTCTACAGGGAGGCACTGATAGCGTGTGTAATAATATAGTCTGGCAAATGACTCTACCTTCATTTGCCAGACTGAAAAAGCGCGGCAAATTTAATAAATATCAGTATAGCAACCCCAAAACTACTATGAAATACCTGGAATAACCTTATTTGATACTTTAGAATTATCCATTTTTTTTTCATCGGAATAAAAATAAAAGAGGTATTTTAGTTAGGTAATAGTTTAGATATTGTGTCTTAATTCGAATTAAAAAAAAACAACAGTATTCTAAAATAGTTCTGGTTTATTCACTAT
The DNA here is from genome assembly GCA_943138885.2 of Tholera decimalis. NCBI lineage: Eukaryota > Metazoa > Arthropoda > Insecta > Lepidoptera > Noctuidae > Tholera > Tholera decimalis. Next base: position 22,553,831 of record OW964556.2, read on the forward strand.
AATCAAAATCTGAATGTAAGACTCCCATGTGGAAAGTTTCATTAGAGTTACTGGAATCATTGTTTCCTACGTTAATTATAAAACTTTCGAAATTATTTTCTGTAATTCTGTCCCTTTCTTTATATTTATTTTCAACATGAATGACATGATCAGTCATTTTCTTTCACTCCTCGAGAGTTATATTTTCAAACGACTCTTTTATAACTTTCTCTAACTCCACTGCAGGCAGAGCAATATTTTTACTTGCCACTTTACGTTTAGCCAAACTCCATACTAACACAATGGCATTTAGATCACAGTGGTAGGAGGAAGTCGCAATACCTTATGCCCATTCTACTTTAGAATTTCATCAGCTTCATATACTGGCTTTGGTGTGTTTCGTTTTAAACTTGTTTTCTAACGATATATTCGTTAATTTTGTTACGAATAGCATCTATGTCGAAACTATCAAAGTCGGACACTGTGGGTTTATATGGCCTTTACGTGCATTTCTTTTTTAATTCTTTTTAATGTAGTAACGCGCACTTCTGTAAAGAATGGTAAAACAGAATGATTGAATGGTTCTGCAAATCATGAATTCAATTACATCTTTATAAAAGTTATGTACTCCTAGTAAAAACTTACCGGTGATTTAAGCTATTTCATCCAAGTACTGGTTCTGGGTTCTTATCTTTAAATCTCTTCTGCTCTAAATCCGTAAGTTTTTCAATAGTTTTCACTATCTCATCAACCTCTGCTACATCCACCAGATTTTCTATAAAAGAAAAAAGAAATTGATAAAAACCATGCAACATTTAATAGTATGTTAAATAACCATAATGCATTATTATGAAGGTGTTTAAAATACTATAAAATGAATGTGAATCAAAATATATAAATATTTTTCCTCGCTAAAAGATAAATATATAAATTATGAATTACGACAAAGTATCAACTTAGTAGCGTCATACTGACTTATGAAATCGAACACCACACGTAAACAATCTTGTTTGTGTTTGGATTCGGCGTCTTTCTCCTGTTGTTTTTCTTGATATTTAGACATCATGCGAAACATCATCTCCCGTACTCCACTTTTAATAGTGTTGTTCATTTTTCGCTGAATAAACGCTATTAACAAGAACACAATTCACAACAAATCACCAACAACACGCCATCTTGTTTTGGAAAATTGAGTTTGACATTAGTATAGAATTGCCATATAAAAAGTTTGCAAATAATTCGAGTGTCTACTTTCGTTTGCCAGACTCTAGGAAGAATACTTTTAATAATGAGGGATAGCATAGATCTGCTGACACCATCACAGCCTGCCTTGGACTTAATAGCATTGAAAGTCTTGAGGATCTCAGAGTCGGTCACAGAAAAAAGAGAATCTTTTTGGGCTTTAAATATTAATTTTATTCTGTGTTTTGTATTTATTGTTATAGCGGCAACAGAAATACATCATCTGTGAAAATTCCAACTGTCTAGCCGGTTCATGAGGTACAGCCTGGTCACAGACAGAGTGACAGACGGACAGCGGAGTCTTAGTAATAGGGTTCCGTTTTAGGGTTACCCATTGGGTACGGAACCCTAAAAATATGTTCCGATTTAACACTGTTGATACAAATTCTAGTTATATGTTGTACTGTGTGTGGGAACAGCTTTTCATAAAGTAGATATAATAATACAATGAGAGTGAAAATAAAAAATAGTGTTGGGAAACACGTCACGCGAATTCTATTGTCATTTCATCAACCGTTGTAGTTTATTTTAGATTTGCACTTATAACATTATATTATAACATACATTTGCACAATATTTATTTATCTCAAGGATTATCTTCGCCAGCGTAGTCTTCTGGCGACTGAGCGAGTGATTTGTAAGATAATGTACTGAGATAAATGTGAAAAAAAATATAATAAAAATATTGGAAAGTAGAACTAAGTTTTTTTTCATAGGATTGTTTTTTTTATTACTTGTAGTACATATTTCTCGAGTGGATCTCATGATTGCAACCATCACGTTGCGGCGACATGGCGGTCGCACGCAGTTCGCCACGTGTCTGAGCGATAACCGTTTCTGCGTCGCAATCAACACGCTTCGTTATACAAACTATGTGTCTTTGCCCTCTGAAATGTATGAATTACATCCATTATATTAGAACTATCACTACCTAAACATTGTACATCTGACCTTTATTGACTGGAAATCGCTTGCAATGATAGCATAAAATACCTCAGTCTCTGAATCTCTGTTTTATTTGAAGCCAACTTTGTTGGCAACTTTCTTAAATGAGTCGCTGTTCATTGTACATACAAACGAAAACAAAACGTAGTCAAATAAAAGTATAAAAACATGGCTCCAGCATTTTCCTTAAATAAAATACTTTTGTTTTCTAACAGCGTGTCAACGTGAAAGACGACCGAGCTTACACTTTCTGGAAAATGTTTTAATTTATTTGTTTAGACGGCATATAAATGTTGTGTTGAAATATAATCGGTGTATTTAAAAATGTAATTTAAGGTTTCTAATTTTGTAAAACTTGGCGTAAATACGGTCATTGCGCCCGCGCCCGAGCTTGCTTCTGTATTCAATTTGTCATCTGATGTAAAGAAAGAATAAAAAGGCTTGGAGTAAAGTAAGGCAATAAATTGGAAAGATTCAAGTACTGAGTACGAGCGTGAAATGCGGGTCGGCGGCCACGAAAAAACACCTCACTGCGTTTTGTATTGCAATACAACGCTTCAAACTGTAGTTTTGATACAAAACTCGTAGAAATAAGGTCGTGACATTATTTTTTGAATTACATACAAGGCGTGTTAAATATCATATAAGTTTTTTTCAGAATAAGCTGCCTCTTGCAACTATTTTTTAATAAATGATCGATGAACGCATGGGTTTTATCAGTGTTACTAGTGCCTACTATCCTAGCGACTTCGTGGGAGCGATTAAGTACTAATCTTCACGAATTTTTATACACCTTATGAAAGGTATATGACTTAAGGGCTTATGACTTAAGGTTTCAGGTTTTTCTGTCATGGAAGCACAGCTCAGCAGGCCAGCGTTAATGATATCATGTGTCGAGCTCTTGTCACTTATAGAGGTTAACTATTTTAGAACGGTACGTTGTTTGTACTATTTTAACTACTATACTGACCATTAGGGTGTCCCTTAAATTTTGATGTCGAAATATTTTTACGCATACCTTCTTAAAACTTTTATAATGACCTAATATAGCCTAGAAATAAATATTAGCCCGTTTTATAAACGATAACCCGTGCCGGCTTGCGATTGAAACTTGTCCATACAAATTGCGCGGGTACCGGGCTTGTGCCTGTAACTGAGTGTTTTATTAGTCACTTCATACACGATTTTTAAGATTTTTAGTACCTATTCCTTATTGCATATAAATTTCGGTAGGGTTAAGGAGTGACAAACAAAATATTTTCCATGTCGGACTGCCTTGCCATCAAATAACCGGTGCAAAATTACCGTCAAACAGACAAGTTCTCGCTGTCTTATTTTATAATATTCGCGAAGTCAAGTTGACTGTCAGTGAATGTGCCAATCTTGTAATTAAAGAGTGCAGCATATTTTGGGCAAATGCAAGAATTCCCGCAAAGACATTTTCAAAAATGCGTGAAGAAACTTATTGATTTATATCATGTTTGGGGACATCTACAAAAAAATGTAAGAATGAATACTCCGGCCACGTTCAAGAATCGTGTATATAATTATAAAACCACTTTGATAACTTATTTGATATTATTGCACATGTTGATGCATTTGAAAGACTGAAAATAGAGGAAGACAAGGCATTTTTAAAGAAACAAAGAGAGCCAGGTGGACCGGGATGCTTAGGTGGTGTTGACAAAAATTTAACATAGAAAGAAGGAATAGCTAGTTAGGTAAAGAGGATTGGAAGAGAGTTAGCGAGAGAGAAGAGAGTAGCATCTACTTCCACTACAAATAACATGGGAGTCGCAACAAGAAAGAACTCAGGCCCGCTGGAGCACAGCATCAGGCATGATGGATAGCGAGAGCGATCTATTCTTCAAAAAGTGCTTGCAATCACAACTCCGAATAATTGCGAAAGACGGAAAGGCTCTTCAAGATGTTTGCTTACTTATTGCCACGTTTACGTGTCTGTTTGTTTATGTATGTTAAACCTAGGCTCGAGTTGCAACTAAAGCTCCTCACCAAGATTTGTGCTTCTTGAATAAGGTAAAAGAGTACGAAAAAATGGATGCAACAATTTCTAAAGTTTCGTTAAGCAAGTGTAGCCATCACCTGTGGTCCGTATTAGTGTGAAGAGACCGTCATATTATCAATTTCTGATGATGAAGTTGATAAGCTAAAATTAAAATGATTGCTAAGTTAAACAGATTGGCAATCACAAAAACGCTATGTTCCATCGATGGAAGAAATGACCCAAAATCTATTTGGTAAGCAAGTATTTATATTTTTTGTTTTACATTTCTTGTTGTTTATTCATATGTTTTTTTTTTTGTTATAGATAAAACGATTGAACGATTGGTAATGATTATTTTGTATCGGAAAACATTTCGATCACAACTTCAGATTAACGACGGTTTTCTTCAAGAAGATGTATGTTGTTGGAATGCAGCTTCTCAGGACGCTGAACAAATCATTTGAAAGTTATAAATGATACTGCTGAAAGGGCTGTCAAATAAACAGCAGAAGAAGAATAAAAACAGTTCTTGTTGCGTTGTATGTAGGAATATCGATTTTTCAATCCGGGCTTTAAAAAACTACACTTAAGAGAAGTTACCCTAGCTGACTGTTATTCTTTTCTTTTTAATAAAGATTAATTTTATTATTTAAATTTATTTTATTTTAACCCTTATTCATGTAATTTGTTTTATTTATACTAGTTTTAATGCCGACTCAAATATGAGAACAAGACAAGATTTTCCATAAACTTTGAAGCTCAGTCGGCACGGGTTGCGATCATGCTAGAACGATGAAATTTCACATTTGAGTGTGTTTTAACATTTATAAAAAAATTAGAGGATATGCGTTTCAAAATCCAAAAAAGAAAATATTTGCCCATATAAGGGTCACCCTAATAACCATTATGCCTTGAAAGTTGGGTAGGCCTTCGGCGTGGGACGCGAAATATGTATCATCCTTGTACCATCCAATCTTCATATTTAAACAGCGAGGTCTGCAGGGCAAGTTGCTGATGCAGAAAATCTGCGAAATGGCGAAAATATAACTTTATTGGGAATAATATTACGTATGATTCCCAATAAAGATGGAAGAATTCTTTGTTTTGTTTTTATTTTAATTTATTTGCTCATTACCATCAACTTTATAAATTATGATATAATTAATAGTGGAAACACACGCATATAAGAAATTATAATTATCTATTAATCGTAAGCCATGACAGAAGCTTTTTACTCATTACAGACTATCACGAGGATAATCAGGCTTGTGAATAAACGCCTTCGATTAGACTAGACAACGTAAGCGTTAACGCGTTTTTATTTTTAATATACATAGCCATTTTGTTCAGTAAATCTACTTTTACATGGTTATTTTATTTTATTAGTTATTTTTGTGATGTGTTGTGAAAATACTCAAGTTGACAGATATTATTCCCAAAAAATTACAAACAAAATAACCTATATATTATTTCGTCTCTAATTTTTCGTGAACGGTATCTATCAACTTAAGTATTTTTACGGCCAACACATATGTCCTTTCCTTGGTATTTTGCGTAGAGTTGTTGAGCTCCTCAGTAATTCTCAGTTGAGCTACTCGACTGTGTGGATTGTATGGCTGAAGAGACTTTTACCGCGGAGTTTGTATCAGTGTGTTTGTCTTTCAGCTTGAAAAAATTGGCCTCATCCATGTATTTTAAATTGTCAAAAAACTGTTGATATAAGTTATTTTTAAACTATTTACAAAACAATTATCATTTATCATCCTTATCCAGGTCATGGTTAAACCTTATGGCATGTTTAATCCCAATCCTAAGTCAACATTTGACGCGTGATTGATTAATAACATCCAAACCATCCAAACAGACTATAATTTTCATAAAATTAGTGGGATAGGAAACATGATGAATGATGATACCTTTCTGCATTTAACACTGTATAACTTCAGAAGCAAACTGAAAGAGTTTAGTTGAGTCGTTTTTCAGATTATCTAGAGTCTAGACATATTACCTAGAGCAATCAATGTAGTTGTAATCTACACAATCAATGCTTAACAGTTTATTATTCAAGAGAAAGTCTAAGATCTTGTTATTCCAGCCCTACGAATTTTTTGAACAGGAATATACCTAATTATTAAAATTTTAAATCGATTCCTTTTCTTAGTGCGCGGACTAGTAAATATAATATTAGTAGGTCGATTTTTGCACGCATCGGTTAAATCGCACAGTGCATGCTTAACTTTAAAACAAGATCGGTATTAATCAAATTCTTAAGAAAAACTTATTCCAAAGTCGGAGAACAAGAGACTTAAGCATACGTTCCATTGGATCGATTTATTTTTACCAATCAAATGAGGTCAAACAATCGGTGTTTCCTGGTCATGCGGATCAGGACAGATGACTGTTTTAAATGGATAAATCTCTAAAAATAAAAACAAGAAATGTTTTTCTGGATTCGTGATTTTAAACATCTAAGTACCTTAACATAAAGATTCTGCGAACTTGCATTTTTAAAGAGAACTAGCAATGTGGTTACAATTCACATTACTAGCAATCTTGTTAACCCCTTCAACTGCGCTAAATATTCTTGTTTCTAGAGTGACTTGTAGTTCACGGCAATAGTGTAATGGGTGGGACTCGAACCCAAGGCCGTAGCCATTTGGCTATTGACGCTTGAAATTGTTAAAACTTAAAACACTTAACATTGTACTCCTAATGTTTAAAGTTCTAGTTTTACATGGAATCTAATTTCCAATTAAACGACAGTTTGCGAGCGCTAAACGCGCGACCAGCGATGCGTGGCCGCGCGGCCCACTGGCCTGCTCCACATCGCTGATGATTGTATGTAGATTTTGTAAGTCATAAGTCAAGCCGCGAGAGTACGATGACAGCATCCATCCGTTTTCTCCGCCCATTGTACGCGCGGTGTCTCCTCGTCCGGCGACGCGGGCTTGCCGCGCCCTGCCACGCGCCGCACTCAGAGAAATTGAGGTGATATCGCTTATGATACAACCACATGTACTTTCTGTCCTAGTGGCCAACAAAGATGGTAACTATAAAACCGTTTCCTGACTCTCTGCTGTTTATTTTTCAAACAATCTTTTCCTGTTCCGTTCTTCAACAAGGAAGGATATCACGTCAATGATTTTAAAATTTGAATACATCTTTGGTAGCTTTGTTAAACATTGAAACTTTATCGACAAGGTCTTATAGAGTGTTACGCCGCCGAGAAGGTGACGATGTTCACTAATTTTAAGATAACGCACGTGCCTTTTTAGATGTTATCTACGATTGTTTTATTTATGACGCCCGAATTTCTTTTAAATGTTTGTCTTCTTGGTAATCAGGCTAAGCATATTATAAGGAAGAGGTCCTTTCTCTTCATATCTGTTCGCCTTCGCCCGCAGCGTGAGACTTGCCGTGTCGGGCTGCTCGTAGCCTAAGAAAGATTTCTCTCGCGTGCCCGTATTTGGATTCAGGTCATGTTCAACTCACCCAAACACACTCTAGTATATTTATGATACAAGACGAAACCTACTAGGAAGAAACGTTGGAAAATGTGCTTTAGAAAATATTTTTCACAATTAATTAGTACAATAATCGGACTGTGGGGACGGGACTGCCTATTAACGCCTAACGGCAGATGGAATGTCAATTAGATCATTTAATATTTAGATTACCGTTATAGAACAAATATTAAATGACCATCAATGATGTCGATCAATAAATTATTCAGCGTAACGTTGAGTTTCTAATGTTGTAGGTTGGCACATGTAAGTGCATTATATATTTTTTTTACTTTCAGTAAAACAGCACGTGTTGCATGCGAGCATGCAGTGTGCGCGCTGTTTCCTTTTGTTAGCAAATAAAATTTACTGCCACGCTGTACTTACTTTCTTGGACCAATGAAATCTGTACTTTTAGTACATACCTATTTGTGTGTGGATTAGAATGATGTGCCTGTAACTGCTTTAATAATAAGAGAAGCAGTTTCATGACGCCTAATTTAGTATTAGCTCATTACTTTCATATTAAAAAGTTACCTACCATTTCTTTACCAAATTTTATTGGTTATTTGCAAAGTCTCGCCAAGGGGTACATACTGATTGCGCAATATAATTCATTTTGCAGTCTATTTTTATGCTTGGCAAACATGGTGTTTACAAAGTATACAGGTACCTGAATATACATATAAACATGTAGGTACGTACGAACATAAAATTAGCGCTTGACCTCGGGACGTGAGGCGTGGTTACTGTTAACCGCTGCTTCCTGGTTAGCAACTCAATGATCGGGAAATCGTTAGAATGTCAAGTTGATATTTTTGCACGACCATGAACACACAAGGTCGCTACAATATTTTGCGGACGGCAACGATAAGCGCGTAGAAAGTGATTCGGATCGACCGACGCTATTTTGGCTTTATTCCAAACTAACATAGAGCGAAAGCTGAAAAAAAACCTTTTGTCGATTTTGTACGGTTAGTGCGGATCATTCTTTTTTTGTTAATGATCACAAATCTGTCCGCTGATGAAGTCATGTTGAAATAAATCATCCTTTAACGAAAATACTTAAGATTCAGCCAAAAAGTTAACCATTTGTGACACCACATGGCACCTGCGAAGCTTTACTTATTCTGTTAATTTCTAACAGTCAAATATGTAATACATATTTATTTAGTTCTTTTATAGGAATCTGTAGTAAAAAGGTTCTCCAGCTGGATACTAGTGGTACGCTTACGCAAGTTGTACGTATATATAATGTGGCAGTAACCCTAGTACGACGATGTCGTTCGTAGTACAGGTGGTACGTATGCGGAAGTAGCGCGGGCGCTAGGATTGCGCGGCGAGTGCGCCCGCGACTCGGCACTATCGGTCGCTACCGGTATCTGGCCGCCTTATCTCGCGGGCACCTCCGTGGAGGTCACACGCTAACGTCACGCTGATAACGATTTGCCCGGTGACCTTGTCGCGCGCGCCGAATTTCAAGGTCGCTGCTATTTGTACAGTCAGATAGACGAGTACCGCCCGCGCCCGCGCCGCTCGACATCTGCGTCACCCGGACTTGCCACTTTATTGACTATTATATGCGAATTGCGGAGGCCACCCGGTCGACTCTTCGGTCTTTAACTACATTTGTTACTTTTGACATTTTCGTAATGTCTGTTTAACGTTTCTAGGCAAAAAAATCCTACCTAAACAAATAGTCCACCTCAATTAACTAATATTGATTAATGAACTTGCTCTTGACACTAATCTTTTTAATAGTCAATGTCGTCCCCGCCTTGATAGATTTGTCAAAAATATTTGCTCGCATTTTTGGGACGTGGATAGATATAACGAAATGTGATAATGAGTTAGATTTTTTTATGAGCTTGTTTTTAATTGTTTATCGTCAATCACGGAATCGTTGAGATGGCGCTCCACGTGCAGACCAGCAATATTATTCATACAATACAGAAGGGTGACCTCGCGACGCGTCGCGGAAGTGTCCACTTGCAAATTAGTATCCACTCAAGGACAACACGGACATCAATGAGGTCCAATTAACGATTGTTATAAGTGCCACGTCACATGGCATAAGTAAATAATTTAAGTTTTCGTCCTGTAGCAGGAAAATATTGTGATTTGCGATAAAGTACATATCCTTGTGTATGATTGTTACGATTATCGGAATATGGATTAGTCATTGTCACAATGAACAAACATATGCATGAACGATGTCAAGTACGCTCTAGAATTAACAAATGATTTTTCTAAAAACGAAGTTTTATGTGTCTTTTACCAGTAGATGTGCACATAATATACGATCAGATCAGTGTACTGTACGTGAGAAAAATGAGAAATTGTAATGTTTATTTCTTACAGTAAACAGTTCGTTTAGTGCTACATATATTATACATGTTGTCGTGTTAGGTTTGCGGCGGGCGGCGGCGCGCGGTCACCACTTGCGGAGCCCTGGCAGCGGCCAATGTCAATGTCATTGTCGAATCACGCCACGTGCTGGTGCCGGTCGTGATACTTGTTAACAAGTTTCATCTTATTACATCATCTCATTACTTTTACTTCAAAACTTCTCAACTATAAATTCCTACAGCACGTTTTTCAATGTAATTTCAGATTATTCTAGGGGTGCTTAGGCGAAATAAATTAAAAAGTATTTGCAGGTTTCTTGTCGATGTTAGTATGAAAAATTATATGAAACATTTTCCTATTACGTCGCTTTTCTGCAACAGAACATTTCGACTAGGTAGGCATGGCGTGTCTGACGACATCGTACCATCATGTAATATTTTTAGTATTGATTTAACCTTGTGTGAAAGCGCGTAGGGAGCGTGTGTTTATAATTATTGCGTAACACTCAAATCTATCTAGAAAAGATAAAGTAGATTGGTTTGTTCGCGTTGGTAGAAGTGAACTCGTCGCTCGGAGTTACGCAACTCGTGCGCTGCCGCGTGAAGTGTGAAGTTCAATGTCACACACACACAAAGGCCCGTGGACTCGCATACGATACGAGCTAGATATATAAACACGTGGTTGTGTGCGTGCTGTAATATGTGAATAACAACAGCCAACCCGTTACTCGCCTCTATCAGTACTTCCCGGAATAATTCGCGAAAATCCGATTTTCCTTAGCGCACGATGCTATATTGATACCGATAAATATAGATTTGTGCAAGGTCATGGTAAAGTCACGTCGCTATTTTCAGGATGTTATTCTTTTACAATTCGGCGCAGTTCCACATGTTGCATCGATGTGACAAAATTTTTTTTCAACCGCTGTGTGTTCTTACAAGATCATTTAGGTTAAACCAAGAATCTTGTATGCAACTTCTTGCTTCCAAAATAAGATTATTTTTGAAGCAAACGATTGTATAAAAGCTTATGTGTAGACAAATATAATAATGTTTTAATTTTGCAAGTTAACGGCAAGCGACGAGAAGTATGAAATGTGCCATAACAAGGAAGGCGAGAACGGTGAAACAAACGGTTTTCAATATTTAAAAATATTTCTCGTAAAAAGTAAAGGATAAAAAATGGTTGTTGTGGGTTATCTATAAGAGATAGACATATACCATCGCGGACTTTTTTGTTGACCTTTTTAAGGTGTACAATACTGTAGTACATTATTTTGATCAATCTCGTAGCGTTCAGTCAGCGTTTGCAAAAGCAAGAGCAAAATATTGGCCAAGTGCGAGTCAGACTCGCCCATGAAGGGTTCCGTAGTAACTATAATAATATAATATGTATATTTATTTGACGAAAAAAAACCTTACAAATTTCTTAAAACTAGCTTATTTACATTTTTTACAATTACGCCAAATAACTTTGTTTTTTCATAGTGTTTGTATGAATTACAAAGTTATATTTGCGGTTTTAGAAAATATGCTGCATCTCAAAAACTGCTGAACTAATTTCATTCAAACCAATTTTGGTTGAAAGTTTACATTAAGATCTACAGACATGTCTTTTTTTAGATTTTTCACTCCATTATTATAGAAGTTAGAGGGGGGACACATTTTACCACTTTGGAAGTGTATATCTTTTAAACAATTAACCTTATGAAAAAGTGGCTTTAGAAACCTCAATGTCATTTCTAAAGACCTGTCCTTAAATACCACACACGCATAGGTTTCATGAAAAAAATATTTTCAGTTTCAGTTCCATGCATCCCCCTTTTATTTTAAAGATTTTTAATTTTTTTTCTTAAAATCGGAAAGCTGTTCATAGAATACATCTACCTACCAAGTTTCACATGTATAGACTTAATAGTTTCGGAATAAAATAACTGTGACATACGGACGGACGGACAGACAGACAGACAGACAGACGGACAGACATGTCGAAACTATAAGGGTTCCGTTTTTTGCCATTTGGCTACGGAACCCTAAAAATCAGTTTATTTGCGACATCACATTAGAAACCTCAAAAATCATCAGTGTTCCTCTACTATATTATACATGATGTGTCGTAAATAGTGATCCAGAGTAAAGGAGTCGGTACACAGTATTCTTATGTATCACATACCGAAATTTTAACCATTTTCAGTTAAGTGTCCCTGAAAAATAAAAAGTTGATTTTTAAAATTTCTGTACCTTGCTTCACGAATTTGGCTGTAATTTCAACAAATATCAATATTTTTTAAATTCTGTTTTTTTATTATTACTCTTGAATATGTGTACTATCATATCCAAATTTTTATATTTTAAAGTCAAAGGTACTTAAATAAATTAATTTGTTTCCAATTTCAATACTCATCTCCAGCAAATCATAAGATTTTAGGGGCATATTGTGTAAAAAAATGTACTGCACTGTTAGTGCCCATTAGTTTTAAAAATACCTCATTAAATTCAGATTACAAAATGGTAAAATATTAAGTGGTAAGACTTCAGGAAAAAAGTTATTAGCATTCAAAACGAAAGACAGCTAAATTTGCTCAAAACATTTCTTTTTACTTCTGACTTTAAAAAATAAAAAACAGTTTGGATTGAAAAAAAAAATGATATTTGTTGAAATTACAGCTAAATTCGTGAAGCAAGGTACAGAAATATTAAAAAACAATTTTTTTTACTGAAATTAATTAAAATTTCGGTATGTGATACATAAGAATTCAGTGTATCGACTCCTTTACTCTGCACCACTATTTACGACACACCCTGTATACTTAAAAACCTTTCTATTGAATCACTCTTTCTATTGAAAAAAACTGCAATCCGTTGCGTAGTTTTAAAGATTTAAGCATACATAGGGACAGACAGACAGGGAAGCGACTTTGCTTTATACTATGTTATTATTATTATAAGATTAAGATGTTATTAAATACTAACAATTAAATAAGGAATGGATGTTTGCCAAGTATAGGTAGTTCGTTATTCTTGTTCATGGGAACCTCTATCGCGGATACAGCTTTCATAAAAGACCTGTCATCTTTTATTAATTGGGAAGCTGTGTCTGCTGGTGAATAGATTTTATCCATAAAATAACTCTCAATCTGGAAACTGTTTTTGGATTTTCTTCATAGGAGATATGAGTTAAGCATATTAATCATGACAAATATATTTATACTAAATGTTAGAAAAATAGTCTGTTTCTTAGTAAGTTTTTCAGGTCTTAACGCCTAAAAGGATATAAATAATACTGGCGGAAAAGCTAGTACCAGAAGCTAGCATCGATGTTTGAGTGCTCCGGGTATTGAACAAAAGTCACTGAAGGTTAACTTGAATATTTCATATGAAGGAAAAGATAAAAATAACAGACGGTCATAGTGTGGTCATATTTTTTTCTATAATCACAGACAACCTTGTTAGATTTTAGTGCACCAATATATACGTGAATTGTTTTTCTTGTAACGTCTATCCCACCAAAAACATAAATGTGAAAATGGGAGCCAAGTTAAATTGTCGACTTTTACCAGCAAATAATATTTAGAAGAATAGAACTTTACAATATAAAAACAATAACTTGCAATAACATAAAGTTGATAAGTTGATTAGCTAAATATAAGATGAGTAGTATGTAAAAACTAGCCAAGTCAAATGATTCAATAGATCATAAATTATTTGCTTTGTGTAAATAATTCGACTATTCAAATTGAAAAAGTTATATTTTTAAATAAGCATTGTTCTAGCAGAAAAAAAATCAAGAAATGGTGTTTTAAGTTTACTTAAGAATGTTATGATGCAGAGCCAAAAGGCTCATAGGTGACGAGGTTCTGGCGGGTAAGCTTCACAGCCTGGCTCACCGGCGAAACGTTGCTTGCCTGTCTATCTTCTACAGACTGTACTTCGGAGAGTGTGCGCAGGAGCTCCACGACCTGATCCCTTCATCCCCCTTTTACTACCGGTCTACCAGACGTACCGCAGGATACCATCCACACTTGGTCGATATACCGTCTTGTCGTACTAAGCGCTTTTCTTCAACATTCATTGTGCGCACAGCCAAGGTGTGGAACTCTCTGCCGGCTTCTGTGTTCCCTGCCACATATAACCTGTCAGCCTTTAAAGCAAGAGTGAATAGGCATTTTCTGGGCTCGCTCGTTCGATCTTAGACCTCATCCTACACTTACTATCAGGTGTGATCGAGGTCAAGAGCGGGCTCATTCGTAATAAAAAAAAAAAAGTTATACGTTCTTATAAATAAATTTCAGGATTGTTTATAGGACTTGGCACACATTTAGATCTCAAGTCTTTTGTCGGCGAAGTCGACAATTGAACTTGGTTCCCATTTTCACATTTATGTTTTTGGTGGGATATCATTACTTTTTGTAAATAAAACTATTATGAAAAATTTATCTACTTATAAAATTTTATTTATTCATTCTTTATACAACTTACTGTTTGTTACTTTATGGATGTGCACTAAATACCTACTTAAATAAATTATTAACTCTAAGCAACACAATATTATAGCAAAACACGTGATAAGCAGGTACCTACCTACTTATTTCTTTTGCACCTGCTTATTTCATACCGCTTCTAAATATATCTTTGTATCTAGAATAGGACATATAATAAACAGAATAAAATAATTATTTAATTTCCCATACAACAAACGTGATTTTTTGCCGTTTTGGTACGGAACCTTTCTTGCGCGAGTCCGACTCGCACTTAGCCGGTTTCTTTTTGCGACTTCGAATTTTGCCCCATAGTAAAATTTGTTCATTTTCATGCATGGGTAGGTACTTTCACCAAAGCAGCTGTCCATGTTTCCTGGACATCCTGTATAAGAATCAGATGATTGCGGTAAACCTGGACGGATGGACAGACAGACGGACATGACGAAATTATAAGGGTTTCTAAAAACGTTAAGGGGGTCGAAAATGGCCTGAATTGCTTCGAGAAAAGAATGGTACGGCCGTGCCGCTTTTTTGCTCGACTTGGCGGGGGCACTGCCGTGCCCCCAGAAAACAACCATTGGTGGATGGAACTTATTTTCCTCCGAAGAATACGATAGATATGAAAGATGACTTTTTGCTCTTATAATTTGGCAAGGCGCTACCTTACCTTCTAATAAAATCGATAAATTGGAAAAAAATTCAAATCCGATAAATTCACTGTTTTCTGATTTTTTCCTTTGTATACACACAATTACCTAGCTGGATACCAAATTTGAACTTTCTAGGTCATCTGGAAGTGGGTTAGGTTTTGTATCTATCTACAGATCAGTCAGTCAATCAGTCATAAAAATTGATGACGATTTTTGGATGTTAATATCTATATAACCGTTTAAGCTGTATTTATAAAATTTGGGGTACTAGTTTATCTAGGGAGTCTCATTATATAAAACAAATTAGGTGTGTTTAAGTTGAATAGTTTTTGAGTTATGAAGGAGTCCAAAGTGGCTCAAAATGGTTCGTGTAATGCGCACGCTCGATGCTCGACAGTTCTTTTTCCTTAAACTTGGTAAGACACGCTACCGCGTGTCTAGATCAACTTTGAGGTTTTTCTTCGAAGACTTTCCTGATAGACAACTTTGGAAAATGTTGTGATAGAAAATAATTTTCTGGTCGGGGATGACTATTAATTTTATTAATACAATTATTAATATTCGATTAAATAGTTTATCTTTTCATCAAATACCTTTATTTATCCGAGCAGTAGGAATTACTGCATTTTTATTACTTTTATTGAAATTAAAAACGGTTATTTTTTCTGCGTACATGGGTTGGCTTCCAGTCTAACATCTAAGTACCATTGTTTTATATGGAGCAACTGCGTATCTGACTTCCAAAACCCTATGTTATGTGTTATCCCTGGGCAAGGTGTCAGATTCAACTGACAGGTGGGACCAACGCCTAAGGCTGCGTTTCCACCAGAGATGTGCGAGGATGCGTAGCGAGGGATGTGTTTGTAAAGAACCAATAGAATCGCTTCATTTACCTCGGCTCGGTCAGCACAGCTCTGGTGGAAACGGCTCAGCGGAGCTAAATTTTTGCGCATATAAAACAAGCGAGGGATGTGTGCGAGGGATGTGTACGAGAGATGCGAGGGATGTTGCGAGGGATATGTTGCGAGGAATGTGTGTTGAGAAGGATGTGTTGCGAGGTTTGCGCATCCTCGCACCACACATTAATGCGCATTTTCACAGCTCTGCTACACATCCTCGTAGGCACATTTTCATCGCACAGCTTTGGTGGAAACACCCACACATTTTCACAGCACAGCTAGACATCCTCGCACGACACATTTCCATCGCACATCTCTGGTGGAAACGTGCGTACTTATCTTATCGTACTGCTTTTCGTGTCGCGAAGGAGTCTTTATATTTAATGCATAATCACCCTGCAACGGATCAACCGCAGTCAGCATTGCTTTGAAGACCCATCCGTGCCACCGTTTTTATTTGTAGCCATATTTTATAAACTAATAAAAAAAGAAGAGAACCTTTCATGCTATTAAGAGGTAATCTCTAGTAGTATTGATCCAAATTCTAAGGAAATTATTCCATCGTAACAGTTTACAAGTACGAGGAAGAGGTTTAGTGAGTATTTTTGAAACTGTAAACTAACTATGCACGGTGTTTTTATTTAATAAAGCTGCAAGGAAAGATTTACGTTTTTCGCGCGTATCATATTTGTATACATTTAATATATTTCACTACCTCATATCTTCCATGCCACTGAACGCATATCGGTAATTAAGATATTTTCGTTAACTTACGTTTTTGGCACCGACTTCCGAAATTAAAGTTATTTTTCACTTTGCAGTGTTTTTTGGGAGTCGGTTTAATTTTTTGGTAAAAAGTTTTTATTTCACTCTTTTTAGTTGTTTGATTTTTAATTTACCTAGTTACAAGAGCCTAAATGTCAACTACTCATAACATTTTACAAAATATTGCTTTTCCCAATGCTGGGCCGTTAATTTTTGAGGAGTTCTCCTGGTACTTCACCATCAGCTCTACATCACCATATGCCTTGTGACGAGCATAAAGTGCTTAACATCCATATTCAAATAATCGAATCGCAATCCACTCAATACTTATTATTGAGTAGTTTCGGCGGCCATCTGTGGTCTTCATCATCAGTTCCACTTCCTCAAATGGTACTTTTTGAGAGAAACTGCACAATTTACTTTAAGAAATACCCAAAACGCCATAGGTGTGCCTATAATATTTGAAGAGTTCCCTCGATTTCTCCAGGATCCCATCATCAGATCCTGACTTGGTGACTAATGGTACCAATTTCGAAGTATACCCTATCAAACGAAAAAATAATTTTACAAATCGGTTCAGCCGTCTTCGAGTAATCACATACATAAAAAAAAATATACTCGTCGAATTGATAACCTCCTCCTTTTTTTGTCGTCGGTTGAAAATTGTATGTCATCATGACCATTAATGTAAAGATTAAAAAACAAATATGAAATATTTGTTTACCAATAAGTAGGTATAAAAAACCCGATTGCGTTAAAAATAGCTAATAGGCTGTAAAGTCGCTATGTTTAAACTTGTTTTTGTTTAAAGTTATTTTTAACGCAATCGGGTATTTATTATTTTTTAAATTGAAAATTTAACCATTAATAAATTCATGAATTTTGTGAAGTCGAAAAATTATCAATTAATGCAAAGCAGCACCATTGCTCAGTGCCACTTACTGCTTTGCACCACTGAATAGATTCAGCCCAGATGAGGTCTAAGTACGTGCGTGAAAAAGTTAGTCTTTTATTTTATGGTTTTCAATTTGTCCTGCTACCTGAACAATACTTATGAAACTACTATTACGACTCTAATCGTAATGAAACATTTAAAATTCATATTTTAATTTTAATAGAAGTCGTATTTTGTTGCAATTAAATAATTTCAACAAAATCTTCAAAACTCACGGAGCCGTTGCTACGGTCGAAGACAGTTTAAGTAACGATTTCTTAGAGAAATTAACGCATTATAACAATCATCTTGCTCCAAAGTTAGGTACTCGATATCTACCAGATCCTGGACGGTGAGAAAACATACCAGTGTCCTGATAACGCTGATACACTATATTGACAACAGAGAGACTAAAATGCAATCCACAAACACTGATTATGCCCTGAATCCAGCAAAGCCGTGACTTGGGTGGCTTCCGGGGACGAAGTATCTATATTTGTTAGGAAAATATCTTTTTGATAGGACCTCACGGAGTTTAGTTAACAAGTACTATTCAAACAAAGACATTTTAAACTATGAGGAAACGGAAAACTTATTGACCGTAGTACAGTAGTTTATAACATCCTCCTACATACACTCACTCATTTTCACTTCACACACGGGTGGCCATTACACTATTACTATATAATTACAAATTTATTATTTTTATTAAGAATTGTTGTATATCTTGTTTCTTTTTCCATTAAATTTCCTCATTTTTAGGGTTCCGTAGCCGAATGGCAAAAAACGGAACCCTTATAGTTTCGACATGTCTGTCCGTCTGTCCGTCCGTCCGTATGTCACAGCCATTTTATTCCGAAACTGTTAGGACTATACATGTGAAACTTGGTAAGTAGATGTATTCTGTGAACCGCTTTCCGATTTTATGAAAAAGAATAAAAAATATTTAAAATAAAGGCGGGCTCCCCATACATGGAACTGAAACTGAAAAAAATTTTTTCATGAAATCTATGCGTGTGTGGTATCTATAGACAGGTCTTTAAAAGTGATATTGAGGTTTCTAAAACCACTTTTTCATAAAGTTAATCGTTTAAAAGATATACGCTTCTAAAATGGTAAAATGTGTGTCCTCCCCCTCTAACTTCTATAACTATGGAGTGAAAAATCTGAAAAAAAAAATATGCTGTAGATCTTAATGTAATCTTTCAACCAAAATTGGTTTGAACGAGATCGGGTCAGCAAGTTTTGAGATACAGTATAATTTCTAAAACCGCAAATATAACTTTGTAATTCATACAAACACTATGAAAAACAAAGTTATTTGGCATAGTTGTAAAAATTGTAATTAATAAGCTAGTTTTAAGAAATTTTGAAGTTTTTTTTTTCAAATAAATATATTAAATTATATTTATTATAGTTACTACGGAACCCTTCATGGGCGAGTCTGACTCGCACTTGGCCAATTTTTATTAATTGTATTTAGTTACTGTTCTAGTTTTAGTTACTGTTTGCTATTATCAAAATTTTACTGTACAGTGGTGAAACTTAGTTTATTGTGAAGTGGTACTAAAGGAAGAGTGCTGATGTCTGAAATACAGATATTCCTTATCTAGTTCAGACACAGATGTTCCTCATTCTGATCCTAGTGTAAGCTTTAATTATAGTGTGTTTGTTATATTTTTAGCTGTGTGTACCAATTTTGAACGAATAAATTATTATTATTATTTAGGCTAAACATGCACTGTTTCTTAGCTCTTTGGCTAGTTTTTAATCTACATCAACGGGCCAAGCCAAGTCAATGTAGTGTATGATGAGCGGTTTAAGGTGTGGATTGGGTGTTTTCATTTTCCTCTATATGCATGAACTTTCTCACTATTCTACAGGTATTCAAGATTGCTGCTTTTTGGAGTGTGATATAAATGGAATCTTTCAGGTCTATTAATTTGAGGCTATGATGCAGGTAGTTTAGTATAACACCTATTGGAACAACGTATACTTTTTCTTTATTATTATTATTATTAAAAAAATGTGATTAAATGCAGAAATTATGACGGAATATAAATTCTTCATATACGGTAAAACATACTTGTTGAACAAAACACGAAAGCTAAAGAAATTTTTTTTGAATGCTACAATATGGGTGTCAAATTAAAGGGCTTAACACAAGAATTTTATAAATGTATATCATGTTTATCATTAGTGTAATACTAGCAAAAATAATACAAAGAGAAAGTTTAAAAATATGGACTTTTAGCTTTTTACCTGACTGCAAAGGAAGGGTTATGTTTTCGCGCGTATCTTGTATGTATGTTTGTAATATTCTTTATTACCTCATGTCTCCAGAACCGCTGAACGGATTCACACAATAGAGGTATCGTTAGCCAAACCATCCCATTTAAAAAAATATGTTCAATTGGGACCCGCCTCCTTGTCACTTTTTAAAATAAAAATTTGCTTGTTTCTTGCATTTCAGTTGAGCAGTCGGGTTTTTTTAGATTTTTTAAATAACTTTTTTTTAATGAGAAATGTATTTTAAGTTATTTTTATAATAACTTACTGTATTTCCTTTAACCATTTGCTATTGGCTGTAATATTGTCACGTACCAATAAACTATTTGTAATTGCTACAAATTTTATTGAATAACTAGCTGTTGCCCGCAACTTCGTTCGCGTGGGAGGATTTCCAGCGTAAATC
This sequence comes from Tholera decimalis, assembly GCA_943138885.2. Classification (NCBI taxonomy): domain Eukaryota; kingdom Metazoa; phylum Arthropoda; class Insecta; order Lepidoptera; family Noctuidae; genus Tholera; species Tholera decimalis. Next base: position 22,574,277 of record OW964556.2, read on the forward strand.
CCGATCCCGTGGGAATTCCGGGATAAAAAGTAGATAGTAGCCGATTCTCAGACCTACTGAATATGCATACAAAATTTAGTAAAAATCAGTAAAGCCGTTTCGGAGGAATAAGGTAACTAACATTGTGACACGAGAATTTTATATATTAGACATTAAACTAATAAACCACTACACCAATAATTATTAAATAATATGTAATTTATATATTCGGAAAAACCACACGTCAAGGACTTAGTAGGGAATTGACTACATCAGGACACGCGTATATTATCGAACGCGATTTTCCGGTTTTACCGCACCGCAATAAAATATCGTAGACATTGTTTACACGGTTTTATGCGAAAATACATTGGAAACTAGGCTTAAAATGCCCTTGTCTCACGATATTTGGCAGAGCGTCGGCGAAAAGCGCCGTGAAGGGCACCCGCCCTAGGTCAAGGGCAATGTGCCTCACTGACCTACATCCTCGCTAATACGCCCTTACAAGGTCACTCCGCCTGACAGGCCTACATGCCTAGTCAACCGATTTAATTTACTACTTTCAACACAAAGAACTTCATGATACACCTATATCTGCCTAAACATGGCTTCTGTACAAGCTGTTTCACAACGTCGCGGTCATATTCGAGGCTTATTTGTGTGCTGTATCTGATATTAAGTACAGAAACAATGGCAAAATAAAAAATGTTTTTTTCAAAATACTTGATCGCAATAAACACCAAAAAGCATTCCTAACAATTTACTTTTGAAACAATCTCGTTGTCTTTCCATCAATTTTTAAATATTTGCGCTAGTGAAAGATCATGTGTATTTCAAAGCGTGGTCATGTTTAAGAAATTAGTTTATTGATTGTTAGGTAGCTAGCTATTCATTAATCAATTTATACCTCGCTAAGGTGAATAGAAACTTATGTGCACATGTTTTCATAATAATATGTCGAGCATATTATATGTGTGAGAATCATTGTCTACTAATAGGACTGTCATCATTGTCTCTTTATTAATAAAATTAAGTTTTACTTTCCTGATGCTTCAAACATTTCATCGTCATCCACGTTTGCGTGTATTAGACTGTCAACAAACTGCATTTTCGAAACAATTCGTTGAATAGTTTTCATCTCAGCTTTCGTTCGATCGTTTCTCCTTTATACGTAGCAGAGCCAGTAACGTGCAGCTGCTTTGTGAATTCGTACGACAGTGAATGTTTACAAACAAATCGTAAATCATCCGTTTGACATGTGTTCACACTGTCGTGCCATCAACGTGGATGAGTCTAAATAAAGACGTTTTACTTTTGTTTATATACTTATTATTATATATTGTTTTTATTGTTGCCAAATTACACGCTCTTTTTTGTATTATTAAATAATCCAATAAAAGAATATTTCACATGGTAAATATAACCTACTAGCTGTTCACGCGACTTCGTTCATGTGATAGTGGATTACAGCGACGCGGTTTTTCCCGCGGTATTCTCGATTCCGTAGGATTTCCGGGTTAAAAGCCTATAGTCTATATGTTGCCCTATTTTCCAGCGAAAATCCAATTTAAGTTGGTTTGTCATTCCAGAGGTTAGCTGAGAGAACAGAAAGACAGATAGACAACATTTACGGGGACAACGGGAATACACCTTTTGATCGTGTAAATATGTATATAACCACTTCAGAAAACACTGTTATTTTGAAATTACAGACAACCACCTCAATTTTAATTATATGTAACATAAGTCAAATAGAACTTGCCTCTAATCATAATAATCAAGCCCCTTTTCTATATGTTTCACTGTTACGGGTGCATAAGAACTCTACTAGTTATAATCTATACTATACTTATAATAAATCTGTAGAGAGGTCAATTCTGTACATGAAATATATTTCCAAAATAACTATCAGGGGGTGATTAAGGATCGATACTCATGCCAAAAATGCAATCAGTTAAATTTTTGTCTGTCTGTCTGTCTGTCTGTCTGTCTGTCTGTCTGTATAACCGTTATAGAAACAAAAACTACTCGACGGATTTTAACGAAACTTGGTACAATTATTTTTCATACTCCTGAGCGGGTTATAGTATACTTTTCATCACGCTACAATTAATAGGAGCAGAGCAGTGAAGGGAAATGTTGGGAAAACGGGTGAAGTTACTCCATTTTTTAAGCCTCCGTCGCGTGTGCAACCTTAATGGTTAAAGCTACACAGAAATCATTTCATGACGGAAATGTTCTCCTTAAAATTATATAAAAAATATCCCACGACAGCATATGTCTATCTTTTATGGTTGACTCACAATAACACGTGTAACTCCCGATAGCTTAGCAGTTTGAAGCTTTCTGATTATAATATTTGTCTACTCTTACGTTTATAACACTCTCAGTCACCCCTAATTGAAAAAGTTAACATTATTAACTATTCCATAAAAATAATCATATAAATCGGTATAGAAACACCAAAGTTTTACATGAAATACGCTAATAATAAGCCATCGCGCGTGAATACTGAATCATGCTATAAGGATTATTTTTGAAAATCGGTCGCCGCGCTCGACGCGTCTCGCGGCCGTAGGTATAAAATTTCGTTCTATAGGTACTTAAGCCTCATGTGAACGTGATCTAAACAATATTACAATGCGGTTGCGGTTTCGTATTGCGATATTTTTCAACAGTATTATAGATTGACATATTATATTTCCCTACTAAATTACGAAAGTTAATCTGTCTGTTACATCAAAATCACTGAACCGTGAGGAAGGACATAGGCTACTTTTCTCATACGAAAAACGACGGAAACGCGGACGAAGTCGCGGGCAACAGCTATCTATATTAATAATATAAGGCTGAAGAGTTTGTTTGTTTGTTTGAACGCGATAATCTCAAGAACTACTGGTTCGAATTGAAAGTTATTTTTCAATTAAATAGTCAATTTATAGAGAAAGTCTATAGACTATATGTCATTACGCTAAGGCCAATAGGAGCGGAGCGCCAATGAAGAATGCTTCAAAATCGGGGTTAAATTTAACGTTAGCTCAAAGTAACTATTCCACGCGGACGAAGTCGCGGGCAAAAGCTAGTATACTCATAATTTGAAAACAAAATACGGTCAATATTTACATTATTGATCAATCATAACATAACCACTATTAGGATTCTGTCAAAAGTAAAATAAGTAATGACGTCACGCACCTGTCTAATCTACTCAAGCCTCGTGCCAAATCACTTGTGTAGAATATACTTAAGTCTCGCTTTGATAACGTACTTAGGTACGTAAAAACCAAAGTGTTGCATCAATGACCGAATTGATTGCGTAAACACGACGTCACTGTTTTATGTCTAACGTATGTGCACTTTTATACATATACAACACTTACATAATACTTACGATGTACGAGTTCCACTCTGAAATCGTAAGAACTTAGCTTGTAGTGTGATTTCAGATTTTTCATACCGGGGAAGGCGAGTATAAAAAGGATGATAACTACTTGGCCGGCTACAATATACATAAGATTTAGAACGTGATGACAACATCCCTATTTATAGCAAACTTAGCAAAGGGGCATGCAAAAAGTTCAGGTCCTTTGTTTTTAAGATCACCCATATTTCGTAGAATTCAATAGTCGATCATGCATTCATGCCTAATTTTAAAATAATGAGCAGCATACTTTGGCTTTAGAATATAATACCAGTTTTCTTGCCGCAGTGACGTGGTCTTAGGGGGTATTTATTGGTCTGGGATAAAAAGTAGTGCGCTTATACATTACTGAGGTATAATGAAACTTTCTAAAAATATCTCTGAGAATTCTCGTCTTGGTATCAGCATGTCCTTAGATTACTTGTTAAAAACGAAGAAAGCATGTTTATTTCGTTAATATATTAATGGATAATTTGTCCATAGTATATAACGTGTCTGCTTTTCATTTCTTCCATATAAAAATCAATTGCTGTGCATTAGTATCGCTAAAATTTGGGACCTATTTGGTTAGTTTCAATTTTAAAATACTTGTGGAAGTCCAGTGAAGATTTAAAATGTGAAAGGTATAGGAAAAAAAATATAGCAGTACGAAGTTCGATGGGTCAGCTAGTAAGTAATAAATATGGGTTTCGTATGGTATAATTAATTCGCGAAAACGTGTACTAAATTAAATAATATACATCTACTATCTCTGTACAAACTAATTAAATGTATGACTGATGCAGTCGCAAAAACTGACATTGTGAATTGACACGAATGACACGCGTTTGCATACCATGTCACCTACACATGTTTTGCATTTTTCAATGAAAATAACTTTAGCCAAGTTACTGCTAAATGAATACAAAATTTATTTACAATTGTTTTTCTTTACGTGTTTTTTGCAAATATCCTAAGTCAATACCTGCTCGTACAATGAGTCTTTAAGGAAGGTTAGTTTCAGGTGGTTTTATCAAATCGGGTCTTCTTCATTTCATTAGGAAGTTATAAGTTCTAATGGAAAACTTTCACTGCAAAAATATTTTTCACCAAGTGTTTATGAAATATTGATGTGAATTATCGCCCATTTTTTAACGGAAACGGAACGTAATAGACTGAAAAAGCTATAGCTATGGTCTTTAAGTCAAGAGTGAATAGGTTACTTCTAGGCAATCGTGTTCCATCTTCGATCACATCACTTACCATCAGGTGAGATGGTGGTCAAACGCGAGCCTATTATCAATAAATAATATATAGATAGATGTCGCTACAACTTCAAAACCATAAAAGGTAGTGAGTGAAATTCAAGGTTAATTGTTTTGAGCCACAAACAAGTTTTTTAAGCGTGTGAAGTAGCAGAATTGATTAAAATATGACAATTATGTTAAAGCAACTACAGTTAAAAACAAAATGTAAATACACTTGCACCTGAAAAATATCACCCTGTTTGCAGACACTACAAATAGTGCCGTATTATATAATTCACCCACAGCGTAGAATATTTAGAGTAACACATGTATGTAGGTACAAGAACAACATTGTTGAGGTCTTGGAATAAAACTGCGTGGAAACCACGCGAAGATATTGGTTTTCGATGTTTAATCAATATGAACGCGATCTCTTAGGTATTGCGTAATGCCTAACATTTGGGTCGCGTAGGCATTACAATATTATGTTTGCAGACAATGCTGGTCGGAACGACCCCGCGGTGACCTTGTCGTGACCTTACCCCTGGTCCCCCTCAACGCCCCCCAGCCCCCCAGGACACCGTGTTAGCTACGCAACCTTGGGACAATCAGGGAAGCTTCTTGAATAGATTTAATTTCAAATTTGCGGCTCAGTTTACATTTCGCACTTTGGATGGAGTTGAGAAATTCTCGGTGGAATATCTTTTGAATTTTGCTTTGACTCGTAAACTTCAATGGAAAAGGAAATTAGTCCTGGAACCGCCTTTGTGCTTGCGTGTTTATAATTAACTTTAACTTGTAGATATATTTTTAAAATATATTTGCTATCATTTTACACGCTGTTATTGATGTAGTAGTGGAAATTGTAATCTAAGAAGTAATCTTCCTAAAACCAATACATACTTTTCATAATAATCTACAAATTACCTTACATTAAATTATCTAACCATATTTAGGTTCATGGTACGAGTATAATTTGGTAATGGAATGATGTACAGTCAGAAATGTCAACAGCGTAATGAAACGAATACTCCACATGTAAGTCATAAATGTAACCCGGCGTTGCCTTCAGCTCGTCCCCAATTCATTGCCTTTATACGACCTAAATTCCCGCTTGAATTATCTAAACATCAAGGCCATCGGGGGCCACATAGGCTTTTAAGGACTCAGACAAAGGATCGATTATTTTATTCGAGGTCACCTTAATATTAGTGGATTTGAGGAGCTCGTGGCTAAATAATAACAACCGCACTGGTAGATCTTCAAGTTAAAGCAACACTTGCCGGGGTAGTCCATGGATGGTGAACATCTTAACATAAACAAATAGATATACTCTTTATTGTACACCATAACAGCATTGTAATCATGAGGACTTAACACCTACAAAGGGTTTTACAATGGATGGTCTTATCGCTTGAAGTGATTTTCATATATCGAGCGGTGGTCCCGGCTGTAATTAGTACATCTTTGACAGTGGTAACGGTTAGTCAAAAGCCAGAAACTAGTCTGGTCTGATACTGGTCTTGCCAAGATGTCAATGGTCCTGGGTTGTAGATGACAGATGGGCACATGCTCCAACATAGTTGGAAAAGGCTAAGCAGATCTTAAAAAAATCTTCTTATTAAATTTTGTCGTTTTGGTTCATAAAAAGACAGACAATCGTATTAGCCAGGCTAGAAGTGCTCCGGGTCGGCGGTGCGTCGTGTTCCACGCGCGCTTCAAAGAGCTGTCAGCAACAGTGACGGGGCCCCATAAGGCCATTGCCTGCCGGGGTCGCGGGAATGTTCTAACGAGATGCCGCGGCCCCGGAACTTAAGGGCAGCTGAGCAGGAACAGGGTGGCTTTTAGTCAGTAGAAGTCTGACACTCCCTTTCGCTTTGCCCAGAGCGGGAAAAGTCATTCGATGATTTTCCCACCAAGGAAAAAAAAGGCTAGAAGTGCACCTCGTGTTCGCCTGTCGCTTGTATTGTTGCACATCTCTATTTCAAGTGAAAGGGAACCTCGGCCGGGTGAACTTTCCATTACTCATGTGAGTAGTATTTAAGTAGAGCGCAAGTACTAGTGCTATCGGTTTTTAGTAACTTTCCATCTGCCCTTTAAACCGAAAACACAGAGGTGTTGAAATATAAGTTTGATAGTGCTCTATAATATTATTTAACATACGACTTATTCTTCAAAAGTCAGATAATTATTAAGTGATTAATAAATATGGCTGTTTGTTTGAAAAACTTTTATGTAAATTTTTTCATCGTTTCCCAAAAGTTACAACACATTATTAGAAAATAATTACAATTATGCGTGTGATAGACGTTTATATGTGCACAAAATTTAAACTGAATCGCTTCAGATGATTACAAATAAAGCGACTGTGATAGACGGACAGACGATACATGAGTGGTCTTATACAAAAGTTCTGCATATTATACGAACCCCAGACCCAAATGTAAAAATAGGTACTTGGTACACAAAGATGTTTTAATAATTCTTGGAAGGTAGCCTAGCAGAAGGGTCCAGCCTTCCAAGAATAGTATTTCTTCTCTTTGTTGTGGTTAACTAATCGATCGAGCCTGTGATATCATTATTTCCTCGTGCAATTTTTCCAATCTTTATCTAGAGCAGGAAATACCGGTTCATAATTGGTTTTTCCGGCGTATTATTATTATCTCCTTTATTTTACATATCTCTCAAAAATTACTTTTTTTAATGTTTTGCTATAAAAAAGTGACAATATAAAAAACATTTAAAAATATAAGAAATGGCAGTCCACTGGTATCGGGAATAGGGTCCAAGCTACCGGTGGTTAGGTCTCCAGAGAAAGGAACCTCCTTACAATACGAGCTGTATCGAGGAGAACTGCCTTCTGTATCAGGCCCTTTATCCAGCTGTGTAACGCCAGCTTCGACAGATGGTCGTCGAAACTTTTAGCTATCAGCCCATTGACTGATATGACAATCGGCACAATGACAGCCGAGTCCACATTCCACATGTCAACAACCTCATGGGCTAAGTCGAGATACTTTACTAGTTTTCTTTCTCAGCTTTCACGAGATTCTCGTCATATGGGATGGTAACATCGATTATTATTGCGCGGCGCAGTAATCGGTCTATCACCACTATATCAGGCTTATTGGCTACAATAGTCCTGTCAGTCCAGTGTAATATTGCCATTTTCGAGAACTGGGTCGGGCACATACCTATAGTATGGTACTTCTAATTCCAAAAGATTGTATAAAGAGCAAGTTGCTGGTAAATAGTCCTGGCTACGAGGTTGTGTCTATGCAAATATTCTCCGTTAGCCAGACGAGAACAACCGGAGATAATGTGACGAATGGATTCTCCTGGTTTGTGACATGCCCGACATATGTCTACCGTACCATCCTTCACAATATATTTACGATAGTTATTCGTCATCATAACTTCGTCCATAATTGCACAGAAAAAACCTTCGGTTTCCCGAAGAGGTTACCAAAACGTAGCCAGGTTACGGACGCTAATAAATATACTTCAGACCCATGAAGGGCTCGGTAATAGCGTCCGTGAAGCTCCATGCTCTGCCATACTTCTCTGCGGTCATTAGTATCTAATACTATAGGTTTGCGCCAATTCTCGTTACCTAAGAGAGTGGGGTGAGGCCTTTTTCCACTGCTACTACATCCTAATGCATACCCATGTCAGCGTTTAGGAAATATTCCCTAAAAGGCTGCATACCTCGCGGTTATGCAGGGTCTTTGCATTTAAAAAACGGGATATACAGCCTCATCACCGATGAACGTGGGTGATGCACCCGATTTGCAGTCGAGCGTTGTGTGGACCCGCCTGTCCAAGGCATCAAATTCAGTCTGAGTCCATTTGAGTATTCCAATAGAATACATTAATACTGGCATAACCCAACCATTGAAGGCACACACCTTGTTTCCGCCTGATAGAAGACTATTCAGTACTTTATTCAGGCGGACAAAGAAGCGTTCCTTCAATGACTGTTTAACTTAAGCAGCATTGATGCCTAGCGCTTCTGACATACCCAAATACTTGTAAGTTTCAGTTGTTCCGAGGGATCTTAGGTGTATGTTATCCGAGAGTTGAGTTCCCACGGATTCTATAATCTCCCCTTGCCTTACATGCATGATCGCACACTTGTCCACCTCAAATTCCTTCCCGATGGCGCTACTGAAAGTTTCTGTTACCTTCAGTAGCTCCATCAGTTGCAATTTGCTGGTGGCAAAGATTTTCAAATCATCCATGTAAAGCAAGTGTGATATGACCTGACTACCTCTTCTCAACTGGTAGCCTAATCGGTTCACTGTCTTCCTGGATCTGCGTTCTATTTAACTATTCTGAGTAACAGAGGACCGTCTTCCTTTGCCCCATATATGACTCAAGAAAATTGCGTAGCATTGGATCTATTTTATACAACTCCAACACCTTCTTGAGCCATGTATGTGGAACAGAATCATAGGCCTTCTTATGATCTATCTATATAACGACGAACCTGTTGGTTTATGGCAATATCAATGAGGAGCAGCTCCTTCGTACCACGGGACCCGTTCCTACAACCATTCTGAGAAACAGACATGATTGAATTTACATCAACAAGATAAATAAAATAAATAAATAAAAATTAATTTTAGTTCTCAGAATGGACGTAAGAACTTTACAGACCGTCGGTAGGCACGTGACCGGTCTATAATTTTTAGATTCCGTAGTACTGCCTGGTTTATGGAGCAGGTGGGTTATTTCTGTAGTTGGGAATTGAGGTAGCGTTTCTGACTCTAGGGTAGACTGGAACTGAAATGCCAAGCGAGCGTGCTATCTTTGGAACCATTTTAGACAAAAATTGTGCAGCCCGTTCGGCTCTGGGGATTTCCAGTTAGATAACAGATGGACTGCACGGGTAACAACTTAGGGGCTGATCGTGATTATCACCATTTCTGATAAAAGATCGCACGTGCGCTTGATCTCCCGCATCCAGTCACCCTCAGTGTGACAGACAGGAACCGACCAGATGCTGCGCCAGAACGAACACATGGCGTCATCATCCGGTAAGCACGTATCAGTCACACCTTGGTCAGGTCGCTCCCAGGCCCCATAAACCCACCTTTCATTGCTTTGGTATGTGCGATTCTGAGTGTATCGCTCCACCCGCCACTTATATCTGCGAATTCTATTTGCCCACGCATAGACTTTCTGCTTTAGGAAGTCGATGCGCTCTGTGACGTGGGTCAGATAATCCCGAGGACTAATATCAGTCCCTACGAATGGCCGCCTTATAAAGCGCATCACTCTAGGACGAGTGTTGCCATGTCTGAAGCAGATAAGTTTGCCAATGAGTGCTCTAGCCCCAGCGATACGACGTTCGATCCTGCACTGCCAAGCTGTTACCGCTGGTCGAATAGCTCTGTCAGTCTTTGGAAACTTGACATGAGCTACCCAACAAGCTGCAACAGTGGCACAGTACAGGATCGAATGGGTATCGGTGAGGTCTTCACTATTGTCAAAATAATTTGACAACAGTGAATCTAGAGCACACACTAACGCCCTATTTTCCTTATGCATGGGCAAACGAGGCACACGCGGTCTCAGCTCAGGTGATACTAGGTGATACTAGGTTGTAGTTGCACTGCAGCGTGTGGTAAAGCAGATGAGACATGACTGCACTGTGATTCGAGGTGTAATCTATCAAGTATGGCGTCATCCAACATACGGTTACACTGGGTGACCCGCACCTGATCCGACAGTCGTTGGCATTCCACCGGCAGCGGGGACCCTATCAGAGACTGGCGGGCCTCGAAGAAGGGCGGAGCGCGGCCTCTTCTTCGGCGACGTGCAGGTGGTGGTGTCGTCGACGGCGAGATGTATTCGTCGCTCGAGCTCGACGCAACTGCAACGGCCGGAGTCTCTTCACTCACGGCTGGAACTGGTCCTGGCGGCTGCAAGGCGGAGCTGAGCGACGAATCCGTAGGTCTGGCGTGTGTTCAGAATCAATCGTGCCCGGTTTCTTGTCAACATTTTGGTTTTTCCATTTATTGTTCTGTCTATTTATTCTTCTATTTATTCATGACTAGAATGTTTTTTTTTTCACTATTTTGGTTTTGTTGAACATGATTATTGTTGTTTATATGGCTATTTCATTTATAAATTATTCTGAATAATGCGGAGGAAAAAATTTTCTGACATGTTTTTTGACAACCGGGCCACAGATTATTATTATTACTAAACTCTGTATTCTACTGTGGTGAAAAAGTTGAGAGTTTTTTGTACGCGTTGAGAGTACGGGCGAGAGTGGATAGTTCCACCGTCTACGCCTCTACGCATCTACGCGCCTACGAGTGCTACGAAATGCTACGCACAAATAACATTTACACGTGGCTCCGTAAAATAAAATATATCTAAATATGTTTCAATGGAGTATTTATTGATTTAATACAATGTGACTATTTACATTAACGCTACTTGGAAAATAAATGTAATATTGAGGTTATCAGTATTTTTCAATCATTAAAAAAAAACCACTTGCTCAACGTAAGGTATTACTCCTGTGTCTCGGATGCGTTTACAAACATATAAACTTCATACCTTTATAATAAAAAAGACACATTTTTATTTGTTATCTATGAAATGATGATAATCAATAATGCCTGTTTATTAGCATTAATACATATATAACATTATTCTTTAGTAAGTAAAGTGTACTGGAAACATAAAATAATGAAATTAAATCGGTAGGGCTATTTTGTCTCGATTTGTTTATTTAGGACCATCAATAAAAGAATTATATGTTTATATACATCCAGGATAAATTTAGTATTTTGTAGATTTAATCTTACACTTATAAGAGTAAGGTAAAATATATGAATTAGTTTTTAGTGTTTATTATTTTAATTTATTTTATTACTAACATTGAATGTACCCCACCAACTGTGTCCCCACGTTGTCGTCGTGGTGGGGCTTGAGTGTTTCGATGATCTCTGGGGCCATGCCGGTAGAGGCACTCATGCCGGACGGGCCCAGAGGGAGAAACCAGACCAAGAGGGACACACCGGGGGAAAGGCGCGCCGCCTGGAGGATCGAGCAGCTAGCTCGAGCTTCTAGACGGCGCGGGGCCCGGTCTCAGAGATCGGGTCAAGGGGGAGGAAATGTTCACTTCCAGTATGCGTCTAATCTTTAGACGTAACTGTGAAGTGAACAAGGGGAGGGGAAATGGGAGATAGGGACAGAGGAACCCACCTCTCTAAAAAAGTTAAAAAACCATGGAAAATAAAGTCGTTGAAAAAGCTACCCAGGCGGGTCCCAGCTGCTCTTCAGCTGGGGAGTCCCGCACCGGACACGTCCGGTCAGTCCCGTCGTACTCTGGGGGGGACACCAAAGGCTTTTACCCCATCTTTGCCCCGGCAGTCGCCGCATTGAGCCAGGGAGGCTCACGTGCCCGTGAGGTGGAGTCGCTGGACTTGTCCAGCACGTCCACCTCACCGGCACCGAACATTGAGCGAGCGCAGAGCGCCGCTCCGCGGAGGAAGGGGGCGCTGGTGCTCGGGTCGGAGACCGACTCGGCATCGGACGCCGAGAGCTTCCAGAGCTTAGTCTCTGGGAGCGCAGTGAGGAGCGACAAGGGGGGCGCCGACAGGAGGAAGGAGTTCCTCAAGCGCCCCCGCGAGGACAAGTCGTCGTCGGAGGAGGGGCTTGTCTCGGCCCGCAAGATCCCCACTAGCGTGCGGGGTAAAGGCCGAGGCAAGACCTCGGGGAGGGGGCCTCCCTCTGGAGAGCCCAACACTGGTCTGGCCTCGGGCGAGGCCAAACTAGAAGAGGCCGTGGCAGCTGCCATCCGCACCATCTCGCGGAAGCGGAACCGGCGAAGCAAGGAGGATGCGATGAGCGAAGCCATGGCCTCCATCATGGCGGCCGCGCGGACTTACGGCGGGGCCCCGGCTGCAAGGGACGATATGTCCGATCTGCGGCCGGAGGTCACCCGCCTGACTGCCGCCATTGAGGCTCTCCAGAGGGAGAACGCCGCCCTTAAGGCGGACCTGGCCGCAATCCGGGGAGACGGCCAGCGGAATGCGCCGCCGCGGGGCCAAAAGGAGAAAGGCCAGCCCACACCAGCGGAGAACTCGGTTCTCGACCTGGTGCGACAGGAGCTGGCCGCCTTCCAGCAGCGGTTCTCCGTATTGGAGAGCCGCGTGCTGCGACCCCCGCTGGCGGCGCCTTCGTACGCGGCTGCGACCGCGTCCAAGCCTCCCCGGACGGTGACGAGGCCGCCTCAGGCAAAGACGGCCACTGGGCAGACGGCCCCAGCGGCGGCGGCTCCTGCGAGGGCGAAGACGGCCCCGGCCAAGCCCAAACTGGGCCCACCAAAGCCGCCTCCGACCCCGACACCTGCGGGGCCGAAACAGGCGGCCAAAGGGAAGAAGGCCCAGGCCGGGAACCAGCCGTCCCAGCAGCCTCCTCCAAAGACTCCTCCGGCCGGCGCCGACTGGCAAGTGGCCGGGGAGAAGAGGAAGGCTGCTGGCGCAGCCAGGTCCTCGCGGAGAAGGGAGCGACGGCGGCGGCGAGACGCCGCGGCGCGATTGCGCGCCCCCAAGACCGCGGCTGTAGTGATCACACTGCAGCCGGACGCGGTGAAGAGGGGCGTGTCGTACCGTGACGTGCTGGCGAAGGCGCGGATGGCGATTGACATCACGGAGCTCGGCATCGTCGGCGGCCTCCGTCACCGGGTCACTGCGACGGGGGCTCGGATGCTGGAGATCCCCGGCGCGGCCAGTGGCCCTGCCGCTGACGCTCTGGCCGAACGGCTCAGAGCGTCCTTAAATGCGGAGGAGGCCCGAGTCTCCAGACCCACCAAGCGCGCAGACATGCGCATATTGGGTCTGGATGACTCCGTGACGGCCGAGGAAGTGGTGGCCGCCGTAGCCAGGACTGGGGGGTGCCCTCCCGATCAGGTGAGGGCGGGCGCCCTGCGTCCTGGCTTCACGGGGACGCAAACCATTACGGTTAGCTGCCCCGTCCCGGCGGCCAAAAAGATCCAGGAGGGCCGAAGGCTCCTGGTTGGTTGGGTGTCTGCGCAGGTGAAAGTCCTGGACCCCAGACCCCTGAGGTGCTTCCGCTGCCAAGTGGGCAACCATGCGGCATGCGTGTGCACCTCGGAGGTAGACCGCAGCGATAGGTGCTTCCGCTGCGGTCAGCCCGGTCACAAGGCCGGCTCGTGCTCCGCCCCGCCTCACTGCTTCGCATGTGAGGCGGTTGGCAAGCCAGCCGATCACCGGGCTGGGGGCAAGTCCTGCGCCCCACCCACCAAAGCCAGGCGCAGAGGTAGGCCCTCTGCCGCCGTCGTCACCGCCACCGCCGCCGCCGCCGCCGCCGTCGCTACTGCCGCCGCCGTCGCCGTCGTGGCTGAACCCCCGCGAGGGGCCCTGGAGGAGGCTGCAATGGATCCCGATTAATGGCCCCATTGCGCTTCCTCCAGGCGAACATCAACCACTGCGCCGCTGCTCAGGAACTTTTGCTCCAGAGCATGGCGCAGTGGTTGATCAACGTCGCCGTGGTCGCCGAGCCGTATTTTGTCCTGCCCAGGAGCGACTGGGTGGCGGACTTGGACGGCTCGGTGACCCTCGTTTCGTCGGCCGCCGCCGGTACCCCGCCCCTCGATCGCGTCAAGAGAGGGCGTGGGATCGTCGCAGCACGGTTCGGAGAGATCGCTGTGGTAGGCGTTTATTTCTCCCCGAACCGAACTCTCGCCGAGTTCCAGAACTCCCTAACGGAGCTGGGAGACGTCGTCGTCGCCCTCGGTTCCCTCCCCGCCCTCGTCCTCGGGGACTTCAACGCCAAGAGTCCGGCTTGGGGTTCCCGGTCCACGGACTATAGGCGGGGCAGGATGCTCGAGCACTGGGCCCGTGCGCAGGGCCTGGTGATCGAGAACTGGGGTTCTGTCCCCACGTGCGTGCGGTTTACGGGCGAGTCGGTGGTGGACGTTACGTTCGCCACCCCCAGCCTGTCACCGCGCGTCACCGACTGGCGCGTTGTGGAGGAGGTGGAGACCTATTCCGACCACCGGTATATCCGGTTCGACGTCTCCGCCCAGACCCCAGACGCGCCGGTCCGACGGGACCTGAGTGGTCCGCGATGGGCGCTGAAGCAGATGGACCGGGAGCTATTCCTGGAAGCCTCGATCGTGCAGGCCTGGGGGTCACCCCCGGACAGGCCTGCCGACATAAACGACGAGGCGGAGTGGTTCCGGGAGGCCATGTCGGAGATCTGCGACGTGGCCATGCCCCGGGTCCGGCAAGGACGCGCCCGGCGTCAGCTGTACTGGTGGTCGAGCGAGCTAGCAGCGCTGCGCGAAGCGCGCGTTGCGGCGCGACGCCGGTACACCAGGTTCCGCAGGCGCCGCACCCGACCTCCGGATGCGGCGACTGTAGAGGCAGAGCTGTACGAGGGCTACAGGGCAGCGAAGGCCGTCCTCCGAGACGAGATCTGGCGGGCCAAGGAACTGGCCCGGGAGGAGATGCTGGCGACTCTGGACGGGGACCCATGGGGCCGCCCCTACAAGTGGGTGCGAGAAAAGCTCCGCCCCTGGGCTCCCCCGTTGACGCAGAGTCTCCAGCCTCAGTTCTTGGAGGACGTGGTGAGCGCCCTGTTCCCATCGCGAGGGGAGCACGCTCCCCCGCCCATGGCTCCGCCTCCGACGGAACCTGAAGCTGGCGCAAACGCGGACCACAGCGACGACGACCTCTACGACGCTCCAGAGGTGACCGAGGTAGACTTGAGAGTGGCGGTACAACGGCTCAAGGCCAAAAATACCGCCCCAGGACCCGACGGCTTGCCAGGGAAAGCGTGGGTCCTGGCCTCGGAGACTCTCGGGCCTCGACTAGGGGGGCTCTTTAGCGCATGCCTGGAGAGGGGCCAGTTTCCGCTTCGCTGGAAGACGGGAAAGCTGGTCCTGATCCAGAAAGCCGGGCGCCCTGCGGACTCTCCGTCCGCATTCCGGCCCATCGTGCTGCTCGACGAGGCGGGCAAGCTCTTGGAAAGAGTAATTGCAGACCGCCTCTTCGGGCACCTGAATCGGGTGGGCCCGGATCTTGCGGAGTGCCAGTTTGGCTTCCGCAGGGGGCGCTCGACGGTGGATGCCATCATGCGCGTGAGAGCCCTCACGACGGGGGACGCGGTATCCCGGGGCAGAGTCGTCTTGGCGGTGTCTTTGGACATCACCAACGCCTTTAACACCCTGCCCTGGAGTTGCATCAGGGAGGCACTCCGGTATCACCGGGTGCCGACCTACCTCCGTCGCATAGTCGAGGACTACCTGACGGACAGAGCCGTCATCTACCCCGGTCACCGGGGAGAGTGGAACCGGCGAGAGATGTCGTGCGGTGTCCCACAGGGATCGGTCTTGGGGCCGCCCCTGTGGAACATCGGATACGACTGGGTGCTGCGCGGCGACCTCCCTGACGGCGTCAGCGTAGTATGTTACGCTGACGACACGCTCGTCCTGGCGCAGGGAGAGTCGCACCAGGCGGCGGCCGACCTGGCGACGCAAGCGGTTGCGACAGTCGTTCATAGGATCCGGCAGTTGGGACTCGACGTGGCGCTGCACAAGACCGAGGCCATGTGCTTTCATGGCGGTCGGAACGCGCCACGGTCCGAGTCCCACATAACGGTGGAGGGGGTTCGCATCGGCGTCGGGAGGACGATGAAGTACCTGGGACTCGTCCTCGACAGCCGGTGGAACTTCAGGGAGCACTTTCTGAGTTTGGCCCCAAAGCTGAACCGGGCAGCAGCCGCCTTCAGGCGACTCCTGCCTAATCTCAGCGGGCCAAACGCCTCCTGCCGAAGGCTGTACGCCGGCGTCGTGCGGTCCATGGCCCTCTACGGGTCCCCAGTGTGGGCCCTGTGCATCCGGACGCGACCACTAAAGTTGGTCGCATGCCAGAGGGTCATGGCTATCCGAATGATCCGGGGATACCGCACGATCGCCGGCGAATCGGCCAACCTCCTTGCCGGATTGCTGCCCTGGGATCTGGAGGCGACTGCCCTCCAGCGCGTCTATGAATGGCGCGTGGAGGCGCAGCGCCGGGGCGTATCCCCGCTGCCTCGAGAAGTCGAGGCACGGCGGGAAGAGCTCCGGCGCGATCTCAGGGCAGTATGGAGGGAACGACTGTCGCAACCGACGGCCGGGCACGCCGCAATTGCGGCGGTAAGACCCCTCTTTGAGGAGTGGCTAGATCGGCGTCACGGCGTCCTGACCTACCGCATGACGCAGGTCCTCACCGGACACGGAAGTTTCGGGAGGTACCTGTGTCTGATGGGAAAGGAGGAAACGCCTGGGTGTCACCACTGCGAGGGTCGCCCTGAGGACACAGTCGAGCACACGGTGCAGGACTGCCCAGCTTGGGCAGAGCACCGACGTGTCCTCACGGCGACAATAGGCGGAGACCTCTCGCGCCCGGCCTTGGTCGAGGCCATGCTGCGGGGCGAGAGGGAGTGGGAAGCGGTCGCCTCCTTCTGCGAAGCAGTCATGCTTCCGAAGGAGGAGGCGGGCCGCGCGAGGGAGAGGATGGCGTCCTCCCTCCAGCCCAGCCGCAGTGGTAGACGCCCACGGCGTCGGACGTCGGCCGACGATCTCCGGCCACCGTAGGCGCGGGCATGCGGACAGCGAGTAAAGGGCAACTCGCTGTCCGACCATGGACCATGCCCGGGTCGACGGCGCGTCGTGTTCCACGCGCGCCTCAAAGAGCGTCAGCAACATGACGAGGCCCCCTCTGCAGAGGGCCGAATCCTGCCGGGGTCGTGGGACTCATCCCGTTACCGTGGCCCCGGTACGTAAAGGGCTATTGAAGGAACACCGTGGATTTTAGTCAGTAAAAGTCTGACAGTCCCTCCCACCCTGCCCGGAGTGGGAGGACTTATTTGATAATTTTACCACGTTAAAAAAAAAAAAAAAAAAAAAACATTGAATGTAAGGTGTTTTACTGACAAACTTTGTATGGATTTCTTTTCTGAGATAAATAAATAATAATAATATTAATATTTAAAAATGTAATTTATATGTACATAGATTTAATAAATGGAATAATAATAAGAGACCACAGCATACCCCATATTAACAAATAAGCTATTTTTTAAATTTACCAAAATTATCATGGTGGGTATTTTCCAGACTCGACAAAAGGGTTGAGTCTAGTTTTGGTATCACGAAGAGCCTGAAGTTGCAACTAAAACTTATAATTTATCAAATAAAACATCACAAAGCAACCATAAATACCAAAATGATCGAATAAGCGATTTGTTAAAAACTATTCCGTAAGATTTGATGTTGTTTTTATTTAGACCATCGATTTACTTATAAACAGAATAAGAAGCTTATACAGAAATCATTAATTATAAATAAATTAATAAAATCCATATGATTCAGGTCTGTAACCCATATAAACAAAACGTTTACAATATACTCGTATATCTCTACCATTGCTCAACTTGCAGTATAATTATATATGGATACATGAGAGTAGTCTACATCAATACACAAGTAGGTAACAAGCAAGCAAGCGATTTTCTTTTACATGAATTAAAAAATTGGCCAAGTGCGAGTAAGACTTCTTTAGCGCATGCCTGGAGAGGGGCCAGTTTCCGCTTCGCTGGAAGACGGGAAAGCTGGTCCTGATCCAGAAAGCCGGGCGCCCTGCGGACTCTCCGTCCGCATTCCGGCCCATCGTGCTGCTCGACGAGGCGGGCAAGCTCTTGGAAAGAGTAGTTGCAGACCGCCTCCTCGGGCACCTGAATCGGGTGGGCCCGGATCTTGCGGAGTGCCAGTTTGGCTTCCGCAAGGGGCGCTCGACGGTGGATACCGTCATGCGCGTGAGAGCCCTCACGACGGGGGACGCGGTATCCCGGGGCAGGGTCGTCTTGGCGGTGTCTTTGGACATCACCAACGCCTTCAACACCCTGCCCTGGAGTTGCATCAGGGAGGCACTCCGGTATCACCGGGTGCCGACCTACCTCCGTCGCATAGTCGAGGACTACTTGACGGACAGAGCCGTCATCTACCCCGGTCACTGGGGAGAGTGGAACCGGCGAGAGATGTCGTGCGGTGTCCCACAGGGATCGGTCTTGGGGCCGCCCCTGTGGAGCATCGGATACGACTGGGTGCTGCGCGGCGACCTCCCTGACGGCGTCAGCGTAGTATGTTACGCTGACGACACGCTCGTCCTGGCGCAGGGAGAGTCGCACCAGGCGGCAGCCGACCTGGCGACGCAAGCGGTTGCGACAGTCGTTCATAGGATCCGGCAGTTGGGACTCGACGTGGCGCTGCACAAGACCGAGGCCATGTGCTTTCATGGCGGTCGGAACGCGCCACGGTCCGAGTCCCACATAACGGTGGAGGGGGTTCGCATCGGCGTCGGGAGGACGATGAAGTACCTGGGACTCGTCCTCGACAGCCGGTGGAACTTCAGGGAGCACTTCCTGAGTTTGGCCCCAAAGCTGAACCGGGCAGCAGCCGCCTTCAGGCGACTCCTGCCTAATCTCAGCGGGCCAAACGCCTCCTGCCGAAGGCTGTACGCCGGCGTCGTGCGGTCCATGGCCCTCTACGGGTCCCCAGTGTGGGCCCTGTGCATCCGGACGCGACCACTAAAGTTGGTCGCATGCCAGAGGTCGCCGGCGAATCGGCCAACCTCCTTGCCGGATTGCTGCCCTGGGATCTGGAGGCGATTGCCCTCCAGCGCGTCTATGAATGGCGCGTGGAGGCGCAGCGCCGGGGCGTATCCCCGCTGCCTCGAGAAGTCGAGGCGCGGCGGGAAGAGCTCCGGCGCGATCTCAGGGCATTATGGAGGGAACGACTGTCGCAACCGACGGCCGGGCACGCCACAATTGCGGCGGTAAGACCCCTCTTTGAGGAGTGGCTAGATCGGCGTCACGGCGTCCTGACCTAACGCATGACGCAGGTCCTCACCGGACACGGAAGTTTCGGGAGGTACCTGTGTCTGATGGGAAAGGAGGAAACGTCTGGGTGTCACCACTGCGAGGGTCGCCCTGAGGACACCGTAGAGCACACGGTGCAAGACTGCCCCGCCTGGGCAGAGCACCGACGTGTCCTCACGGCGGCGATAGGCGGAGACCTCACGCGCCCGGCATTGGTCGAGGCCATGCTGCGGGGCGAGAGGGAGTGGGAAGCGGTCGCCTCCTTCTGCGAAGCAGTCATGCTTCCGAAGGAGGAGGCGGGCCGCGAGAGGGAGAGGATGGCGTCCTCCCTCCAGCCCAGCCGCAGTGGTAGACGCCCACGGCGTCGGACGTCGGCCGACGATCTCCGGCCACTGTAGGCGCGGGCATGCGGACAGCGAGTAAAGGGCAACTCGCTGTCCGACCATGGACCATGCCCGGGTCGACGGCGCGTCGTGTTCCACGCGCGCCTCAAAGAGCGTCAGCAACATGACGAGGCCCCCTCTGCAGAGGGCCGAAGCCTGCCGGGGTCGTGGGACTCATCCCGTTACCGTGGCCCCGGTATGTAAAGGGTTATTGAAGGAACACCGTGGATTTTAGTCAGTAAAAGTCTGACAGTCCCTCCCACCCTGCCCGGAGTGGGAGGACTTATTTGATAATTTTACCACGTTAAAAAAAAAAAAAACAAGTGCGAGTAAGACTCACCCATGAAGGGTTTCGTAGTAACTATAATAATATAATATAATATGTATATTTATTTGACGGAAAAAAAAACCTGACAAATTTCTTAAAACTAGCTTATTAACATTTTTTACAACTACGCCAGAAAACTTTGTTTTTCACTGTGTTTGTATGAATTACAAAGTTATATTTGCGGTTTTAGAAAATATGCTGTATCTCAAAAATTGCTGACCCGATCTCATTCAAACAAATTTTGGTTGAAAGTTTACATTAAGATCTATAGACATATATTTTTTTAGATTTTTCACTCCGTTATTATAGAAGTTAGAGGGAGAGGACACACATTTTACCAATTTGGAAGCTTATATCTTTTAAACGATTGACTTTATGAAAAAGTGGTTCTTGAAACCCTTATGTCATTTTTAAAGACCTAGGTCTATAAATTCTATACACGCATAGGTTTCATGAAAAAAATATTTTCAGTTTTCGGTCCATGTATGAGGAGCCACCCTTTATATTAAACATTTATGAATTTTTTTCTTAAAATCGGAAAGAACCGCTTTCATACACACACACATTTTACCTACCAAGTTTTACATGTATAGTTCTAATAGTTTGGGAATAAAATGGCTGTGACATACAGCCAGACAGACGGACAGACATGACGAAACTAGAAGGGTTCCGTTTCTTGCCATTCGGCTACGGAACCGCAAAAATGGAAAAGTCCTTTTATGCACTCGCTTCTAGTTTACTGTTTTTAAATCACCGTTCTTGTCAAACCGGTCAAAACAAGTCACCATGAATAACGCTCTTGCGTATTCTACACAATTTAGCATGCAATATAATAGTAGCTGGTGGCACGTGGACGTTATAAATAATAGTAAATGTTTAATCAACTTTATTTCAGGCAAAACACCCATATACAAAATAAAAAAAGTGAAAAAATAAAAACAGTGAGAACAAATTTAAAAGAAAATTAAAACTAGAATCTAAAACTTTGAGGTATGTATAGGTACCCATAGTCATAAAACACATCATATTGCATAGAAATTGCATATTCATCCTAATTATTACGTCATTTTTTGTTCTCGTTCAGGTGAACAGAAATCCAATGCGTATATATGGGACATACTAAATTGCACGAGACAGCCCTCAGGATACTGTTGCTGGAACGTCTCAAACCTTCCCACAAAGACGCAACACGCGATCTCATGATTGCATAGAAGTCCGGGACCCTCGCTTCCGCAAACATGCTCGAGGCACTGCAGTATCTCGGTAGTTTCATAAGAGTTCGGTAAGCATTATTGTACTGAACTCTTAATGAACTGTACATCTTTTTTGTGAAGTTGCACCAAAGTTGACAAGTGTACATTGACAGACAATAAGCTCTGAAAAGAGTGTTCCTGACATCATCGGTGCAACTCGCAAATCTGCGTGCGAGCATGTTACTCCTCACTGAGAGGGCCCTTCGCTCTCTTTCTATGTCTATGTCGTCATGCAGTCTGTCTGTCAGTATATGTGCCCCAGATATTTAAACTGCTTTACTACCTTAATGATGGACCCGTTCAAATTAAGACTGGGTATGTTCTCCGGACCAGCTCCAGATCTGAAGACCATAGTTTTCGTCTTGAGAACATTATATTTCAATCCGTGAGCATTAGCATAATGCTCACAGACTGACAGCAGTCTTCTTAATCGAAGGACTCAGAAGAACCATATCGTCAGCGTAGCTTAAGCTGTTCACACATACGTTACCCAGGTGACAGCCAACTCCGGTTTTTCTGAGTTCCGCGATCAGCCCGTTCACGTATAGGTTAAATAGGTCCGGAGAAGTCAGCCCCCCTTGGCGCACGCCACAATCTAGCCTGTAACTACTAGATAGGGTGTCACCCCACTTCACTTGATTTGTTTGGTTTAGAATTTTATAATTCACTAGGTCAAATGCTTTGCTAAGGTCTAGAAAGCAAGTGTACACAGAAATTTTTCTGCAGGTGTAGTATACTATCGTGCTCTTAAGACTCATCATAGCAGAGTCTATTTAGAGCCCGGGTCGGAAACCAAACTGAGCATCGTCAATTTTAATATTCCTCTGCAGTTCGGGCAGTTCGAGACGTTCCCGGACTTTACCTATGACAGTACCAAGTGAGATAGGCCGGTAGTTGCTTGATGCACTCAAATCGCTTGTCCTGTTTTTGACGACAGGTACTATAACCGTTTTCATCAAGGATTCAGGTAAATAGGCGTGCTGCACACACAGATTAAAAAATACATGCAGATGGTGGTAAGTATAAATAGCCACTACCCCAGATTAGGTGCTCAACGCTGAGACCATCATGTCCTGGTGACTTACCACGCTTCATATTTCTCACCGCGAAGATTAATCGCGAAGAAGAATTACATCTTCGAGGGTAAATGAGCATGGCAGAGACTCATTAACGACGATATCAGCGCCGAGCTGGCAATCCGTAGGCAGAGGGTTCACCTTACATTTACTAGCAAACAAGCCAGCCACCCATCAACAGACACTGGTAGGCTCTGTTTAAAATTTAACTTTTTAGTAGCATTCCAGAATTTAACATTTTTTTTCTCTTTTTTATGCAAAGCCAAGTTATTATAGTTTTCACTACAAAACTATCTGTATGACATTTGCCCTATCCTGATGGTCCAGCCGCCCACAAGTTCTATAAATGGCATGAAAGCTTATGTTCTCGTGAGAGCTGTGCTGAGCCCTGCCGCTGGTAATCTCTTGTTCCACTTGGTTATAAAGTTTTCATTCATTTATTTACTAGAAATTATTAATAATTATTATAAAAATACTAGAAAAAGAGACTTTTCCATAAGTATTTTTAATCTGTTTGGCCAATAGTTGGATTCAAACACCATTAGATCTTGCCTCATATCATAAGTGGTCATCATCATAAGTGGTTGAAAATTTTAAGCGGAAACGCGGAAGTCTGTTTGTAACTCTGTCCGTCTGTCTGTCGTTACGGTTTCATGACTCAACCACAGCACCGATTTGGATGAAATTTAGAATGAAAATAGTTGAAGAAATGAAGACCGCGGGTCAAACCTATGCTACTTTTTTTTCAAAAAAACTATCCCTAAAAGATTGTAATAGGGGATGAAAATTTGTATGAGAAATCTATACCACTTAACCGATTTTTAATAATTTGGGGTTTTTTCCTCAAATTAACGCGGCTGAAATCACGAGGCACTGCTAGATTCAACTGAGTCTAGTTTTGGTACATATGACTGAAGAATTCTGTTTTTATTAGGTAATTAAACGCTTACTTATAAAAAAGCCAATAAAGAAAATATTCTATAAGATTTGCTTCTCAGCTAACTTACTTAAAAGAAAAAGAAAATTCTGATTTCAAGGACATGAAACCTCTTTATAGAACTTGATGGATTCTGTGAACAGAGTAAATGACTTTCCTCCATCGTCTTGGCCTCATTACCAAGGAAGTAGGGACCTAATGTAATTATGCGCAACCTACGTCAACGGCCACTACCTCAAGTGATATTGTTATATAAAGTAATACTTGACACAACATAAGATTAAAATGATGCTAGATGAATATGAATAATCCTGATCTCTGTACCAGAAGGCCGGGCATCATCCCCTGGCCCCTGCACGCTACAACATTGTATGCCTACGCATACTGCGCAATTTCACCTGCCTGCCAAACGTGATTATCAGGATCAACCACCCCAGCGGGGAGGCCATGTTCCACAGTTGACATTTACGCATTCCGGGTTACGTAGCAAATGGGACGCAGCTCGGTTAGCACTATTGTGTAACTTCTTATCAATCAACCTTTGAAAATTCACACACCACGCAGGTATTACGTACATATATACTTAAATAACCGAAAAAAGTATTAAGTATTTATACAATTATTTCTCCAGGACGTGGATAAAGGTCACGTCCCACGCAAATCTAGGGTGTTCTCGGGTGTGAGGGCTGAGGCGCGCGGCGGTCGGGCACGCGCGGGCACGCCGACCTTGCCCGGCTGTGACTCTGCGACCTTGGAGCCGACTGCCCGCGCCCCGTGCCCGCGCCCGCCCCCCGGGGGTGGCGGCACCCGTCGCCCACGCTCACCCCCGCCCCTATCTCTTGGCCGCCCACGCTCTATACCTCGTGCAAAATGTAATACCCACCTACCTACATATTACTGCAAGGGCTCATGTAACGAGCACGGAAATAATAATCCTACAAAAAGTGACAATCAGTACCTACTCACACTTACCGACTCAATGTGAGTGAGATGTTTCAATAAATATACATTCTGTTTATCATAGTAACAATACTGGCTTGAGTGAACCGGGCATCAGTGCGCGACATGTCTAAAAGTCTAGACAATATTAATATTTTGGATGTTATAAACGTGTACAAGTGTCCTGTTTCCGCGTGAACCTCGCCCAGCCCGGGCGCGACCTCGGCGCTCAAGGTTGCGGGCAGCCTTATTCGGGGTTTTCCGTGTACCTACCGCCTGAAGGTCTCTGACATTGACTATTTACAGCACAACAAATACTCTGTATATAACAATGTACAAGGAACAACGAGCTCATTTATTTGTGTCATACAATGTAAGAGTGACATAATGCCAACAGTTTCAAGGATTGCAGGTATTAAGATAACCAGCACATAACATAGATATTAAGTTGTATTTATGTAGGACTTCATTGTAATTAGGAACAAAACCCAGTACCTAAACAAGCCAACATTTTATTTCTCGACTGCCTTATTTTAGATCTTCCAAGAATGTAGACTCATTTTACATATGTATACCTACATACATCTGCACAGGCCAAGACAGGAAGTAATGGAATTCCAGCATGTTCTTCTTTAACAAACAAAGCAATTTATTAATACGGCCATCGCTACAAAATTTAAAAATCAAAACAGGTAGAAGCCTGCATGGAAATTTCTAGTGCAATAATTTCCAGGAACAAGATGGCGGTAAAAGGATTATGTAGATAGGTGTTGGAGTGGAGGCTGTGATGCTGGGCGAGGCGCGGTGGCACTGGGGTGAGGCAGGGCCGGGACTACGCGTGGCGGAGCACGGGCGGGCGTTGCATCCTACCAGCGAGTCAAGTGCACGGCCGCGCACTGCGCCGTGCACCCGCGCGAAATGTCATGCGCCCCGCGACCGCCATCGGGTCAATAACTTCAATACTCTGAATATCCTGCCACATTTCATGCCCTAAAAGGAAATCGGAGACCATCCCGATCCTATTCATTTCGTATTACTGCGCAGTTATCATTCCATGTATTTATTGCCGCGGGCATTTGTTTCACAGCGTATGAATAACGTCAATGTAGTTAATTATAGCATTATCTACATTTAAAAGAGGCTAAGGCAATTTAAATCTTTGTTATCGTATTGAAATCATTATCATTACTGAGGAAAGTCACCCGTCTAGCCAAAGATTGTGAAAGGAACTTTATTCATATTTGTAGACCACTACTACTTGAGTTATGATCTGAAGAAGTTTGCGAATGAAAATTTTCTCCTTAAATATATTCTCAACCTTAAAAAGACATGTCAACAAGATATTGATTTGGTGGCTGCAAATATAAGAATTCGACGAACGAATTCAGTATTGACGTGTAGTCAATGGCGCAGTATTTATCAAGTTATTTTCAGAACGATATATTTAGAACACCTTTACGTTTACTTTCTAACGGCGTCATGACGTGTCCAACCTGAAACTAAAGTTGAGTGAGTCGATTTAAAGTTATGTTTCCGACTTTGTCTCTCGTTTGATCTGATGGCCAGTCACACACACCGATGTCATAGGAATGAATTTTCATTTAGGTATCAAGTGAAGAAGGAATATTAATGCAACAAACAACTCGAGGCCCAAGACGCGTGTAACTAACCCTGTTAGTATTACTACAGTATATCGCACTTAAAAATTATGGTAACTTTACATTCATTCAAACTGAGATAAACAGTGATTTTGAATACTTTAGGTAAGCGGAACAATGATCTAGGTCGTTTAATAGTTTTGCGTGTAAAAAGGAAATCGTAGACGGACGCGCTATCATCTGAATCCATCCAATAACCGAAATCGTTTCAGTGGAACATTTTTTTACTCATTAAATTACTTGAATATTTCTGTGACAAGCACAAGATTGATGCGTTGTTAAGAGTGAGCTTTGAACATGCGGAACGATTTGGTAGGGACAACCGACAGTACTGTGTGCGGAAGTGAGCCGCGGGTCGCCGACCTCTCCATCTCCTTCCTCTTTGTCATCGTGACCATGCTAAGTGCAGCAATTATGTATTAACCTTCATGTATCGAAACCATTCGTGCTGAAATGTAACATCCTGGTGATCCACTTCCATTGCCACCTGGTGCCGGACCTGCGCTCCCTGGCCCCTGCTCAGCTGATATGATTTGTTTCCATTCATAGGCAAGTGGTATCTAAGTATACGACGCAGTTTTTGCATCGTTAATCGACTAATTGGGTAGGCTTATGTTATCATTTCACAGATTTCTAAATCATTATCACTGTTATACAACGTGTAATTTGAAGGGTATATACATACCAAGTGCATGGCTTCTTTGGATAATAACAAACGATATGGCAAGGGTTTTGTAATGTAAGTCTACGTGTGCAGAACTTATTACAATTTCCAGTACACTGATACCAGAGACCGAATTTTTCAAATTAAGAAGAACGAAAAGAATTATCGTGTTATTGGCAAGTGACGTGGAAAGTTATTGACCCTCGCAGTGCTGTTATGTGACACGTGTGTTATGATTGGTATTCAAGAAATATATGAAACCAATAATTTTTTATCCATTCTTTGAGTCAGTTATTTTGTGCTGAAACTGTGCATAGAGACTCCATACCAGATGTTGTCTTCAGCCCTTTTGGATAGATATGGGGTTTCCGTTACACATTGTATATTAAACAACAGCTTCAAAGTGTCTGGTTTTAAAACTTATTCAAGCTCAAAATCTATTATGTTAATATATAATCTGAGACAATACTGAATGATTAATTCCATCGTTCCATCGGAATATAATTGTCAGTATTTTTTTATACTGGTGTGTAGGTGTATTAAGGTTTTGTATTTTACAAGGATTCAAGAATAAAATACGTAAGTAATTTTTACAAGATTCTTTTATTTTAGTCGACAACCTGTCATTATATTAACAAACAAATGACTGAGCACGCTCACATACGCACATACAATACACACAACAAACACACCGCGACCGGCGCTGCATTGCATTTATAAATTACACTTATAGTCTTAAATTATTTTTCAGTCTATTGCGCTCTCCTCGTCCGGCGCCGGCCACGCACTCACGCGTCCTAATCAAATTATCACATATAATATATTAAAACGATCTGCGAACGATTACTATTAACTAGATTATTTAATTTAAAGTAGGTCGGGGTGGGGTGGCGGAGACAATCGGCTCCGCGGGCCGATCTCACGCCTCCAACATCTGCGGCATGAAGGAGCGCGGCGGCGACGGCGACTTCTTGGAGAGGTTCAGCGGCGCGTCGGTGTCCGACACGTCCACCGCCAGCGCCACCTGCGCCGGCGCTGGCGACGCGCCGCGGTAGCACGCCAGCAGAGCGCCCGCGCGCATGGGGCAGCCCTCGCCCGCCTCGCCGCGCCGCATGTACTGCTGGATGATGTCGGTGCGCTTCAGCTGCTCGGGCGTCATGCGCGGCCCTTCCATCAGGCTCTTGGCCAGCACGGAGTGCGTGGAGGACAGCGAAGCGCGCAGCGGGCGCGGAGAGTGCGCGGGGTGCGCGGGGCTGGCGGGGTGCGGGTGCTGCGGGGGCGCGCTGGGTGCCGGTCGCACCACGCGCGCCTCTGCCTCGCCGGTATCGCGCCTCATCGCGCGGAACTTCTTGTGCGGCTTGTACGCTTCGTCCATGAGCGAGGTGGTGTGGTACAGCGGCGGCGCTTCCAGGACGCGCTTGAGCACGGGCATGTCGTCGGCAGAAGGAGGAGGCCGCCTGTCGTCCGAGTGCTCCTCGAGGGACGATCTCGGGCTCGAGCAGCCTGAACCAGGGCCGACTATCCTTTCGTGCTTTTCATTTCCTGACTCGATGCCGGAATCAGTTGGTGAATCCAGTTTGCGGTAGCGAGGTGGCGGGCGGACTGGCGTTACGGTAAGTCCATTGTGAGCGAGATGTGCCACACCGAGGGCTTCCTCGTCTACGGAGCCGCGGGAGTCAAGTCGTCGGCGGCCGGCCAGCGTGGCGGCCAGCAGCGGCGTGCCGCAGTCGCCCGCGGCCTCGCCGGACTCGCTGCTGGATACGGAGCCGATGGGGCTGCGTGCCGATTCATCGGCACCGGAGTCACCCCATGACATCACACCCTCTTCGTCCGTCCACATTTGCTGCCGTAGTAACTCTTTGTGTTCAGTACGGAAGACCACTAGCTTTTCGGTATGCAGTGTGCTCAGAGTGCGGAGATCAGGAAGGGTATCCATTAATTCTCTAAGGAACCCTGGTCGGTCAGGTCTGTTTTGGGCGACCACCGTTTGCAGACACGCCTTCAGTCGCGCGTGCATTCTTTCGACGAGTTCTACGTTGCGAAGGCCTGGCCTGTCGGGAGTGATGAGCACTATAGCACAGAAGAGACCGATTTCTGCGTCTGTAAGGTTCATAGAGTTCATGCGTTCGGCGAACTTGAAAGTCGAGTCTACAAGGAACCTTGCATTGGCGCCACTTTGGATAGAGTCCCGTTTCATGACTTGGCCGTTTAGACAAATTATACTATTGAGTGGCGCGTCAAACATACAGATTAGCCGCACAAATAACGCATCAAATAGTCCACTTTTGAGCAGCGTAAACTTATCGTCCTGGGTGAGCAGCTGGAAGCCTGGGATGAGTCCAGCGAAGTCTATTACACCACGAATCACGTGTGCAAATCGCTGAGAGAATTCTTTCTCAGACTGTAGCTCTGGTGCCGGGTTTAGCGGGCAAGCCTAAAACAAAAGAAAACAATTCGTTATAAACCGTCCTTCAATGTTTGGAGTACTTAGTTAAAGATCATGTTGAGTAAGTAAGCTTAAACTTTGGAGACAAGTAAAGTATCCTCACCAGAGTAGGCTGCGAGTAGGTGGGACAGTCGCGGGCACGCGCGCGCATGGCTGCGACGCGGTCGCGCGTGAACTCGCAGGTGTCGAGGTGAGCGCGCACCACGCGCGCAAGTAGCCGCGGCGCGTCATCCAGCTCGGCGGCCGCGGCCTGCTCATTGGCACGTGACGTCGAAGACTGTTGCATCGCTGCGAGGATACGTGCTTTCTCGCGCTTTGGAACTCGTCCGAATCGCACGGCTGTAACAAAGAACACAGAGTTTAATTTATGCCGAAACCGTGAAACTGACCTCCAGGGCTCGAGTAAAAAGCGGGCTCACAATGAACTGGAAACTAACAACGGGAATGTTGTGCAAGGTCGTGACTAAACATACACTGGGTTGCAGCTGTCGCTAAGTGCGCGCGTGCGTCTGCGGGCCATGTGCACGCGCAGCTGACACCGCGAGGGTAGAGTTCATTGGCCGTCGCATCGCGGCCCACCCTTGTCTGGCGCGGCTAGCTTTCGTAAAATCCGAGGGGAACCCTGAATGCGTCTCAGTTAAGTGAACTAGTTCGAATGACGAGTGACAAAGCGCGAAATGCGAGGTCACGTTAAAAAGTGTTACGACTTTCTCGCGCTAGGCACGCCGTGGACCAAAATGTAGTAAGCGCCGGGGGCGGGCGAGGCGCTTGCGGCGCTCGTGCGCGCACGTCGGAGAAAGTGTTGCGTGCGCGCCGAGCAGTTGAAAACGAAAGCGGGGGCGCCCTCTCGCCATTTCTCCTGACTTTCGCTGCGCGATGTGGGCCGCGCCAGATGCGATCCCATTGTTCACAACCGACAACATTGTTTTTTTTGTTCGCCTTTTACGCACTTAATTTTATGCTAAATATTTGCAGTGATTGCAAATAATAAACTTTCTGCATTATTTTGGTAAAAATCAAAATATTTGTATAATTTTTAAGTATATGTTTAGAGACCGTAGCCTAGGATTATGTTAAGATTATGTTTTTGTTGCAGATGTACCTGTTGATTAATTTAAGGAATTATGTTTTTTAATCTTGTTATGTTATTTTGTACTTTTGTACTTATCAGCGTTATAGTAATGTCTGAATCGTTTAAGTCTTTCATATGTTTAATGAATTCGGAATGTACCTACTATGTTTAACTTAAAAATGGGGATTACGAAAAAATAATTGTTACAATAAACCAAAATAAGGTAATGCTAAGGTTGATCACAAAATTATTCAAAATATTTCCCGAATCGCCAAGTTTAATGCTACGCGCCGCGTAGTACTCGTAGCAGCGTGCTACGAAGTTTTCGCGAACCTACGTGAACATCAGCTAATGTTTTCAAAATTTAAATATTATTGATGAAGTTTTATATAATATATATCAAGAATTGTATATAAAGATACCTACGTGCATTGTGATATTTTACAACCCCGTTGAGAATCCCTTTCAGGATTGGTAAATCTTCTCCCATGTCTGATACCATTACAATTTTTCACTATTACTACTTCACAGCCAAAGGCCACTGATAACTTAGATGAATTGGTAACTTTACGTTAGATAATGAGTAATTTCAATTAATACACGAAGTATAGTGTCACATATCACATGAAGAATATTAATAATTTGCACATTCACTGTAATCCAAGATGTAGCAGTAATAATCCAATAGTGTAAGTTCGGCGCACCGCGATGTAGTCAGCGGCTTATAGCGGAGCAGTCACCGTGAGCAAGTATCGCGTTCTCGTACCGAACTGAGCGACTCAACAACATAGCGATAGCACTGAGGGCTGACGACCGGTGCGCGGGCCGGACTCCCTCGCACTGCGCCGCGGCGCGCGCCGTGCCAACCTTGAACTTGAAGCGGGGGGCCGCGGCGCGGGGGGGGGGGGGGGGCACCCGTCAATAAACTCCGCGCAGGCCCCTGCCCCCGCCAGACCCCTCGCACGCGCGCCACCTACCGTTCGAGGCTTGCCGATTTGACGTGACATGGGAATATTACGGTCGCTTTCCAAATTCAAACTCTTGTCTAATAAATCCCAAAATCATAGACTTCATTGCGTACATTGTTATACTGTTTCATTGCACAAAATATTGTATGTAATAAATTTGTAAAATACTTTTAATGCCTTTTCGCTCACAATTTTTAACAAACATTATCATTGGACATTTCTGTTTCGGGTCTAGAACGAACATGGTATAATAATATCTATCACAAGGAAACTGTATTTTCTTGAAATTATTTGTAATTTACTTAAATATATAAATTTCAAGGTTTTGTAAAATATTTCCGCATTTATTAATATTATAAACGAACCCTAATTAAATTGATATGATTTTATTTTATTTATTTATTTAATATAGGCACACCAACAACTAATAGTCGTTAATATGATTCCTTATTTTAGTTTGCCGCTATACTAATAATAACCTTCTATTAGTTTAAGAAAAATAATAAATTAATATTAATTAATTAATTAATAAATCTAATATTTTTATTCTCAATTAATTTAAAATCTAGGAAAATAAAAAGTAAATTGTTGTATTTACCAAAGTAAAATAATTAATTCATCCGATAAGCTAAGAAAAAAATATCTGAAGAGCAACAACTATGGTTCCAGCAAAAACCTGCCGGCGCTAGTATCGCATTCTACTTACGGCGCCATCTGTTATCGAGTAGCTCAATTAATTTTACTGTGCCAAGTATGATATGACATTTGTTTTTCAATAGTTTTTAGTGTAAGTAACTATTGCTGAGTGTTATTTGATCGTAGTTTTTCTTTTTATTTTAGTAATTATATACAAAAAAACTAATGTAGGGCACATTCGTTTTTTTGTCTATAATTTCAAATATTTGTTTTATTTGCTGTCTTTTATGATTCCAATAAGTTCAACTTAAAGTAAATCGATTTTTTTAAATTCAAATCTATCTTCAAGATGTCACTTCTAATGGGTTTGTTTTTTTTTTCTACTTTAAATGCTCTACTACAAACATGAAGATAACGACAACAGATGAAGAATGACCTCTTATCCTAAAAAATCCTAGCTATCGGTCAACTAAACCTACGAGCATTATATTGTGTGATAGTGTTTATCCATGCTACACCTGGGGAAATCTAAGCGAGGTCATCGAACTACATGACGAAAGTGAAAATATAAATTTCACTCTCGTGCTTACGAAATGCGCCTTTCTCTGCTTTCACCGAGTCAGCGGGCGGCTCACTGTGTCGCGAGCGAGTGTCGCAACGAGCGGAGCGGGGCGGCGCTGTATAGTGCGGGCGTCGACCCGCTTAGCGTGCGCTCACCCGCACTTGCATAACCGACCTCCCACACCGAGCCGTGCCCCGCGCCCCACCCCTCCCCAGCGCGAAATAAGATCTATCTGCAGAGCAGCACGCGCGCGCTGCACGCCAACGTGCTCATGCGGCACACTTGGCAGCGCGACGTGCGAGCGCCCGACCTTCCCGTTGCTAATTGTGTATGCATATTGCAACCCAGTGTATGCTGAAAGACATGTCACAATGTAATCATCTCATCATATATAATATCATACAACCCATTTTGCAAAATATTGGCACGCCTGATGGATGACAAGTCAAAAGATTTTAAAATTAAAATTCTGACCTATGTCAATTTTACAGGATGATATGATCCATTTTATGACTCAAAATATTATGAAGTTGAAATTGATGATCTTATTGGAATGATTAGGCACATTTGTTATTTTTAATCAAATTTAATTTTTATTAATTTAGACTTATTTATTCCAATAAGTTCTCACTAATATTAATAACAAAAGACAACTCACCATCTCTGCTCATGCCAACGGCGATGCATTTTTTCAATCGGCAGTACTGGCACCGATTTCTGTTGATCCTTAGGATGGAGCACTGTTGGTTTTTCGTGCAGGGTCTGTACTGGATCTTCTGTTGGATGGAGCGCCTGAAGAAGCCCTGGGGATCACAGCGGCAGTTAGAGTCGCGCTCGGAGTCGGAGCCGTCGTCGCTGGAGCAGCCCGAGTCGCTGGACTCGCGGCGCGCCTCCAGCATGCTCACCAGCACCGAGTGCCGCTCGCGCAGCTCCGCGCCCGCGCCACACGACATGTTACGCACCATTCACTACCACTCTGCCACTAGCACACCACTCTCCTGGCTACTCGCTAACAGAGACGCGATGTGTACGTTCAATAAGGCTTTCGCGCACTGCACCGACGCGGATGGCGGTCGACGGTGGACTGTGCGGGCACTGCGTTGCGCGGCGCACAGTTACCCGCGCGACCTACTTGCCGGCCGCCGACCCAACCGAGAAAGTGAGAGTGCCCCCGGCCCCCTCGCGCGCTCCTAACGGTCCACGCCGCTCTAGAATGCGTCGCCGCCGCTGCACCGGTGCGCCGGATATAGGCCGGGCGCATCCCGGTGGCGTCGCGGCGCGCGGCCATTCAACCCGGGTCGTCGACCGTTCGATTGCACAACCGCGGAGGCTCCCCCGCACTCCTCGCCCGGGACCGGGCTGCAGCTCGGGTCGTCGACCGGCTCTCCGCCCAGTGACGTCAAGCATGCGTCACGGCCTACCTCAATGCGCGCGTTCCCCTAGGGGCTGCACTGATCCAATTTAATTAATGGATCATTACACCACAATGCACTTATGCAAATTATCGTATGCGTTTCCGTTTCAATATAATTGATTACGACATTAAACTACTGTTTTCACATTGTTCATAGAATTTCGCAAATATACGTTATTCATTTATGCAAAACAACGCCTAAAACAATTATATCATTGGGTTCAAATGTTATTATTTAATTTAGAATACAACGAGCCGCTAAGCCATTAATTATTATCAAAAGAACTTTAAAATCAATAGTTGAAATACTGTTTTCCTCAATTCAGTCGAACTTTAATAAGTGCAATAGGTTCATTTACATATATTGAGACAGTAACATATTGCTTAATGAGCATTTAGTAATGCCTCACACTGGAGGGGAGGCTGGCGCGGGCTGACGGTGGCAGCGCGCTGTTCGGGTCGGTGGCCTAATTTCGCGCTACCATCGATCCATTGTGCGCCGCTGTGCGAGTGGCCCATAATTGGTCGCAGCGCGGGCAGTGACCGGCCGCGCGGTCGTTGACCTGCTGCCGCGAAAACAAAACCTTCCCCACCCATCTCATTGAACGACACTTAGCGATTACGTACATACCTATACATCTCTACATACGGAACAAAAAATACTAGGAATCGTGTTAAGAGCAAAGAGTTTGAAAACAATTCTCGAAGTATTTTTAGTTGGTAAACAATATCATTGACACAGTTTCAGAATAAATGCTGACCGCTGCAATAAAATCGCATTATATACGAATGTCTTTCGTTCGTTATGCATTGCTATCTTACTAGGACGTCTTTCTTTTAGATTGAATAATCTTAATATGTCAACGACGGCGAAGTAATTAACACGGTGACTTCATTTCGAGTTCTAAAAAATACTCATTCTATAATATGTGTCCAGTACTCACTAAATTCCATTATGCTGAAAGTAGTTCAATCATTTTAGGTCATTTTGATAACATGATGAGTGATGACTCAGATTTGTATTCTGCATCAATATTTATAGGTGTGCACCTATGTATATTGTACATATACCACATACATAACATATGTAAGTATGTGATACAACTATACTTATCTCATTAGTTTTCTCCCGCTATTCGCATTAAGTATCAGATTCGCAAATAGATGTATATTATTAGAAGAAGCACTTCGCACACACGAAGTTCAATAAGCACAGATTATTTTAAAACGAGTTGGTGTAACTGGCGCTACTTTTACGGATTTAATTATTCTTTACGCATTTATTGACAAGTGCGGCATCACATAACTAGTTCTCGAGTATTTGGTGAGTCACGAGAACGGATATATTTAAATGGCACGTCGATATAAATAAATAGCGTTAAAGCGAGGGTTTCGTCTACACTATGTGGGTCGACTTATCCATCCCTATATTTACTGGAATAGCATGATTGCGCTATTGATGGGCTCAGTCAAAATGTAACTTAAGTTTCACGACGATGTTTTTTTGCAGTCAACATTATTGATACATTGACAATACTGGCTGTCTTCTAGAGAACTTTATAAGCAGATATTATTGCAGGCCTTTTCTCTCTTATATCTTACATTTGTACATCGGTAGGTGTTTGTTATACGATACATTTAGTGTACAATTGTTAGTCGGCAGTGACAAACCCGGCCTGGGGGCGAGGTGTTGCCGCTGTGACGACGGCTAACGGTGCGCGGACAACGACTCGGCTAACACCGGCTCCAGCTCAGAACATGCTGACGCATTGGATCGCTATATTTCCGAGGAAGCGCCGACCGGTCGCTGGCAGTCGCTTTACGTGCTCAACGCTCGGCGGGTCACAGATGTTTACTTGATAACACACGTCTGACTCACGTCATTGTGATTCATTTCCCGTTCACGTATCGCGGTTCTATTCTTAGTATCTAACGTAACTCCTACAGGTAATGCGCTGTTCCCATTGGAACATCATCATCATCATCATCAAATACTAGAGGTGTTAAAGGCACTAGATGTGGGCGTGGTGCAAAGGTGA
Organism: Tholera decimalis; assembly: GCA_943138885.2. Lineage (NCBI taxonomy): Eukaryota > Metazoa > Arthropoda > Insecta > Lepidoptera > Noctuidae > Tholera > Tholera decimalis. The sequence goes on from OW964556.2 coordinate 22,610,185, forward strand.
TTCAGCTTTACCGTAAAAATTGTAAAATTATTGCATTTAAACGCGTAAAGAAAAACTCAACCGCATAAGCATTTGTTTAAATTGTAAGTAGGTAGGTAAATACTTCATGAATGTAATGTAATAATGGAGAAGTTCCACTTATTTGATCTACATTATGCGACTACTTATGTATTTGTATTTCGAAACTACAATTTATAAAATCTGAACAAATTGGTTTGACATCATTAGAAATATGAAAACAAGTTGTTATTGAAGCTAATATTCGCTTCAGATAATAATATTAGATTCGCGTTATCTACAATCAATTACCATTCGTGTTTAAACCTTGACAGTACACAATAAAAAAAAACTATGAATCTACATCAAGACAAGTTAGACGGTCGGTTTGAATTTTTTAAACGGGAAATAAACAAACGCAACAGTCAGCGCGCGATGTTCTCAATAAATAATATGACTGCTCGGGGATCAACGAACTTATGAGATGACAGTTCAAAAATAATGTGGGTTACGTTCACGTAGCGCGTACATTCGATGCCCGTAAAAGTTGTTTACGGCGAGAAGCGGCGGCGAATGTACGCGGCGCCGGGCGTTCAAAGCTAGCTAGCGAGGTCGACGGCCGCTCGCCCTACACCGCAGAATTGGTGCCGAAAAAATAAGCGACCCACAACGCACGGAAATTATGTCGGCCAACGACGAGAACAAAGAAGTGCGCGAGCTTTCGACGTAGCAACCGCGCTCCGGACTGTGATCACGGTTTTATTTCATGACTTTATTCCAAAATACGATTTTCGGTTTGAGTTGTAAGGCTCATTTACAAATTGTTTAAATTACCTGTACTACTAGTATGAATTAATTAATATTGATATCTTAAAGTATGAGTAAACTTCACAATAATTGTGCTAGTTGCTATTAATAAGAATCATCCTTATTTAAAAGTAAACTACGTAAGAATGCACGCAAGAATCATCAATAATTGATAAGTTTATTTAAAAAAGGTAAATAGTAACATTGGGTTCGTTGACATCGGTGCGTACGGTCGAATACCCAGCACCTCATATCATTATAAAAATTACACGCTCACTCGTCATTCATTCAAGTGGTTTTCGTTCGTAACCGCCACGCGGAGTAGTGGCAGCACTGCCGCGCTGCGTGCGTTGCGACATCTAGTGGCGAGTAGCCGAGCTATTTTGTCAGTTTCATATTTTCGCCACTAGCTAGCGCTTTAATAGGAGATTTTGTTTAAGTGGATAAACCTGTAAACATATTATTTCCTAATTTCTTCATTTATGATTTTCCGTTTTTGTTTTTGACAATTTCACTGACATTGTTAATTAATTTTTACGATCATCAGCTCTTGAATAGTCTCAAGCGATACAAAATGAATAACTTTATATATTTATGCTAACAATAAAAATACAATGAACAATCGCATAAGACACCCGCTTCGTCTGGCCGGGTAAATTCAATGGCCGCTAATCGTTTAAGTCTGAAAGTGGTCTGTCTGAGCGTTGCACAGCACAATGCAGTAGAGATCCGCGGCCTGAAGGACATGCTTTGTCCCGAGCCTGCTCCGGCCGAACTTGTAACGTACAAACCAGTTTACATTACACTTGCACTTCTATCCCTGTCTGCTACCTCGCTTCCATATTCGTAAACGACCTGTATTTTCACTTACTACACTATTCACTGGAGCGATCAAGGGAAATTCCTCCTTTTATTTGTTATGTTTTAATAATACTGTACGATATGTGTATGAGGAAGTAATTACGGTGGACTTCAATGCTCTTGAACGCTCACCGGTCACGTAATTGTCTGCTTTCACTAACATTAACCTTTAGTGCTAGTACGTGATAATGAAGTTTCTCTTAATTCGTCAATTAATTAATAATTTGCAACAGTACGTGTACTACTGCTATTCTTATTTCCTCATTGATTTCAAGGACAAGTATTTATATTTATGCTATATATATGGTGTACGTGAAAAATTTACTACACATTTTTAAAAAATAACATATGGGACGTGAGACGTCCACTTTAAAACTGATGTCTCCATGTGTCTCGAGTGCCTAAGTGTTCACGTTCAAGGTTCGTCATTTGAAGAAATGAGAAGTACATAAACACAGACATACGTCGGATATTACTTTATATTTACTACTATTATGATTGACATGAATTGAGTGTCACTTTAACCTCTTTACTAACATTACGACGAGCCGGTCAATAGGTACCCATTATTTTCTATCAATGCATGTTTGACTTGTGGATCAAAAGTTTAAAAGCGTCAGCCGGTTCCCGTGTGATTGTCCCGGCGGCGCAGGTATTGAAAATAAAATGCTTAGAATTGGGGCTCAAGGGTCTGACCGTCACCGACCGAGGCCGGCAGGTACCTACCCGTTGACCCAAAAACCATTCCTGATACAAGTTCACACGATACTTTTTTACCGATTAGTTAATAAAAGAGACTTTAGGCGTCGGTTAAGTGAATCAAATTAACATTTCGTAAGTAAATAAGGTCATCTGGTTGTGTGGCGAGTGCATAGAGATTGTATTCCGCGTGGTGCGACCTTGGAGCTGGTGCTGACTGGCACCTGCCGCGGGACATGTCACCCGGACGCATACTTCCTGCTTCACAAGCTCAGACTACCCGCATGCAGCACTCTATTAACCATTGTCATTTTAATTTAAGACGTGCTTAGGGCGTTTCCTATAAGGTTACGTCAATTCAGTGACGTCGACGTAGTGGCTATAGTGGTGGTGGCAGTGGTGTTTAAGAAAATCGGTGCTGGTAAGCATGTTGACAACGGAAACTTACGTAGTACAATATTATTAATATAATTGTTTGATATTTACCTTGCAGCCTTCACAGGAGTGCACGCCGTAGTGAAATCCACTAGCTTTATCTCCGCAAACGCGGCACAGAACAGTTGTGCCGTCAAACTCTGCAACAAACACAGAAAACGGTTAGAACTGTATACGTAGTTCGCGATAAATTTTATCGTCGTTGGAGAGATTACGCCGTCGGCGTCGGTTAGCTCGTGCCAAACATCCTGAGTTGTTACAAACATTGCTTGCACGTGACCTTGTCCACAAAACTTATAATTGATAATTTTGGCGTTTCATCCCAGTATTTTCACGTTGCATTAACTATCGTTAAGATTTAACGTGACTATCACAATATGTTAAGGAAGTTGTGAAATCTTTTGTTTGAAAACCTTGTGTTAGTATTACTAGATAGTATTCAGACGAAATTAGAGGTAGTACGTTACTATGTAAAGACAATAATAAAAACATAAATCAGTAAAATCAACTAATTCTAAGATGCAATGTTTCAAACGTTCAGATTTTATCAGTAGCAGTGCACGTGAGGCGCTCGCGTAATTACTAGTTGGCTTTCATTTCAACTCATAACATTACCTCACGATAAGAGATTTTGCAAGCATTTTTACTGCCTTCTGAATTGTGTGAAAAATGCATAATGCATAATTAGTACCTAACGCGAAAGAAATGAAGAAGCAACATGTGCATTTGTTTACGTCGTTGTCGTATATGGCATCAAATAATTCTAAGTAAAAAATGCATTGTTTGCCTGATGATCTTATTATGAAGTATCGTATTGCATTGAAATGCATAGCGTGCCCCTAGGAGAAAGACACTCAATAGACATTTTAGAAAGTCTTTCAACTCGCCAAGTCGATGACCCCATCTTCGTAACAAACAACAATGTTAACAAAAACAACCGAGTTTAGATACTGATAACGAACATTACCTAATGTTCTCGATAACACTAACCTAAATAGGTCAGACGTTACGGGTTCCTACAATATTATTATCCAATAAGTTAATTGTGAAGATAATTAATACGGAAGCGTTATCTTGAAGTAAATATAAATTTGAGAATCCTTAACGATGTTAGTAATCATGGTTAATAGGTCAGTGATAGGCCCTCGGCAACAACAGGTGTGGGTCGTCCGGGCTGGCGGGCGCGGCTCATGCGACCAGGAACTGGTTCAGGCGGCGCCCCGGACTGCTCTCACTTTCCTCTTCCAGCCGTTTGTTTATTTGTTAAGGGAGCGCCCGCCTTTTGGAAGAAACTTTCTATTTCTGGCGCACTCCACTCGCCGCGGGTCGACGTTCGACGCCGTCGCTTTCTACAGATGTTACTTTCTTTTTTCTAGAGTCGTGGTATGGTCGCCTTCGACGCAATGATTTAAGTGTCATCTCCCATTTGTACCCACAGTGCATGTGGCGACTGCTGGCGCCCGGCGGGTGGGGAACACAATAGAACAGGGAAAGCAACGTGAGACGTAACTAGTGCAGTTGCAACAGAGTCAGTAGCGTGCAGCCATTTCTCTTCGTATGATGCAACGCGCGTTTTTATGTTGGCGTGTGTGAGAGTCGCTCGTTCGTTACGTCAATTAAAAGGCGAGGAAAGTGCGCGAGAAAGTCCCGTCCACGTAACGCTCGGCCAGCGAGTGACGAGCGGGAGCGTGCAGCACACTGACGCTGACGCGGCCGTTCCGACCGCGGATCTGTGTCACGGCGATGTTTGTTTGTAAATAATTAGTAGACAACGACCAAATCACGTATCCAGTTTTATTTCCTGATTATTTAACACGTTTGTTTAACATAAGCTCGGCAAGAGCAGTTTATTAATATTAAATTTAAGCTGATCATGATTGGAATCATCCATTATTATCAATTTACTTCGTCGTCTGCAGTGTTACGTGCTGCAGCGAATGTTTATCATAAATTATGTGCAAGCGAATAATCTTGTGTTACACGCATTCAGAGAAAAGTAAAAGTGGTGTGACGAGGCAGTTGCTTCCAGTTCGCTACTCTGAACCTGCTCGGTCGCACTATTACTAGACATAACACTTTCTGACATCATGGGAAAACTATAAAACAGTTTGTATCATTAATTTAGTTTTTGAAAGGGTTGCTAGAATAACGGTTAACTCTTTGTTAGATTAGCTTGATATTTCAAGGATAAAAATCACAAAAGCAATCAATAAAAAGCGATAAGATCATTAGCAATCGGTTGCAAGTTATTGAAGAGCACCCCGCTGCCTTGGCTCGACGCGGGCCCTATTTGATTTTGTACTGAGAAACTATTGAAATTGTTGTACAGTGCTTTATTTTGTACAATGCAATTTTAATTGTTTTTCGCTGGGACCTTCCGAGCGAAAATGTTCAACAATCCATCCATCAAATATTCGTTCTGCAGACGATTTGACATTCGATTGAAATAATTCTATATGATGTTGACATTGTACCCTTTCATCATTACAAAATAAATCATTAATCAGATTTTACCAAAGTCGTTATAATAAATGTAGCATGGAATGTTATTGTACTTATTGTTATTTCAGAAAGTCAATAAATTATCATATTTACAAAAAAAAAAAAATCTATATATGCCTATCATTTTGGTCTTCAGTTTATACGATAAAACGATACGACCTCATTTTAGAATAAGAGCATATTTTATTATATTTTAAAGTTTCTTAATTAAGTATTAAGAAAGTGGAAACCAATCAAACATGCGAAAGTTGTCATTCGTTGCAATAGATTTAAATAATATTATAATCATGATTCAGAAATTTGTCAAATATTTATGACGGGGCCTTGTGTTTACGGAAGTTACGTAACAACTAAGGAAGTAGGTACTTAATCAATGTGATTCAAAATTGAACTGTCATATTTTTTTTTTACATAAACATAATTGGATAAAGTACATTAATACATAACTAAATAGGTGTAACCATACATATAATTTAAAAAAAATGTCCAGGCTAGTGACCTAATTATAAAATCTGAACAAATCTAAGGTTACGAAATAATTTATAAATTGAAGTTCTACAGCAAAAGTTGTAAACAACAGATGTCAACAAATAGAAAAACTGAAATGCACGACAACGTAATATTATGTCATCATTCATCATTACAGCATAGTGATAATGCTGTAATATATAACATAAATAAACAAATAAAAATATTGTAATAAAGGGGGCTACCTATATGCAACTCGGGTTCTCGTTCCTTGTGCGCCGGACTCATATTATGGTCAGCCGGCGTAGGCGCATCGTAACGCCCGTAGCTACTATCAGGAGACATCACTAAAGTCATTTATATTTTTGTACTTAAAACCTAATTATTTTGTCCTCCCCCGCACTGCACTTCACGTACACCACATGGAGCCCGCTGGCTTCAGGCATGAACCGTCCTTCGCGCTGAACAGTGAATATAGGACAGGAGTGCATAGGCCGAGCGCGCGGCCGGCACGTTGAGGGATGAAGGTCGCTCGTCCGCGTTACCGCTGCACGCGCCGCGTGCGTCTCACTCGAGCTCGATCGACGAACTGAGCGAGTGCCGCGCGCGCTCCTGCTCGAAGCCGTGCGAGTCTCCCCTTAAGAGTGAAAGTCTGCAAAAAGATCAGCGCTCCGTGCAATACAATCGCTTCGACGACGAAGCGTAGCTGGCTAAGCGAAATTCGCCTCTATCGGTCGGCTAAGCCTGTCGTTCTGCGCTTCGGAGCGAGGATCGGCGCGCTTCGAACTCCGGTCTCCGAGGTCATTGCCGCGCCAACGGTGGACCAATCGCGAGCACGCTCAGACGTGCGCGGCCAGGGATTGGATGAGCTGCGGCTCCGCGCCCCGCGCCCGCGCTCCAGCGCGAGTTCGAAGACCCGAACCTTGCGGCTCACCGCGGCCAAGGTCGCGCGCGAGTGGCACCGACAGAGAGACTCGCAAGCGTTCGAGTGGGACGTAGCTGCTGCCGGTTGCGTCACACTACAAAAATATTTTTGGTGATGGAACGCGAGTGAACTTGAACACGAAATCGAGCTAATGGAAGACGAGCACTGTAGGTCGCCGCGTGACGGACTGACCCGCTGTCGGTAGCCCTGCCAGCCTGCTTCCCTCTCAGCGCACGCTTGCGGATTTTATGACTTCAATTATATACTAGTAGGTAATAGTAATACTTTTGGGACGATCTACAAGCTACTTTCACGTTGTCCATGTATTGTTCATACATGGACAACGTGAAAGTAGCTTGAACTTTGAACATACGTGAACAGCGGACAGGTGGACACAATCACGCGCGTAACTCCTAGCTATTATTCAAATATATAATAATCTTCCAGTACCCAGTCGCCAAAATGTGATGAAATATTTATATACAAATTTCATACGCGCAAAACACGTGACTTGACTGATATATAAGATAATAATTAAAAGCACGAACAGACTAAAGCTTGTAAAGCACCGATTGCTATAACGTGATAAACGTGACTGATTAAAACTAACTACATATTAAGGAACTTTGTGTAACTCAGCATAATACTTATTACCTACCTTCTTGTAATTGATAAACAAGTTTCTTTTAACAATAGGTACATAAACACGACTTTATATAACACTGACGTTACAAATGTAGCGAAAGCGGAAGATTTGTTCTTATTTGCAGGTTGATTAGGTGTGTATTCGCTTGCTCGAGTAGTTATTTACGCGAGATAAAACGAGCGGCGGTGGGCGTCGCGGCGGGTGAACGACCTGGAAATTTTGGCGCAGGGCGGTCAAGGCCACGCTCGTCGCGGCGCGCAAGCGCAAGCGCTCGCCACAGCCTACTGACACTCACTCTATTACTACTTCTTTTTCCTAGAAAAATGACAGATCGACATAATTAAGTAGGTACGAATATTTAATTCTATAGCGATGCTATGATGGTATCACGATAAACAGCTGAAACTTTTCTGTTGTCTGTTCTAAACAGATAATTATGTTGAACTAGAAAAAAAATGGCACAGCTATACACCTAGGTTGTGAGATAGTCAACAAAAAGTGGAACCGATATAAATAGCAACACAGCGTCACATACTGTCTTTTCGACTAGGTATTTGGTATCTATTTATCATGTTATGTTTGTTATTTTACAAATTAAAACAAATGTTTGTCCCAATAGTGTATTACATTCTCTTTGGTCCCAATTTCACATAAACTGTCATGTTTGTGTAATTATGACATAAGAACAAGACTGATGATTGGTTATGATTAATTTTGTACATGTAGGTTATTTTTAGTAGATATTTCCATAGATTTTATAATGTTGACATCGCAGAAACATGTTTTGAAAAAGTAGAAACTAGACACCAATGATACAACCACCTTTAAAACATATTTTAAGTAATGGGTTCCATGGTTTCCCTTAAAATGTGCTTTGTAAAGGTGTTCATCAAAGGTTTTTATTTTAAATTTTTTGTGGTGATTATTTCGCTCCGATACTTTCCCTTTTGCACAAAAGGAAACTTTTGAAAAAGGTTTCGCAAATATCCGCCCACACGTGCACTTTTTAATAACTAGATATGATGGACCTATATTGAAAAAACATCTTATTTGTGGTTTGGTGCTATTATTATCTTATGATATTGGTATTATTTAAAAAAAAAAGTATCAACTCTTATAACAATTTAAGATTTTTGGAAAAGCTTCGCCCGACTTCTTTTGGTTAAAAGATAGTACTTACTTAATTTTATAATAGGTAGGTACATAGGTAGGTATACTCAGAATTAATAAATCAATTAAACTTTGTTCATTTTTTTACATGAATGTATCATATAATGTACCTATAATTATGTATGTTTTGAATGATTAAATTATTTTTATTTCTGTCCTCTGATCTCTGACATCGAAGGCAAATACAAAAAAATCGTATGGCGACATGTGTGTCGATTAAAACGTGAAAGTGAATAGGAACCCACTTTTTTACTTCCTTCCGCTGCCCTCGCTTTTAATATCGGGGTGCGAATATCAAATTTCGTACTCAGCTTTTACTAAAAACTTTATGCTAGTGCGATACTAAATTTAATTACTTCGGAATAGAGTTCATATTACTTTGTTGTCCACAGCCAAAAAACTCAAGGCGGCATCGTCAGTCGGTAGCCACATGTATAGTTTTGTATTGTTCCCTGTGACCACAGTCGGTGGGACTTGATGATCTCGATTGATCGGCCATTTTTTGACTAAATAATAAAAAGTAGACCGTATGCCATATTGTTTGCAATTTATGGTTTCAGTTTTTTGTTTTCCGGATTATTCTTGGGGTTTGGCAAATATAGTAACACGAGACATAATCAACATTCATAGTGCCATAAGCTATTAAGTTGAGCAAACTACAAACTTGACGATACACTGCACTGACTATAATATTATTTAGCTGTTGACAAGGTAATTAAAATAAGTGATTATAAGGTTCACCCATGGAACCATGGCTTTTAACGACCATTATTTGTAAAGTCATTCAACAAAACAAAAGTGTACAATAACCGAGGGGCCGGTCGGCCTTTCCTCGCCGTCGAAGGACGCTGGGACAAAAGCGAGCGTGCCTGCCCAGTGTCCCAGCCTCCGGACAAACGGGACTTAACACTTTATTTACCACGCATCCATTATCCCACTCATAAAAACTTTTCATAGAATGTGATCAGTGATCCCTTTTTCACAACTGACAACCGCAAGGGCAGTCCTTGAAATATGATCCATCAACATAATATGCATTTGAATGAGAAAGTGCCTTCATGTCGTTACAACTAACCGACCAAAACATAATTAGTGAAGTACCAATAAAATTGTCAGTTGACGGGGTATGCAGTCGTATGTATAAATAAACTAAAGTTGTAATAGTTATGAATCGAATTTAATGAATGCAGAGCTAATTAAAAAAAATATAACACGACGATGAATGTCCAAATATTGTTTGGAAATGTACCTATATCACAGATATTCTATCTACAAAATGATTTTAACAATGTAGAAAAATATACGTCGCAATTTATTATTGTAATCGGATGCTGCCGGCCTGGATTCACTGGAAAGTTCTGCGAAGTCACAAGGAGCGTCGTTGGCAATTCGGCCGGTTCGGTGTGGAGACCGAATGTTTGCAACGGACAGCGCGGTCAAGGTCTCGCTGAACCGACGATTACACCCGATGCGCATCGGAAACTCGACCCGCCGCGCTGGCCAGCCTGATTGTTATTGTAGCCGTACCTATTCGATTATCGACAACGTTGCAAGAATCCTAAGGTTCTTTAACTCGATTTTCAACTAGGTTATGTTGTAATTATAACATATGTAACACATAGTGTAATAATATATTTATGAATTTATTTCCCACAATTTAGACGCCCTTCTGGTCTTCATATTGTCGAATTGTGAGAAGCCTGTAACGGTGACAAAATCCATGGTTTTTGTCTTTATATCAGTAACGTAACGACAAGTTCGGATTTAAAATATTTAGCTTTAAATTAAAAACAGTCATACGTATCATGACGAAATTCGTTCGGGTTTTTGCAAAATATAGAGGAAAGTTTGATAATTGTAAATTTTTACCCGACTGCAAAGGAAGGGTTATGTTTTTCGCGCGTTTCTTGTATGTATGTATGTATGTTTGTAATATTCTTTATTACTTCATATCTCTAGAACCGCTGAACGGATTCACATAATTGAGGTAGCGTTAGATTCGTCTTAGCAGCCCAAGTGTTCTTAATTAGGTGACAATTGAAAAAATCATGTTTATCAAAAAATATCATGTTTATCATTACTTTAATACTAGCAAAAAAAATACAAAGAGAAAGTTTAAAAAAAAAATGGACTTCACTTTCTGAATCCGGTGGGATGCCAATGTGACACGACCGGGAAACTAAAAAAATATTAATTCATATTTTAACTAAAAAGTTATAAAAAAAAGTTATTTAAAATATTTAAAAAACCCGACTGCTCAACTGAAATGCAAGAAACAAGCACATTTTTATTTTAAAAAGTGACAAGCGGGCGGACCCATCCCATTAAAAAAAAAGTTCAATTGGGTCACACTCACGCCTGCAGGCCTGCTTGTCACTTTTTAAAATAAAAATGTGCTTGTTTCTTGCATTTCAGTTTTTTTTTTCGAATACAGTTTTAGTGAAAAATATTTCAACTTGAATAGGTAGGTACTTATACCGAACTTTAATCCTCCTTGAAAGCTTATACAAATCTGAAATAATTATTCTAAGTTTGTGTACGATTTGTACGAACCGACAAAAAGTGTTTTTATAAATCAAAAGGTAGGTAGCGGTGTCGAGTAGCGAAGAGTGCCGAGTTGTGGCGAGTTTTTCCGAAGCAGTGCGAGGTCAGTATGAGTCAATTACCCCGGCGCGGCGCGCGGCGGTCTGAACAGTGGCGACGCCGTCGACGACGACACCACCCCACATGGCTTTAGGTACGAATTAATAACACGTATTTTAGTAGTTTCATTTGTGTTGTTTACAGATCAAAAAACTTAGTATGATAGTTGAAAAGCTTGGAGTTGAAATACTTTTGAGCAGGTTGAGCATAACTACATGTTTGTATCAATTAGTTCCCAATGTTTAATTGCAATCAAATCAAAGTACAGTTTATAGATTTGGCAATATTAAAAAATATTTTAAAATATTTTCCGTAATGCTTCAAAATAATTTCGTTTACCTAAAATACAGACTTAGAATACAGAAAGAACTAGAAACCGCGTTCAACTGTAATTGCAAGCCGCGCTCTCTCCCCTCCCCCCCCTGGCCTTCCTTCCTACCTGCGTAATGTTGCTAGCTCAGACATTATTTGTCCGTTTTAAGGGTAAATTCTTCAGCAGGGAAGCTAAAATTTTAGATAGTTATAATGTTACAATATATATAATATAATATATTTATAATATATTATATTAATATAATATAGAAACATAATTTCATACACGCCTCCCCTTCCTCTCTCACACACACCACACACACATACTACAAATTTTGTAAATTTGTTTCGTAATCTTAATAGGAACTAAGTTAGTCACATAGTACCTATTATGAATGTTATGCAATTCTAACAATATCATATACATAATTACATATACAAGGTGTTACAACAGATTAAGCGCAATACCTCAGGCCCCCAATTAGAATATTAAATTATAAGTTTAAAACAACATCCGTAACTAAATATCCTTACGCAGATGCATACACTCATGCAATATTAGCGGCCGACACACACACGAGCGCATTTTCTTGAATTAAGGATTGTATTAGTTTGTCATGATACTTTGTTTTCATTTTAAGTTAAATGAAAGATTTAGCCGTCAAAAATTAACGCCTATTTTTTATGATGGAATTTGATTCTGAACCAACTACTTTCAGGGATTGCGTTTATTCTGTTACGCGTTGTATACGGGTCGCACTGATAACCTTTATTTTTTGAAGTTGGTTAAAATATTTTTGATTAAGGTAGTTATTAATATACTACAAAGAATAAAAACCCTCAGTAGGTAATAAAAAGAAGGGCAAATCAAAATTCTTATATTAGCAACACTAACAAGATTGATGAATTATTCTCTTTGACAATTACAAACTAAACAATTTATTCAATAATTAAATAAAACGATAAGTGAATGCGCTGGTTACACGTGAAATGTGATTCCATCCTGTTTTTTTAGCCCTGCTGCATTTTTACAGGTAGAAAGGACGCAAGACGTCATAATTTAAATAAATTGGACACGGGTAAAACACGTCACGCGATATGACGTTCATAGTACAACTGATCGGCTGCGCGTCAAACTACTCCATTTAGGAGTAGTTTTTGTTGCTTCAGTATTAGGCGCGCTCACGGCTTCTAGTTCTTTCTGTATTCTAAGAATACAGAGTCAATTGTAATAATTTTATTTATTTCCATTCTTTTGGTACATAGGTATATCACAGTATTTGTGTGGCAGTGTATTATTACCATGAATAAGCAAGCATGACATACAGGCCGTGTGATCCGGACGCTCTCAATCGAGGTTGACCTCGGCTGATTCGGCAACTCGTGCCAAGGCCAAGGTCAATTTGTCGGGTGTGTTCAATTAATCGCTCGATGCGGTGACGCCTGGGCCCCACACTCGGTGGTCCGCCCCACACATTACTTTGTGTAGATAGAGGAACTGAACACGACAGTTACGTATTTTGCCAGAAACGACACCAACTAGGATATTGCTACGAAGCTGACACAGTGGCAATGACATTATTAGGTACTGAACTTAGCTACAGAATCACGTTTTGATTGAAATTACGTGACAAAGGTTATTATTTACGGATATAATCCAATGTAAGTCTTAATAGTTCATCAAATATTTCAATGTTTTCTTCCATTTGAAGCGAGTATACTGGATGAGGTAATCTAACCTTCGAAACATGGCAAAAAATAATATAAAACATGCAAATGAGAGACTACAACGACCCAGCGTGATTCAGTACTTAGAGTTCATAAAAATAATGTGCAGTCATCAGTATTATTACACCAATTGTATGTATATCTAGTATTTTTGTATTCTGGTGGTGCGAATGGCGCGATTTATAATGTGAACAATACCGATCGTTGTCTACATAATGTAGGTTGTCTAATACGCGAACCTCCAAACTTGCGAACGGCCCCGCTCCGCTGCCGGTGCCGAATAAACTAGGATCACTTCCTCGTTTGAATATCGGAACATGTCAATGTCAAACTGTGCTGATTTAGCCGCAATGTCAAACTCAAGGTAAAGCCCGACATGAGGAAATTTGACGGTTAACTAAATCTAATTGTGCTATACATAGCGTTATTTAAATCACATGTAACAACCGGGAGATATCATTATTCTAAACTGGAGCATTCTGCATCCATCAATCGACGCAATTATAGACAAGATTTGACGATAGCGATTTAATTCGCAAAGGATAAAACTTTAATTAATTGTTTTTAATGTTTTACGCCATTCAATATTTAAGCCAAGTAAGGTAGGGCAAGAGCCTATTTATAAACTTATGGTAACCAAGCAAAGTAAATAAAAGATCTCTGCAAGTACATGGATGGATTGTGCTGATGCAGGAGCCTTTCTCCTTTCGGTCACCTCACCTTGATATTTGCATCAAGTCGAGACTTCCTGCTCCTTCGGAGGACGTCAGTATGTTATTTACACATCCTACTAAGCAACTCGGAGTATACATACATATTTCCCGCTTTGGCACTGATTAATATAACATAAAAATAAAGACTTATGGAAATAAGACAAAGCACGCTGCATATCGTAGCATGACGAGCAAAATGCGAACGCGCCAACTAGAGCATTGAAATCGGCTATTGGTCCAAGACTCTAGAGCTTTGAGCTTGTTTAATTATACGTTACAAAAGCGTAACGTATTGGAGTATAGGAGAGGTGTTTGCGGAATCAGAGCATCGCGGCGTCCCCCGCGCCGTGATGCGCCGAGTTGTATAATGTCGCCAGCGTGTGATGCCGCTGTGCTACCACTCAGCTCAGCTCGGCGGTGCAATGCGTTGCACTACTCACCTACACTACACTGTGCGCAACAATGAGGAAGTCTATGCCGAACATTTCCTCGTGTTACATTTACGCGCCCTCATTAATGCCAGATCGCCTTGTGCGACTAGTGATAATTTCAAACAATTTAAAACGAATAATATATGAAAATGTAACTTGATTTTCAGACGAAAGCCCAGTTTTTAATATGCTGGGATTTAGGTTATTTAAGCAGCGAGGACGCTTAAGTGTTGTGTTACCAATCACTTATAGCGAAAATCTATGTGTTATTCTGGATCACTCTGAATTTTCTACATAATCGATGAACACTGACTTGAACTCGAACTAAATACGTAAAATTTACATTTTGATGAGTCCAAGTTAAAGTGCCTGATACGGGTTTCCAAATCGTAAACAGATTTAAATCAGTCTAGATATATTTCCTTTAATAAATATGATTTACATGACGACTGCGTAGGTACCCAGGGTCAAAAAAATGGGGCACCGTCGAGCACGCAGTAAAACGATATTGAGGTATATTGCAAAGAGGAAGTGAATATTTGTAACAAAACCGCTATTTTAAGGAAAAAGACGCGGGACAAGTGGCACGCGGCGTGAAGCTGTGGTCCGGGGGCCGCCGGGGCATAGCCGCGAGATATTGCGCAGTAGTAACTCCTGAAAACGTGTCCGAAGAAAGTTCACGGCCGCACGTTGACGTTACCACCTGCCGCGCCCCGCGCCCGCGCTCCCCCCAGCCTGCCGCTCTCTGCCTGCCCAGGCAGGGCCTAACCGATCCACGTTTATTGCTTCCCAGATAAATAACCTCCATTACAGTTACATTCAGGCACATTATGTAGTACCGTAACTCTAGCATATGAGTACTTCTTGCCTTTGCATTTTAAAATAATTTAATTAATCAATACGGTGCGACGCTATGTTATCAATATGTATTGCAAAGCCGAAATCCTTAATGTTTATCGGTCTCATATCACGGTTCAAGGCCTCGTGTCGACCGATAGCGAGGGTTATATTTATGTGTGCAGTGGAGGGTGATCGATTCGCTAACATATGTAGGCTGTCAGCAGGAGCCGTGAGATAGAGTGGGCAGCGGGTTGGGGCCGGGGAGGCACCGTGGCCTTGGCTCGTTCGTTGGCCGCGGCGCGTGTACCGGCCGCGATAATTTCGGCAGTTGCGCGCACGAGTCTACTGACCCCGTCGTCGTTGTTTGCGACGCAAATGATCCCCTTGACTTTATTTAAATCACCCACTCCGTCAACCGCTCAAATAGATAGTAAATAAATATTGAAATGTCACTTTTTTGAAAAAAGCACCATTATATGAAGCAAAGCAGTGAAAAATAACTTTAATTTCGGTAGTCGGTGTCTTTAGTTTTGTATTTTCGTTTTTGGCACCGACTTCCGAAATTAAAGTTATTTTTCACTTTGCAGTGTTTTTTGGGAGTCGGTTTAATTTTTTGGTAAAAAGTTTTTATTTCACTCTTTTTAGTTGGTCTATTTTTAATTTACCTAGTTACAAGAGCCTAAATGTCAACTACTTATAAACTTTTACAAAATATTGCTTTTCCCAATGCTGGGCCGTTAACTGTTGAGGAGTTCTCCTGGTACTTCACCATCAGCTCTACATCACCATATGCATTGTGACGAGCATAAAGTGCTTAACATCCATATTCAAGTAATCGAATCGCAATCCACTCAATACTTATTATTGAGTAGTTTCGGCGGCCATCTGTGGTCTTCATCATCAGTTCCACTTCCTCAAATGGTACTTTTTGAGAGCAACTGCACAAGTTACTATAATAAATACCCAAAACGTCATAGGTGTGCCTATAATATTTGAAGAATTCCCTCGATTTCTCCAGGATCCCATCATCAGATCCTGACGTTTATGAAAATGGGACCAATTTCGAAGTATACCCTTTAAATAAAAAAAAGAATTTTCCAAATCGGTTCAGCCGTCTTCGAGTAATCAATTATCATACATTAAAAAAAATATATATACGCGTCGAATTGATAACCTCCTCTTTTTGTCGTCGGTTGAAAAGGCTTCAGTAACGAATTAATATTTTGCCAGGTGGCAAAAACATTTTTGTTCGATCCTCCGTTTAACTTAAACGAGATGTTGTAGACGTCGTCACAAGTTGTAAACATGATAAAATAATATAAAAAATTGGTACAATCAAGAGAAGTCCTACATAATAAATCTATAATTAGGCAGTAGTAGAGCAAAGAGCACATGGCCACGTGGTACACAATCATATCTCAAGCTGAGGACGGGATATCTGTTCAATTAGCTTGTTATTAAATTCTGATACTGGTAAAATTCATCTTCGTTGGTTCGATGAAGGGAAGGTATGGGCGTCGAAGTACTACGGCCGTAGTTCGCGGAGAAAGTGCTGCGCATTACCTATAACCAACTTTCGTTTTATAAGAGACCGGTTCCAATAACTTTTTCTTTAGAGTGCCCCCACGGCCCACATGGTATACGATGGAATGACTATTTATTGTTGTTTTCTGCATTGTATTGTTGAGTATCTTTTGTGATATTAGTGTAGGTACGAATATTTGTATAAGCTAGGGTTGCCATCACCAAATTTGCCGGCCCCAGACAAAGACTTATAAACCCCGGACATTTGGGTAAAATCACAGTTTTGCCCCGGACACCGTAGAAAAATACATTTTTGAACTTGAAACTAAAAACAACTATTTTTAATTATGGTTTTTATTTACTGATAAAGTGATAACATTTAGAGCTTTAGAAATTTTTTAATAGAAGACTCTTCCTTTTCATTTAATCAACGTAACATAAACAATGAGATAAAATACCATAAGAAAATAATAATACAGATTGTGCTTTTTGGTACTAGTTAGACCAATGTTTGTCCGGGTTTTACCCGGACGCTTATTGGGAAAATCCCTACAGACGTGACGCCCCCGAACGCTCTCCAAACTAGGACAAATCCGGGAAAGCCCGGACGGATGGCAACCCTAGAATAAGCGGAGTAAGAAGTATGATTCAAGCTTGTTAAGCCTTTCCAGAAATGCAAAACAATCTAAGATATATAAATATACGCTATCTAAAACTGCTGCCCTATACATAGTGCGTTCCATTACACTGATTAACACCATTTACCATTTTGCGTAGGCTGCCGTAACCATTATTGGAATTGCTATAATTACGCTACAGTAGAGAATAATCGGCTGTCTATATATGATGCCTTCTAATTTAGTCTTTTGTAGCGGGATTCAAATGTAATAATACCTCGCACAGTGACCCTCTTGTCCACAAAAAATTA
Organism: Tholera decimalis; assembly: GCA_943138885.2. Lineage (NCBI taxonomy): Eukaryota > Metazoa > Arthropoda > Insecta > Lepidoptera > Noctuidae > Tholera > Tholera decimalis. Next base: position 22,627,814 of record OW964556.2, read on the forward strand.
CGATTATACAGTCGTTCAACTTGGTACGTGTAAGGTAAAAAGGTACTTGGAGGCAATGCAAAGTTTTCCTTTATTTACCGAAGAGAACACAATGGTTATAATCGAAGCAGTTTCGATTTTCGGCTTTCAATAATTTGCGCGGTTGGCATTGTGAGGTACTTCCTCGTCTCCCAGCTGGCGGAGAAACGTGGCAACGGGCACCTTGTTATTAGTAAAAAGTGGTTCCGCACAAACACCGGTATTTAAATATTTTGGGTCTTTTGCGGTGTATTTTTATGAGGGAGTGTACAGGCAACGCATGCCATACACATGTGCGCCGCGTGCCATGCCACGTATGTTGGTTGTTTTCACCGAACACGTCAGTGACGTAATTGTATATCGCTATAAAAAAAACTGGTGCTCTTAAAAAAAATGTAGGCATGATGGGAAAGAGCGCTGGGGACAAGGGACTGCGGGAGTGCCGAGTGCGGGCTGGGCGCTGGTGGAGTCGGCGACCGCGCGGGCGTGCACTCAACTCAGCAAGTGCGTGTAACGGTGCGCCACGTTCTTGCTGTACGGTGTGCCACTCCACTATCACACTGATAACTAGGTAATGAATCTTCTCGAAGTATCATAACAACTCTCTCTTAACAACTGAATCTTAACAAATAATCCCTAAATGCTAATCATTATAACACACTACTCTCGAATTTAAAATCAAGAATTCAGCGCCTTGTTGTTTAAAAATAATTATGGCATTGATATCGTAATTTTTTTTTTTGACTCTGACTACAACAAAAGAGAACCAATGACCAACAAGACTGTGTAAAAAGATTTACTGGCAAAATTATCACTAACATAGCTTTCGTAGAAAAGTCTTTACGGGTCATTTTATTTTTTGTGTCGTTACATTGTCTCAAAGGTTTTCTTTTCTCTTTAGCAAAAGGTCGCTATTGTTTCGATGTCGGATGAAATCCTTCGAATGGGCTGAGGCTGAGACAGATTTAGGTTAAGGGACATTGTTGCTGCTTGGACGTAAGTATCGTGACCCACATTGTCAACGGATCAAGGAGCAACGAGCGAATTTAATACCATCTGCCGAGTAAACAATAGATCAATAGAAATCAACTAACCCTTACTCCCAACTTCTTTTCAACTTCGATTTCAAAGGTTGAAAAGTTTTACTATCCGTGTAAAAAATACAAGCAGAATGGTGTTCTCCTATTGTCAAAAAAATCACGATGAGATTCGATCGACCTACCCTTTCTTTTCATATCGGATTTCACGAACAGGTAACGTCCAACTTTTTGCCGGGTTACGTTATTGTGCAAGTTTCGCGATATCTAACTCTTCTGAGATGGTGAAAAAATTGAAATGATTGTTTAATCGAAACCTTTTTGACGACAAAAAATATGAGGATTGAATCTTTTAGAAAAGTTTTTTAACTTCCTTTTGTTAGCTCGGCTCGTAACCGACATTCCCAGATCGTGGACGTATTGTGTCGACGCTAAACGATATCGCGGCCGAGGGATGCCCTTACAAATATTCGTCTTAATGATACGATATCAGCGGGATACCGTGCAATATTTTCACAATATTGTATTCTCATAATTTTGATTTTTGTTTGCGATTCTCCAAAAACGCAATATATATTTGATATATCGTTTATATGAATTTTATCTAAAGTAACGATATTTTAATTTTTTATTCGACGAAGCCAGAGCTATTTTGAGAAGAGTCCCGTGATGTAAAACAGCAAAGTAAACTTTTTTGGCATAGGAAACAACAATGGCTCAGTCCCTTGGAATTCCGGCACTTAACGACAATTTGGCATGTGGTAACTTCAAGTAATCAGCACCCGAATAATGATTCTTTGGTGTTTTGTGGTCAAAAGCGCCCCAGGATCCTTGGACAATTGTAAATTGCTTGTGACACAATAGTTAGCGATTCGTTACGAGAGAATTTCTGTTCTTTTCCTCAATGTGCATTGTGAATAGGCGTGGCGCAGGAGCAATGCGAATGTCCATAATATTATGTATGCGTATGGAGTCCAATTGGCATTAGTAAGCACGATTGCACGACAATCGCGGCGTGATGACGGCAGCCGGGAGGCCGCGAGCGCGGCCATAGGGCGAGCCCCGTTAGGACGGGGTGACTGACTCCAGCACTGCAACCTGGTGCATTGTGCTCTAACGAGAACACACCATTATGTGCAATCATATCAAGCGAGCTAACTTTACCTCCTCGCGAACAACTTGAGGACGGGGCCTCGGTGCGCGGTCGGTGACACTTACCTGTAACAAGGAAAATCAAACATTGTAGCTGTATTTACTTGTAAAAATATAAGCCAAATCCTGATAGCAATTCAAATATACTATTCACAGTCACGTCAACTGATAGCCAGGAACAAGGACAATGGATTAAGCAGTGGACGTTATTTTATGGTCTGTGCCGAGGCAAACAACGAGGCCATTCACACTCCGCATATCACTTTATATGCTAATAAAGGTATTGTTTCTAAGTCAAAGTCGATTGAATGGTGCGCATAAATTACTATTAAATAGAAATTTTAAGTGATAAATTTAGTATTTCTTCAGTTGGCACAGGAAGTGATAAGGTCAACGCACGAAATGATGTCGCTTATTGGCGAAGGTGGCTACTGAACTTGAGGCGGGCGTCCTTGATCCGACTCCCAAATCGCCAATAACCAATACAGACGTGGTTACTTCACATCTCCGTGCTGTAACGAGCAGCCGAGCACACACGGTCGCTATATAGCACAAGAATGTTCACGCACACCAGCGCGGGCCCGAGCAGACACGCAATTCGGCTACAAGCACATATAAACACCAAGTCAACGAACCGTAATGTGAAAAATGAATCGCATGAGAAAATAACAAGACGCATTTATCAACTATGTACCTAGTTGGTGAAAATACAACAGTTACTTAATATCAAAGTTACATCAAATTCACGGTACGAGCATAGTCTTTCCGTCACGTTCGTTTGTAGCGTTCCGTAAACATGTGACACTGTTCTAATTTAATCGTGTCAACACATGCTCAATTAATTTATTATCGTTATGTTGAAGGTTGCCGTGCCAGGAAGGGACTTGTAAAATCTATAAAATCACGTATTAACAAGAAAGCCGTGGTCTGCGTCCGACACTAATGTGCCTTGGATCATACAGACCCTAAACCACTAAACTTACCTACATTATTATTCATCAAAAATCTTTCATCCTTCACAATGTTAGAGTGACATTGGAATGATTGAGTAATTACAGCACCATATTTATAACTATAAATATGGTGTTGTAATTACTCAATCATTCCCACAAATCCAACACGTCTTTGAGGTTACATATTTCAAGTATTTTAACAGGCAAAACTCAACTCAAATGGCGAATGAGTAATTTCCGGATAAATTTCTGCGATTAGTAATAGAACAACCGGTGAGGCACCGAGGTCGGTGGGTAATAATAAGATTTATATTTTGTGTGCGAGGCCTCGGGCCACTGACCGCCGCCGAATCTCAAGGTCTGCGAGCATCGCGGTAAACAAGTGGCCGGGCAGCGCGCCTCGCCGCGCCACCTATCTACTACGTACCAGGTAGCATGACTTACATTATCAACCGCCCACTCCACGTGATCCTAATCCGATGACTGCGTTATTGATTCCTAACTTTCAGTCTACTTTATACCTATGCAAAAGTCAATAAGTGTTTATTGTTTTCTAAGAACTGGTTTTGTGGTTTAGGATCACAAGAATAGTATTTAAAATGGCTTTTTTTCCTGAAAACGTTGAAACGACGCAATAAATGGAAATTCGAAATAGCCTTGAATTAAGAAATAGACTCGTTGACTGCCAAAAGTTCAATGCCACAAGTAAATTTAGTGCTATCTGCTATATGCATAAGGGTCAAGCAGTGATATTTTCATCATATCTCATTTTGCTGATAGACTTATTTTGTACAATTAATTCATTAAAAAACGTTCATCGATTGCTTCGGAATATATATAGAGGAAGCACATTTTTATATTCTCTTTATCGGTCACTTTGATCGTGATTCGTGAAGTAATATCTTATAAAAGATGAATAACTTATGGTCACGTTGCTCTTGAACTTTAGAATCAATTCGAGCATTACAGACCATTTATGTAACGCAGGCTTGCGTAGGCATGACTACGAATGTAGCCAGTGCTACGGAGGTGCTACGCGGCTACTACGCTTCGTAGAGCGGGTAGACTGAAGAAGAGCGGGAGAGAGTGGTCACTGAGCCAGTATTGTGGTCGGCGCGACGGGCATTTTCGAGGTCTCTGGAAAAAGCGATCGCTACGATTTGGGGAAATGGCCCATCGGTTACGGGGCCGTGCTACACGTGGCCGCGGCACGATTATTTTACTTTAAACTTATGTCTTAAAAATTCCGTACGAAAGTAGGTATTAATTTTTTTGTATGACAATAATATCTGACTAGATAGATAGATAGATAGATAGATATACTCTTTATTGTACACCATAACAGAATTAAATAAGGACTTAAAAACTACAAAGGGTGTTACAATGGGCGGTCTTATCGCTAAAAGCGATCTTTTACAGACAACCTTTAGATGGATTTGACACAGCAGGAGAAAATAAATTCGCGGGTAGTACATGGTGTACTATTTACTTATATACAATAAATAAGTAATAACCTACATACTCAATACACATATACATACATAAAAATAACAAAGCTGAGATATATAAAAAATAAAATAAAAATAGTAACATATTAAAGAGAGAGATAGAGATCTTTTACCATGTTTTTACGTGATGAGGGATGATAGTCTTCATGTTTTAATGCCTTTTATCGTCCGTTGTTCCAAAAAATATATTTACAATGCATCATGTAGGTAGCTACATTCTTTCTAACAGCCACGAACTTCGTACGTGTAGAATTAAATTATTTTTATCAAGTTCAATGACATTTTATCATTTCGCCTTGAATTTATCGCTATTGTCTGCCAAATAATTGACGTGCCAAAAAGTGTTCATGTTTTTCACAAAAAAATACCAAATCTGTTTTACTTTAGGCTATATATTCATCGAATATGATTTTGGGTACTCTTTTGTTTTACCAATTGTTATGCTTTCGAGTTGGTTACCTAAATGTTTGAGCTTTTTCCTCGACGTAGCTCGTGAGTTCATGCGAGCATGACGTAATGGGTGTGTAATACATTCTAGTAGAAAATATGAAGTGGCTACTGGTGGCGGCGGTGTGCACATGTCGCAGTCAACGGCCGGGGAACTTGATCTTCAGCGCTCAGTTCCTGGTTAACGGGTGCTGGGTAAGTCACCTGCGAGCTGTGCTATCACACGATCGAGTGTCATACAAATTAGCGCGATTTTCAGGCGATTGCGCGACAAAGCGCCGACATTGTCATCCGATGTCGTTGCCCTCTTTGAACTTTCCACTCGTTAAACTTGATCATCGACACACGATCAGCGTAAGCTTAGCTTATACCGATTATATAACAGGTGACTCGAGTTTCTATGCAGCTTGAGAATCCATCATTTTAATGTTTTATGAATTCTTTTAACGTACTTATTGCGAACCGCTAAGTCTTAATAAAGTGTTATGATTAAAACAGCTTTTAATTTTTAACCGACGAAAAAAACGGAGTAGGTTATCAAGTCGACGCGTATATTTTTCAACCGACGACCAAAAGAGGAGGTTATCAATTCGACGCGTATATTTTTTTTTGTTTTTTTAATGTATGGTCACCGATTACTCGAAGACGGCTGAACCGATTTGGAAAATTCTTTTTTTGTTTGATAGGGTATACTTCGAAATTGGTACCATTTGTCACCAAGTCAGCATCCGATGATGGGATCCTGGAGAAATCGAGGGAACTCTTCAAATATTATAGGCACACCTCTGGCGTTTTTAGTATTTCTTATAGTAACTTGTGCAGTTGCTCTCAAAAAGTACCATTTGGGGAAGTGGAACTGATGATGAAGACCACAGATGGCCGCCGAAACTACTCAATAATAAGTATTTCGTGGATTGCCATTCGATTACTTGAATATGGATGTTAAGCACTTTATGCTCGGCACAATGCATATGGTGAAGTACCAAGAGAACTCCTCAAAAATTAACGGCCCAGCATTGGGAAAAGCAATATTTTGTAAAATGTTATAAGTAGTTGACATTTAGGCTCTTGTAACTAGGTAAATTAAAGATCAACCAACTAAAAAGAGTGAAATAAAAACTTTTTACCAAAAAATTAAACCGACTCCCAAAAAACACTGCAAAGTGAAAAATAACTTTAATTTCGGAAGTCGGTGCCAAAAACGAAAATACAAAACTAAAGACACCGACTACCGAAATTAAAGTTATTTTTCACTTTGCAGTGTTTTTTGGGAGTCGGTTTAATTTTTTGGTAAAAAGTTTTTATTTAAATCTATGATTACCGGTTACTCGAAGACGGCTTAACCGATTTGGAAAATTGTCACTAAGTCAGGATCTGATGATGGGATCCTGGAAAAATCGAGGGAACTCTTCAAATATTATAGACACAACTATAGAGATTTGAGTATTTTTTATAGTAACTTGTGTAATTGCATTCGGAAAGCACCATTTGTGAAGTGGACCTGATGAAATACTTAACTTTAATTTCGGAAGTCGGTGTCAAAAACGAAAATACAAAACTAAAGACACCGACTACCGAAATTAAAGTTATTTTTCACTTTGCAGTGTTTTTTGGAAGTCGGTTTAATTTTTTGGTAAAAAGTTTTTATGATTCAATGTAATAAAATGCATTAAGATAGCAAATTTATATTTAATAAAACTGAATGGCACCCACAAGAAAGCGCATGAACTGGGCAAAACATTTTCTCGCACTATCATTTCCCGAACATTCACTGTTAATTCGATTTGAGTCCGATTTCCCGTCACGTGGCGTTGCGCGTGCACTAAAACTTGCCAATATGTATTCGTTTTCCTATATACAATAGTGCATGTAGGGCTAGGCAGCACATAGGTAACGTCCATATACCGGTTTACGTGTACCATAGTTACTCGTAGATAATGTCATACGCATGCGTGTCGCGTAATCAGACAGGATTCGCACGGTGCAATGCAAGCGATGCATCGGGGTGCAGCGAGCGAGTGGGACGGAGCGAGTTCAATGGTATTTGATATAGTGCAATGGAGTTCTTTAACCCCTTAGCCTACCTGCGATTCTTGCGAATGAGGCAGTCCGGCCGTTGTCCCTGACTGCACCACTATCAAGCACGTATCTTTATAGGTCGCTGCTAGGCGCGGTACCGACAGCATATTACTAACTACTGCGGAAATATACTTCTCACTACTATGAGTATCGGTCACAGTTGAAATTATTTATCCAGTACCGACCTTAGACTGCTGGTTCTTGTTCAATTAATTAAGACAATTTTGTTTTTGAAAGTTCCATTCCAAAAAATTATAAAGAATTACATTCACATTAATTATTCAGAAATCTTGGTTTCTTTCTCTGCATAACTTTTATTTAGAATGACGTAAGATTTCTGTTTAATCAGAGCATTTAGAAATGACATGAAATGAAATATTTATTTTGTAAATTGGTTATAAATAACACTTTTACACGTCATTATTTTGTGTTTTATGTCAAGTTAGATGAGGCCGGTCGAAAACTTTATCAATAGCAAATTATCCAAAATTGCTTGGATGTATATTTAGCTGGCTTCATTATTAATAAAAAACTCAGCAAAATAATAATAGTCCGGTATTACGGTAGACTGCAGGGGCTAGTGATGTAACCAACTGGATATGCCAATCACGTCGAGTAGGAGCTAGTCGCATGTCAACTATAATCTAGGATTTTAAAAATTCGCAGCAGGTGTGTAGGAGGGGATCGCGGCGTGCTGGGCGGGGGGGGGGGGGGGTGGAGAGGCGGTGCTGGACTGGTTTCCGTTGTTTCGCAATAACGCGGGTTCAATGACGCCTCCGTACTAATAATTGCTGGCGTGTCGTGGACGTGCACTCGACCCCTTCACTTCTGTGCAGTGTGTGCCGGCCCTGAAATATCTTAATTCTCAACCTGCTAATGATCAAGTAAACTGTCACGCTCTACATACGATATGGGATAAAAAGGGAATAAGTAACGAGCCTTGTCGATTGTGCCAAACCAACTGGAACCACTTAACCTGATACCAACACAACTAAATAGTTGTTCATTGCTAATTTTCTAGACAATAATTTGTAAATAGGTAATTAATTAATGGAATTTAAACCAACCAAAACACAAAGTGATTATAATAATTATTATTATAGCTTTATTAGGAAAGTTATAGTATCTGTAATGTATCGTGACCTCACTTCCAAAACTTGTAATGGTTGTCCAGAGATAAACGTGGCAGGAAAGAGCTCCCAAACAACCAAATAATGATATGCCTGTACATACTGACCTACTAAATTGATAAGGAAGAAAGTAAACAGAAACAATAAATAATTCATAATCAGAATAAATAGTAATATTGTTTTGAAATTAACCTCTATAACTATGTTAGTTTCAAATTTGATCAAGCCGACTGTATAGTTTATTTAGAATGTGTTACGTATAAATATCTAATGCGTCTTTTTCAAGACGTGTGTATTAGTAAAATGTGTTGAAGTAGTTCGTAGTCGTCGTGAAAGCTGTAAGTTGAACGGCGCCGCGCCGTTGACCTCGCGCCCGAGCGACGACCCACCGCCTCGAACCGACTAACTACACGATACTACCAATTTATACTTCAAATAATCTAGCTGACTGCTGGCTCTAGCTTATATTCACACCTGATATAGTACACACTTTAATAACTCCAGCCAGAATACCCCGACCGAAATTAAGTAAAGGCCTTTATCTGGGGGCGGTTTATGTTGTATGTAATTACAATTACCTACGTCGATACGATTTATGGCTTAACAAGAATTAAACTTTTTATTTTTACATGTGTTGTTCAGTTATTAACTTGTAAGTTGTGAGCAACTGTAGAATACATTGCGAACGCCTTAGTTGACAGGCGTGTCGTACACATGTTGATACGAGTTCAATATATTAGGTGGCTGGTGCAGTGTGGTGTGCAGCGCTGTTTCGTAACTGCGGCCGTGGTCGATGACTCCGAACGTTCTAGTGCTCACATCTCTCCGCGTTACGTAACCGCGAGAAAGTTGACATCCGCTCGTGGAACGTTCCGGCCAACATTTTCAGCCCAGTCAACGCACCGCGATGCACCCCAATTAGCATCAAACTACAGTGCAGCTCACTCACAAATCTCCCAGTAGCGAACAACATGGACGAATGCTGTAACACGTGATGACTGACGACAATAGGAACAACCATTTTTGTTCTGTTGTGTTTAGGCACTATTTAGAAAGCTTAATCTGTTTAATCCTAACATAAGTGCGATAATCAATTATTGAACTCCTAGTAATTAATCGGTCAATTTGAATAACTTAAATCTGTTATCAAAATGTTAGAAGTAGTATGGCACTCAATGTGAAATATCAACGACTTCCTGTACAAATTAATTTAAACTTTATAAAAGTGCGTTGTTTTTACGTTGTATTTTACATACACGACTCCTGATATAATAATATAAGCAATAATAATAATAGCTCGAGGCCGTAATAAAATGTCATTGTCACAGCGTTATCGAAATCGAGGACATTTTTATATAATTCTGGGTCATTGTACCGAAGCGATGTTTTGTTGAGCTTATCGTAGCTATGCTATCGAGCGAGCAATGTATGTCACTGATAATACACTGTAGCTTGTTCCTTTGTTTGTTTCAACCAAACTACCTACTCTCCAGCTATATGGAGGCACTCTGTGGTGCCGATAATGGCAGGTGAAGGTTAATGTATTTCCATTTTTATACATACTTCTACCAAAATACCAAACCAGTTTTCCACTTATATAACGACTCTGCCACGTATAGACCTCGTCCAAAATAAGATGATATATATATTCAATGTTGCCAGTATTGCTAACCAAATAGTTTCATTTGAAAGAGTAAATTTCTCAAAGACGCGCAGTGGTCTGAAAATCGAGCTCCATACTCATAGAAACATAAAGCTAGGAATTAAAAAAAAATGTAATGTGTCTGGTATACACCTCTTTACGTGATATTAACGTATGAAAGGTATTAGTAACTCCACGCGTGAAAAAAAATAAAGATTTAAGTTTATTTTTGTATAGGAGAAAATACTTAAAGTTACTTTATTTGAAACTGAATGGAACTGAGGGGCTGGTGCTCACACGAGGTATTGTACCAATCACGGCAGTCAAGACGACATCGAATTCATATACCTTTCGGTGCCGCATTGCGCGTAGCATATTTTTTAATTTTCGAATTTTCGGTAGGTGATTTTTCAAATCTTTGACATTGTCTAAGAATTTCTGTCTAATATGATGTCATCTTGATCGCCGTGGTTGGTACAATACCTCGTGTGTGTACTAGCCCTTCAGTTCCATTCACTTTCAAATAAAGTAACTTTAAGTGTTTTCACCCATACAAAAAAAAACTTAAATCTTTATTTTCTCACGCGTGGAGTTACTAATACCTTCCATACGTTAATCTATACTTATAATAAATCTGTAGAGAGGTCAATTCTGTACATGAAATATATTTACAAAATAACTATCAGGGGGTGATTAGGGATCGATACTGATGCCAAAAATGCAATCAGTAAAATTTTTGTCTGTCTGTCTGTCTGTCTGTCTGTCTGTCTGTATAACCGTTATAGAAACAAAAACTACTCGACGGATTTTAACGAAACTTGGTACAATTATTTTTCATACTCCTGAGCTGGTTATAGTATACTTTTCATCACGCTACAATCAATAGGAGCAGAGCAGTGAAGGGAAATGTTGGGAAAACGGGAGAAGTTACTCCATTTTTTAAGCTTCCGTCGCGAGTGCAACCTTAATGGTTAAAGCTACACAGAAATCATTTATGACGGAAATGTTCTCCTTAAAATTATATAAAAAATATCCCACGACAGCATATATCTATCTTTTATGGTTGACTCACAATAACACGTGTAACTCCCGATAGCTTAGCAGTTCGAAGCTTTCTGATTATTATTCTGCTCCGAAATTTAAAACCACCACAACTTTGCAATGGAACTCGGCTAAAAGTAACCCAGTTGCAACGAAATATAATCGAGGCTCAAATTTTAACAGGTTGCGGTGCAGGAGAAACCGTCTTTATTCCCAGAATTCCCATAATACCAAATAATTTTCCATTCCAATTTAAAAGAACGCAATTCCCAGTATCGGTGTGTTATGCAATGACAATTAATAAGGCTCAAGGGCAGACTTTTTGTGTTGCTGGAGTAGATCTCGGTGTCAGTTGTTTCTCGCATGGTCAGTTGTAGGTACGTCGCTCTTTCCCGGGTTAGCAGTTCTAGAAATCTTTATGTTCACGTCATGGGTCACGGTCACGGGTCAACTTTCAACATAGTTTACCCGGAAGCTTTGCGCTGAAGTATTTTCGTTCTATAGGTACTTTAGCCTCATGTGAACGTGATCTAAACAATATTACCGATACATTAACTTAATAACACACAAGGAGTTACACGCTGACGGAGTCGCGGGCACAGATATTAACAATAATATTGTGCGGTTCGGTATTGCGATATTTTTCAACAGTATTATAGATTGTCATATTATATTTCCCTACTAAATTACGAAAGTTAATCTGTCTGTTACATCAAAATCACTGAACCGTGAGGAAGGACATAGGCTACTTCTTTTTACGAAAAACGACGGAAACGTGGACGAAGTCGCGGGCAACAGCTACCTATACTAATAGTATAAGGCTGAAGAGTTTGTTTGTTTGTTTGAAGGCGATAATCTCAGGAACTACTGGTTCGAATTGAAAAATTATTTTTTAATTAAATAGTCAATTTATAGAGAAATGCTATATATCATTACGCTAAGGCCAATAGGAGCGGAGCGCCAATGAAGAATGCTTCAAAATCGGGGTTAAATTTAACGTTAGCCCAAAGTAACTATTCCACGCGGACGAAGTCGCGGGAAAAAGCTAGTATCACATAAAGGGATATATACCAGACACAACACAATTTTTTTTTAAATTTCCTGACTAAGTTTCTATGAGTATGGAGCTCGACTTTCAGACCACTGTGCGACGGATCGAGTTTGCCTGTAGCCAAAACATACGGGATTATTTCTTCGACATGTAAAACTTATACAAATGTTTCAAATGGTTCGTGTAAATGGACTTCTTAGTGAACTGCCCTGACTTCATGAGTCAGTGCTTGACGTATCAACGACAGAGTTGTACTATGTAGTGATATATTTTATTCGTAATAATCTCACCCTGATGACTATGGGGAAGTGAACTTGGAGTGAGTAGTCAATCCAAGCATTCATTGGAATGACAAGTTGCTTGATACTCACTCCACCCATGACATCGCGGAGAGTTTGTGTTCTGTTCTACTACTCTGCTGAGAGTTCTCAAATAAAATGACTAAAAGTAAATTATTGTGTTCTATATCTTTTCCATACTAATGCTAATGAGTGCGTCGTAACACCTGAAAACTGCGGAGTACTCCATGGGAGACAATAATATGAAGAAGTGAGTTGAACACAGCAAAGCAGCGCAAGTGCAACCACGTCATTGTACGAATCAAATTACGTGGAAAAAAAACTTTCAAATTGCTCCAAACATTTTATGTAGAATATTTCTTTAATTAAAATCTCAGATGAATATAATCCATTGTTGCTAAATTACCTACACCGTTAACAGTAAGTTGTCTGGCTGACGCATTGTTTTTATGAGATATTTTTGTCATTAACTTGTCACCTACGCGTAATAGACTATTCTACGCGATAAGCTTAAGAAATAAGAGTCATTGTAGTTTAACATCAAGAGTGTTTGACTGTACCTATATTAACTACACTATGTGGCAGCGACGTATCGCGATTGAGTCGGGCGGCGGCATCGAGGGTGACTGACCCACTCATGGCAGATATTTGTACAATTGTGTTTGTAGATTCGCTCCAAGGACGCCGTTTACGTCACCCGAGGTAATCGACTATCATGGTATGTTACCAGTCGTATCACTCGATTTTAATCTTTATTTCTTTATACCAAGGCTACATTTTCGTGGACTTGAAGATAGAAATATGAATTTGTTAATTTGGATAGACGATATTCTAGAGGTCAATAATACCGGATGAAATCAATAAGCACATGGCGTCGTTCTATATATATGTATGATCATTGATCATCCAGGGAGGCTAGCTTCAAAATGTAAACGATCTATTTATATGGTGGTAATCTTGTTATAAATATTGTAGATTAGATCGCGTGCAGTGCACGTACTGAAGTGGAGTCACCGAGTATCACGCTACACCCGCGTGGCTGTGCGACTGCCGGTCATTAACCCCTTGCACCCTAACACACAACACAACCCTCCTCCACCCAATGTTTTCTAAATACTACTTTTGTAAACACCGATGAGTCCCATCACTGTCTTCAGTTTCAGTTTGTAGTTCGTAGCACGAACGAGTAGGATAATTATTCAATGTTCTTACGTTGGCACAAATGCATTACGCTAGGTTTAAGTAACGCTTGCGATGTAACGTGCCAGTACAACCAAAACAATCACAAAAAATGTTGCGTAACCAATGGGTATTAAAGAATACCGAAGTATTTATGGAGTTACGTGAATGAGAGATGCGACATGTTCATTTTATAGGTAAACAGCTGCACCCAGCCTGTGTGTGTGACACTGTGTGCTTCTAATTGTATTGTGATGATGAATAGGTTATTGCCGCGACTTATTGCAAATATTATTAAAATTAAATAAATATAGTCAATATCGTAATACAATGCACAGTTAGTTGAATGGTGATTACGGTCGAAATATGGCTGAATCGCAGGCTGCTCATAATTCAGGACATGTCACTGGAACCTAGGCGTGCCTGCGCAGGATTGTTCTAGACTGCACTCATACAGTTACTGCTAACGGCACCCGGCCGTTTCCGTGTTCACGCAATCCGATCTGTATTTGTAAGTTATTAATATTTTAATGTTAAGTATTTGGTCTTCGTCGTGGAAAACTCATTTTTAACGAATATTCTGAAATTTTAATACGTCATTCATCAAGTCCCAAAAATGGTCACGATCATTTATTTATTTATTGCTTTTTTATGAGTCATCAATGTGAAGACCGATGACCTCATGATACATAATATAACTTTAATTGGTCTTCCAATATTCAACAAGAAAATCGTAGTTAGACTAAACTAGAAACTGATGAACTATTTACTCAAATCTCCAAAAAGAAGTTTCAAGTAGAATTTATAAACAAGACAAGGTTCTTACTTGATTTTTCAGAAGCAAGAAAACCGCATTCTAAAATAGGGCACTGAAAACTTTGTAACATCTGAACTACATAACTAACGCATGTGTAAGGTATGAAAGCACATAATATGTGTCGCGCGCACGCTTTTAGTTTTCGCGCCACAGTTAGCTGATATAGGGGAGGCGTGCTCGCAGCGCGGGCAACGACCGCGGGAACTTGTAACTACATCCGGGGACTCGGAACCGTACAGACGTAACTGCACCTCGGGCTCAGGCGCTTACGACGTTGTTTACACGCGCCTCAGCGAGCACTATGAACCCACACTCGACAGGCCACCGGCGCTCTTCGCGATACCGATAGACCTTCCGTATTATAACGAGCCTAATATAAATTAACAGCTTACTGCATATACTCCTGTCCTACTTCTTAGATCCTTATTCCTTGTCTTAATTCTTTGATTATCATCTTCATTATGAAATTATTGCCCCTTACTTTGTTTGTTTTGTAAACAATATTAGGCATCATTCATTCTTTATATGATTCACGGGAGAAATAATGACAGCACTGCTATTTATAAACAAAACTAATTAGGCGAGGTTTTGTTACGAGTTAAATCATATGTAACTAAGTGAATGTGGTCTGTTTGATAACTAAGGTGAATCACGTAATACAAAAGTCTTACAATTATTTAGAAAACAGCAGCATAGTAAAACCGTAAGAACCAAAAACGTGCCAACAGGGTGCAGCTCTAACAAAATTCCGAGCTGTTATATAATGTTACAGATCAAGTTTATTAATGTCAGAGTTGTAAGCAGTGAATGCCCTTTACCGGAAGACGTCATTGCTGCAGAGTCATGCTCGGAGAAAGGCCTGAGAAATTTCCCCGCGTTACGACATCATAGAGTCAACCGCTGGAATTAGCGAACGGGCAATACGATGGAAATGGAAAATCGCGAAGTGCAGCGGGGGCTGGGGCGGCGACGGCTCGGGGGGGGGGTCCGGGCATTCGCGTGCACTGGCCTATATGCAGTGCGACGACACCGGCGCCCGGGAGCGATGCACTCTCTAAGTACATATCGTAGTGCGGCGTACTCCACGCACACTGAGGCACACACCTATTTTTTTCTATGTGCAGTTGTATAGGGCGCCGTCGAGTCTCTCTTTACATAAAAAGTTTACTTGAAAGAAGACTTTCAAAGCTGAAGAAGATTGCAATACTGACGTACACGCAGTATAAACACACGTATGCTATATCACCGCACAGACTGCCATCAAAGGAGCGTTTTACATGACAAGGAAAAGATCCTTGCGGAGAAAATGATCCTTTTGAGTTCTGAAACTATTTTCTTCGACGGTACAGTCTGCGTTGCTACTACTAAAGATGCTTTACAACTTAACGGCCTACTCTATTGACATCTCGGCTTGTGAGGAATTGGAGCATTTACAACTTCAGCCAAGTACCACCTCCCGAAACTTATGATCAAATATTTCAGTTATTACTTATGAACGATAAAGCCGCAACAGTTTTTACACCTTGGCATTACAAAGTAAACCGGACAACCAAAACTAAACGATTGCAGCCACCGGAAATCCAGCCAAATATGTCACTCTAGTCGCCAAGTATGAAAAGTTTTAACCATAACAAGTGACACTGCACTTTACGCATGCAAGTGGCGGCAGATAACCGTAAAAGTGGAACGGATATTGGTGCATTACAATAGAGTATGTAATGGATGCATGCGTGCGATGGAGTGGGGTGATCGGCGGTCTGGACTTGGCTGACTCATTCACGCACCACCCACCTATGCGACAGCCTTAACTGATCATTAGCTCCTTTATTGAAATACGATTGAACGTTTAAATGTCAGGCAGTAAGCAGTAGGTAAGCATTTTTCTGTCAAGAACATCCAAGTAAGTAAGTTAATAGTTTATTTTTCAGGACACCAGGCCTCCTTCTTAGTTATTTACAATTCATGCACATTTGATCTAACCATCACAGACAAAATTGACGTTTATGACCATGACGTGCTAACACATTCTAGGCCACACACTATATTTAACAAATCTGCGAAAGCTTCCTCAATCCTTGGTATTTAATACTAGCAATGTGTTTTAAAATATTTTGGATTGATCTGGATTTTCATAGATCGCGACCCATTTTGATGCAAATGCTTAATTCGAAAATCAAAATAAAAACAATATATGGTTCTGATCTGGAATTTTTCACCGAACGCGGTCGTGTCACCTAATAATTGTAACGACTAAGTATATCAGTTAAAAGTTCTTATCAGTTATCACCCGTTAAATGAATCAAGTTAAAATATTTATTTTACTTTGTATAATTAAGACGCACATAGCAGTAACAAGTAAGTTACACAATTATCAGAGTTATAATTATCAGAGTTAGTTAGAGAGTTATTATCAGAGTGAATAATTCGATAACGTATATCCAAAGAGCAAAGTTCAATGACCGCTTACTTATATTTCAAGTTCAAAAGGTCAATAAAATATTCAATAATAAGTAATACTTGTATTGCTCACCTGCGGGTTGTTGTTGCAGCTGAATATTGCCACTATTAGATTCCATGATGTTCAAACATCGGTGTTTGATTTATACATAAATATTAAAGAGAAGATAAAGCTTAAAATAAAATATTTGGTCTAAGTTAGTGTGTTAGGTTATAACCGGCTCGACATCCAACAGCGGTTTGGCGCGAAAGCGAGCGGTGAACGTAGGGTGAGCGCGTGGGCGAGACGCGCGCATGCGCCCCCGTGACGTCAATGGACGACCCCCTACTACACCCTCCCGACTGGCGATAATTTAAAGCCGATATTATTATAAAAGTAACCTTAGAGATATCGTTTCGATGATGTTTATCTTTAATTTAATTTTATCAGAAAATATACATAATTATGTACTAAAATACTTAAAATACAAACTAGAATAAAGCATCAAAAAATTGATCCTCAACGCTGTCAGCTGGCAATGTACCCAAGATACAGGCGGCATTGCCTCGTTGTATGGCAATGCTTAGCCGTTGACTAAAGAAATAGCCAGCCCTTGGGTGGCGGGAAGCGTCAACGAGCCGAACGATATGTCTTTAAAAAGGCTGTGAGCACACGGGCCCCATGGTCCGAGAGTTTCGACTCCAAAAGGCTCGAAAATATAGTTATCACTGAGATGACTATATTTACGCCGCTTGAGGTTTTCCGCAGCCGCAGCGGGAGCGCCAGCACAACATGATGAACTGGGAAGACGGGATGGCGCGACAGTATCGACACAAGTTGCGTCCCACACTAAAGGCCTACCCATCTTCCAAAGAAAGAATTTTATCAGATAACAACAGCAGGTCGTTGAACTTGTTGAATTTGCAATGTATTATGACTCTAAATATGATTAGTCCGTCAGTCAAATAATCGTTAAAATGACGTATAAGATGGCTAGTGCTTTTAATATTCTTTTACACTAATAGACATTCTAATAAGAATGTGTAAGATCTAATCTAATCTGGAACCACTTGAAGTAATTTAAAAGCAGCAGGTAATGTTGTTTGCGAAGCGCGAAGGAAACGGTCTGATGTGGGCGCGAGGGGTCGGCGCAGTTCACGGCCACGGCGCCTTCACCACCCTGCCAAGTGCCACCCCACGGCTCTGTCCACACGGCCTAACCAGCGCCGGCTATTTTTAGGACCCAGCTTATGTTTGGGCTTAGGTGTAAGTTTGATGTTATGGAAATCCTGTTATAAATCCCACTAGTGGTTTTATAAAAGAGCGGCACGGTTTTTCGTTCCAATTGTTCTATTTTATTCATGCTGTTTATCTTTTCTTATAAATGATGTCCCAAGCCAAGTAACAAAAAAAGTATTGCTTTTTCAAATTACAGCGAATAAATAAAAATGTTTTGTGTAAACAACAGTCTTACGTAACTCCTGTTGTACTTAAATTGAAGAGATAGTTTATTAGAAATTTGTGTAACAACAAAGAAAAAAAAAACTGACACGTTTGAAACTTTTGTAGAAGCGCGGTAAGCTAGCGACATCTATATACCTGTTTGAAACGTTCTACTCCACGCTAGATGGCGCTGTAAACAGTTTAGTAACTCTTTATTTTATTTATTTTCTTAGATGTACTACATAATATTATTATACCAAATATCTAGTAAATCCGAAAGTTTAAATTTATTTATAGTGCACTGGTTTGTCTCATAAGTAAAAATAAACTTATTTATAGGTTCATATATCAAGCAGGGGGCATTTTAGCCATCGTGTCATTCACAGCATTCGCACCATCAGTCGTACAATTATTTGTATAATCTATTTGGTGGTGTAGTACAATTTGAACAAATCTAATCTCCAAAATACAGATTTGTCAATTAAATTTGTTACAACAAAGCTACCTCTGGTCATTGGCCTGGCATTGTGTGCTAGTCTAACGGTTATTTTTACATTTAATAGATTATTTCCACACAATTGTGTACAACTGTATATGCATCGCATACAGGCATATACCTATTGTATAAACACATATATATATCTCAACTAGTAAACCTCAAGGCATTTGTGGTGCGTGCACTAACTTGTCTCCTAGACCTCGTCATGGCAGAGAACTTTTGGCCACATGGCGTGGTGTTCCGTCACTTCCGCGGACAAGTGCCACACGAGCGCACTGTGACTTAGTGCTTCTGTGGAGTGTTACTATCATACGTTCAAGTGGTATTATTGAAATATGTATGTTAGTTTGTACGGTATTTATCTATGAGCCACAGATGCTTCAAAATAAATTAACTTTTATGATGTAAATTTCGCTTAAAATATTGGAATATCGTTCAGAAAATTACTTTTAGATTTTTTGGCATTATTGACATACAATCAAAACTACTATATATATGTACCTCCATATGGTTACTTGACGAATTGGAACATAAGTTAATTCTATACAGGAATGTTAATACCTTCCTACTAAAGAGTTATATTAAAGTAATTTGTCTGGATAAACATCGGGGTCCCGCGAGCCGATTCCGACACAGTAGGGCACACAATTTGGACGGCCCGGAAAGTTCGGCGGGTAGGCAGGGCTGAGGTCGACGACCTCGCTCCCTAACCTACTCTGGCAGTATTTAGAGCACGTAGGCCGCGCTCCCGCTCACCGTCGATACAGCCTACCGCATCTAGGTCAGCACTGACTCGTGATATGACCCACTATACTTAATCATCAGCAGCTACAGTCAGCGGAACGATTGCTGACGCACTCTCGAAGCTTCTACATGCAAATTTCTTTTAAAGAGAAAAGGTTTCGTTGTAGCTTCGGTAACATTAACATGAACTCTGAATAACATTTAATAGTTGCTACAGACTGTTATTGGTGTACCTACATATGAGTAAGACTAGATGCAATGGCAAGACATGACTCATTTTTAGATACTAATGTGGCAATGACCTTTTCCAATGAACCTCCAGTAAACTCCCACGTTTTACAAAAACTATGTATAATCTAGTCGTGATAATCACGATATCTATCTATCCATTACTAAACAACTAATGCTTATTCACATTGTTGCTTCAAAACTCATGAAATATAATTTCGTTGAAGGGATCCGTAATATCAACGGCAGAAACAAAGACAATTTTCTAGGCCACTTTGTTGAACGATGAAAATAAAAATACACAGAAATTACGATGACCTAGTAGTTTAACATTGATATAAAGTCATTGAGTGGGAGATTCAAGGTGCGTTCATATTTCCAAGGCAAAATAATTCAATTGATAGATGGCACACATTCAAATAAAGGTCTCTGTTTTATATAGCGCAGTATGTGCTCTCGTAAAATTCCAATTATTTTGTATTCAATGCTACGGAGTTCTTTTGTTGTCGTTAAGTGTGAACTGTTACATAACATTTACTAAATAGTAAGTGATTGGCGTTGTCCCTCGCTAGCTAGTAAGTAAAATGTGCTAAAAAGTGAAACAACTATTCGGTGTTTTGTCCTGAATTTGTGCACACTTGTGTGTCTTACATAACCGCTTACATTGAGTTACCGGTCTGTTTTCTAGCAGACGCTAATTATAATTGGCATGGTACCCAGTTAGTTTTGAACCAAAATTATACATGTATTATTATTACGATTGACCGATAGGTATCCAAAATTATAAAAACGTCCCACTATCTCTATTCTTGGTAACGAATAAAAAGTTACATCAAACTAAGTCATGACCCAGTGTTTGTATTAAAAAATCAGTTAGTTAAAATTACGGACAATGTTTAAGTACACGAACGGGTCGTGTATAAAAAAATGAGGTAATGAACACAATGTTCGGCACTGTTGTCCTAAGTTTAGGTTGGGTGAGTGGCGGGTTAGCGGGTTACCAGAGAAATGTAACGCGGATTATAGAGCATTGGCGCCATATACTATGCTTCATTTTTTATAACTATTGGCTTTTTTTTTTTAAATAGGTTCGCGTTTGACCACCATCTCACCTGATGGTAAGTGATGATGTGGTCGAAGATGGAGCACGCTTACCTAAAAGTAACCAATTCACTCTTGACTTAAAGACTCCTAGGTTATAGCTATCGGGAAACACAGACTCCGGCAGGGAATTTTAAATTAAATTTTAATTTTTACTAATTTTTAATAAAAAAATTGTGTCTTAAGCCACGTGGACAAATGACAACGCTGGTGACCTTCCATAAAAATTTAACAAACTACACAGCTTTATTGGAACTATTGCCAAGTGCAGCATGTGTAAGATACGTAAATTTTATCCTGTACCAAAGTACCGTTTTAGTTAGTCATTTCACAAAGCTGTTATGTTGAAACGATGGGTATTTTCCGCTGAGTGTGCCTGGACAAGAGGTCCGCGGTCCGCGCGATATGACGCGAGCGCAGATCAGATTGGGGTCAGGGCGGCGCGGCCGTCGACCCGCTGCCTCTCGCAGCTGCCTCCCCTGCCCCCCGCCGCATCGCTTAGCCTCGCGCGTCGCAACCTTCTACCACCTCACTACCCCTACATTATAACTTCAGCTCATTCGCGATTTTTCCATGAAACTTTCTCTAAAGTTGATGACCGTTTTATGATTATGTACTAAGTCTTAATTATTTTAGTTATTATTTCATTTATATATTTATTTTCTGTTATGTA
This sequence comes from Tholera decimalis, assembly GCA_943138885.2. Classification (NCBI taxonomy): domain Eukaryota; kingdom Metazoa; phylum Arthropoda; class Insecta; order Lepidoptera; family Noctuidae; genus Tholera; species Tholera decimalis. The sequence continues at coordinate 22,649,292 of OW964556.2, forward strand.
ACTGAAATTATTAACGAAATGTAAGATTATAAAACGTTTTGTTTCTATTTACCACACGAATAGTGATAATTAATAATTATATATATAAAAAATATGTTAATTGTGCATTTGATTGCGTGCATTACAGCACTAAATTGCAGGCTATCAATTAGACTAGGTACCTAATTAATTAAAGCTATTTATTTAATTGTTACGTGTTGACTTTACTACTGAATGAAAATGACATAGGTATTAATTAATGATACGAAATGTTACGTAGACGATATGCTAAAGTTATGGTACCTGCATAACGACTTTCTTTATGTTGCCAATCGATTTGAGTTAAATGAACTCACTTTTTCCTATCACATACTTTCAACAATCATCTCTTTCCATGCGCGTGCACAGGATTATGACAGGGTATGCGGCGGAGTAATCGGTCACAAAAACTTTTTCTTTTATAGATTTTTAGCATAGCCACAGCCACGCATCGCCACCATGCTACGATGCGTGGCTGTGGCTATGCTAAAAATCTATAAAAGGCAAAGTTTTTGTGACCGATTACTCCGCCGCATACCCTGTCATAATCCTGTGCACGCCCCTGTCTCTTTCATATTCAACACGTACGACTACTTTTTACGTAATAAGAGATTTACTTTACTTCTTTTAGGTACATTCAAAGCACGTATCAATTAAATGTTGCATTAATTACAAGTCGCACAAAAGTGTGTGTCGTTTATTGTGAATGATCGAGTGATTGCAATACGAATACCTATGTCAGATGTGTTTAACGTTTTAAATGAAACAATTAAGAGCCTGTGCACACCAAGTTTTATGTCGACGCGTCGACGGCGCGTTTCTAAAACGCGCCGTCGACGCGCGTTTTAGAAACGCGCGTCGACGGTGCGCTTTTATCCTACAGAGCAGAGCAGCTTGCGTGCGTATCGCGTCTGTATCGCTACAAAAGCGCGTCAACGGCGCGTTTAAAAAACGTGGTGTGCATAGGCCCTAAGGTTACCTACATACTTAGTGTGACGTTACAGGTACGGATTTAGTGTGATTTAAACAGTTATTTGTGTGTGGGGAGCGCGGCGCGGCGAGCGTGACCCAATTGCGGGCGGGTGAACGAACCCGAGGCCTTGATCGCAATACCGAGTCTCCCCCCCTCTCCACCGCGCGCCGCGTGCGTCGACGTCACTCCGCGCACTACACGCAACACTTTGTTTCATATTATTTGTTTAAAATTCAAGGCTCATAAAAATATTACATTTTTACGGTCACACTATGTATGTAAGTACGTGTTACTAACAATGTAGACAATTAATATTATTTGATTTATTCGTTTAGGTACGTACTTGTTGTGATTAGCTTAATTTTCACGATTATCCTAATTATAAAATAATGAAATAAATCAGTAGCCGGGATTGGCGTATCCGAAGCTCTGCTTTAATTATTAATTAGTTATTAAATAATTAATAAGTTAAATTAGTATTATTGATAAATAAATACTTTTGGCGGGATATTTCTATTTTATGAAACAAAATTGCAAAGATAGAAACTAGTCTGGTATTATGTAAACGTAAAATGGCTATTGAGATACGACGAAATCTAGAAAATTATGTTCTACTTGCTTATTCTGTATAGGTTCGCAGTCACGAGTAAAAGAGACAGTCAAACCTAGTTAGCGGCTGCGCACACGGAATAGAGCATGTCTTACGAAATATAGATTGTTGCTATTCGCGGCTATGGAGGTGTCGTGAGTGAGAGTGGGACAACAGTATTTCAAGGCTTCATGTAGATTATTATTAGAGTATCGGCGCTAGGTTATTCTGAGGCGACCTAGATAGCGCGGGGCCGTTGACCGCGGGCCCTCCGACTGCGCGCGGCCTCCAAAATAAAATGGCATTCAGCGATGGGTCCACTTGCGAAACTCGACTCGACCATGATGCCGAGCGCTGATCGCTCAGTGCAGATACACACTCGCTCGTCTTTGCGAATAATGCAATCACTATTGATTTACTAATACTATTTATTATTTGAACATGAACTGCCTTGGCAAAAATAATTATCTTAATCACGTACCTAATTTAAATTTTCAGCAGTTAAATCTCGAATTTTAGATTTAATTGTTACAATTTTGAATAAATAGGTCATGGGAATGGCATTCGGCTGAATTTTTAATAGAAGAGGATCACTTCGTATCGAAAAGATTTGATAAATTTAATTCAAATGCATTGCAACTCTCAATGGCATATAGGTAGAATATAAATGCTAGTTGTATAGTTATACGTATTAGGCACGTGCATGCATGCATAATAAATTAGTTATAATTTAATTAAATCCCGAAAGATAGTCAAGTCCATCTGTGATTATATTGCCAGTAGGAGCGAGGATACAAAGCGCGGTAGAAGGGGGGGGGGGTGTGGAGGGGGGTCGGTGATTAGCGACGTCGAATATAGCCGGGAAGGCCGAGGGCAACGAACTCTGACCTAGATCCGCGAGCACCACCGCGCGGCCCGCGGTGCCCGCTTTGTCGCCTGTGCTCGCAGGAAAGTGAAAAGGACATTATTCTATCCTTTGAACCTACTATTATTTAATAATATATAACACTTAACAAATATTACAACACCAAATGCTAAATGACTTCGACAATAGAAACGTTTGTGTAGATCACTGTTATCATAACTTTGAATAGGCAAAACCAAAAAGCGCTGAGGGTACACAGAAACGTATGGATCACCCAAGCATTCACAGCACAGTAACATGGCACACGTGGGGTTGTGGCTGACAGGTTGTCAGCTGATGCTCACCTGCGAGGACCCGGCCGAGCAGCACCTCGGAGTCGGTGGGGGGGGGCTGCTGGGGCGGCTGGCGATGGCACTCGGTCACAGTCATGTCGGGGAGCGGGAGACGCATGAGCCGCGCGGAAGGGGCGCGTGCGGCCGGCGGCGGCGTCAGCGCGAATGGCGCGCGGCGCTTGCCGCTACGCCGCCGCCGCCGCCGCGTAGCACCCGCCCGCCCCTAGCAACCCTTACTATACTGGTCTCGGTCTCGGTACCGGTACCATCACATACCAACCCTTGACTCTGGTATCGTTATCAATATCCCTTTTGGTTTCATGCTTCCAAGACCAAGACACCAAAGGATATCATATATGTCGACAAGGTTCTCCATATCTACGTTTTCTTTCAGTTTTTTTGCGTTGTTTTATTACAAGATTAGCAAGCTGTTACACTGATTCTATGCATAGCAAAATGTACAGTATACAATTAGTTAACTTTTAATTATTTCAGTCTTAAGCTTTTGTCATAGAGGTTAGTTTGCATAAATAGCTCTATAATATAGAGAAGGAGGCTCATGATTTCATATGATTAAACTAAAGCCAACCTCAACATAGATGACAATACTCATAATTATTTTTAAAAATTGCCTCACAAATGTCGGCTGCCTAGAGGGTTGATGTCTGGTCCTACTTAACCGTATTAAAACTTCATAAAAGTGTCTGCGAGTACAAAAATGCCTAAAATCTCAACATGTGAAGATCGGAAATGCCAACAACCCAGTGAACTGAAAACCTAAATCTAGAATTGGCGAATGATTCGCGAGCGAAGCAGTGTGGCCAGTTTATAGGCCAAGGCGACCAATTACACTAGGAGTTGTTCTGATCGTGTGTTGTTACAAACTGTAAATATTACGGTTTTACGACCTTCAATAATGAACGGACGCTTTTAATGTTTCAATTTACGACTGAATACACCTTCAATCTTTTATCTTTGCTAAGTCGGTCGTACGAGCGCGTTGCTGAAATATTCGCAGGTACTGCAAGGTGCACAAGCTCGTATGGGAACTATGTCTCTAGCAAGGACTTTGTAATATAGAACATGAAACTTCAGATAATATCCAGTTATATGTTGTTTTCAAAAAGTTACCGAGAAAACCTGCAGAGATAAGTTTCAGCAATGCAAAACCAGACGTTATTAAAAAAGAATAAAATCAAGAAGAATGTTTTAATTATTCTGTACAAGTTCTAACTGTTAATATGTTTGCACCTTAGTACTGTAACGGGAGCGTGTGTGTACTCGGGAATTTCAATATAAACGCGATAGGTTTTATATTTTGTATATAATTATGTTCACATTTATGGAAGACAATCTAAACATATTTTTCAAGTTAAAATAATGTCGAGCTTGCTATGTGGCGTCCCAGTCCACTCTGTTCATTTCTTAAAACAATTCCGGTCTAAATTCAAACTATACCAGCCAGTGCAATAGGTTCTGCTATGCGAGCGGTTAGCCGCTCGCATAGCAGAACTCGAAGCACATGAGTAGGTATCTCGAAGTAACTTGTAAGTAAATAGGCAGGTAGGCAGCTCTTTGTGTACGCTTTACGCGCCAAAACTAAGAAGCTATTACATTCTACTAACTGTTTACTAATTAGTCAAACTATAATGACGTTAATGTAACTCCAATTAACATTAAATTGAATAGCCTGTAATCAAAGCTCAGCAAACACAGCATCAATTAATAATAATACAATTATTTTTCGCGTCTACGAATTTGTGACTTATCTCTATCGCATACGAGTGGTAGTTGTGCAACAGCTACGGGAACAGCAATCATTGGTCTCTGACTCCCTACATACACGTTTAAGTAAAACATGCAAACATCAGTGCAAGAGGTCAGAGTTCGGGTTAAGCTGAAGCCTGGCAGCATCAGGTCGCGCTGACGTCAGCAGCGGTCATGTACCTTGCACACACCCCCAGCAGCCCCCCTCCCCCCCCACTACCGCACTGAGCACCCCTGCAATCCTCGCTCCACATTCATGCTGCACTGGTATCACCGATATATGCATTCAAATGACACCCATTTTTAATGGCACAGATTAAATTTTCCCCGACTTCACAAATGTACGTATATCTGTTGCTTTGCTACTCTATTGGTAATGTTAAAACATTACAAACAGATAGTGTCCCACTTTTTGGACTAGATGCTCTCTTCTATTTTACACTCGAATTCACGAACTTTCTAGGTTCAGTGAGATATCTTATTGAATAGAAACGAAAGCGGAGATATAAAACTTAAAGTAATGAAATATGTATTGGTACTTAACTTGTAAACAGAAAGTTTAACAAACCATTGTTACATAAATATTACGAGTGACATCCAGCATTTCTAGCAAGTTCGTCAGTGTCACTACGAAGGCTTCAAACAAACGTTCCACGTGTCGATAATGAAGTACCCCCATAACTTTAACCATTAATTAACATTACTAAACTTTAATCTCATTATGTCAGCGGACAGATAAGTCGCTATCACAAAAATAACAACGTCAAAACTTGATTTCTATTTCCCACGATACAAATTCTGCTCTCTAAAGCTGGGCAGGTAATTAAAAACTAATTAACTAATAAAAACAAACAACATTTGAAAGTAAGGGAAATGTTATGTTTCAATTGGTTGAAGGTGCAGTGTTATGAACTTATGACGAAAGACGTTCTGTGATTAACGCGACCTTATATTCATATGCCCAAGTGTTATCTTTGCAACATTATCTTAACCTGCCTCATAATAAACATTACGAAGTACCTACTGGTATGCGCTGCGCATGTACAGGACTACAGGTACACAGCAGCACATTCTAGACGGTACTGCAGTCTTACAATTAACTGAAAACAGGCTTAGAACTGGACCCACGGGGTTCTTGACCTCAGCGTGGAAAGTGGACCATAATGACAGCACCACTTTCATTTTCGCACAACTCTCACCGTTGCGGGTTGAGATCGAAAGTGTACTACTTTAGTGGCTGCGTGCGCGCATCTACCCCCCACCGCCCGCGCCTCGCCCCGCATTCAACTTTCCTATGTTGGACGCGCTTTCTTCTGATAGCGCCGCCGCCGCAGCCGCTGCGCGAGCGGCACTTGTGCAATTCGCTTTCTAATTGCATTGTGATTGCAGTGTGACTGATGACTGCTAAACATCATCTCACGGGCCCACTTTCCTGTGCGACTATATTGTCTATTACAATTGAGTGCCGTCATTAATTCAAGAAATTGTTTAGAAACTAGATTACAGTAGTTCGTGCAAGCAATGCGAGTATTTCGAAATATGCTAGTCGTGAATCAACAATTTTGTAATAAAGGGATTGTTCTCAATTGTGATTTTCTTAACAATATTAATGTAAGGATTAACAATAAATTAATCGAAAGTAGTAATTTATCGATAGCTATGAGCAGTTCCAGTCTTTAAGACAAGAGTGAATAGGTTACTTTTAGGTAAGCGTGCTCCACCATCGACCACATCATCACTTCAGGTAAGATGGTGGTCAAACAAGAACCTATTATCGATAAAAAAGTGAAAAGAGACAATACTACGCTACAGACATTCTTTTCTATTTTGGAAAGTTTACTGTAGATTTCTTTTTACGAAATATATACGTTAAATGTAGTTTAAAATTGTTAATTGAACTGAGTATAAGATGTGTCAGAGTTCATTGACATTTAACCGCAGTTATAAAACAATTAAGGCAAGTGGGACAGGAACACGGATTTTCAATATTTCAATAAAAACACATGACGCAAAACGGATACGAGAACGTGTACGTATAACGTGTATGCTGAATAATTGCCGACAATAGAACTCTTACATGACTTTATGCCTACTTGATTGTTTACACACATTTGTAATAAATCTGATATGTTTATATGTGACGGTCATTGTAACTGTGTTTCTGGAGTAAAATTGAACGCTCACTAAGTCAGCCAAAAACATTTCATTGATACTCGATAAGAAATCATTACAGATAGATAATGATAAATATATTGCATACTTTCAATTGGTTTGTTTGCCCTTTATAAGTTGCATAATACCTGTTTTTTTTTTTAATTTCCTACTAATTTGATTTTCGATAGAAGTATGAGCTATAACCTAGAGGTCTTTCAGTCAAGAGTGCTTACTATCAGGTGAGACAGAGGTCGAACTTGCCTCTACCTCACCTGATGGTAAGACGGCCTATCATGAATAAGCCTATTATTTTTTTAATATATGTGCCTACCAATTCTTTTGCGAGGATTTTTAAAACCTAAATCCCGATCCCGTGGGAATTTCGGGACAAAAGCCCTTAAGCCCTTAAGCATTACCCTATAACACATAAACAACACAAGAGTAAAATACAGCGGCAATTTGTGAAGGATCCCAATTCATTCTGGCAATATTATATTAGATCAAAAAGGAGGCAACTAAACAGGCAAACTATTATTCAAAATGATCAACTTTTAACCGATGACGAGTGTGCTAGACAATTCGCGATTTTTTTTGAGTCTGTATACACTTATACAGTAAGGAACCACCGAGACTCGACGCCCGGGCAGCAGCGGAGGAGGTCGACGTGACTAGTGCTCGGGTGCATAATTATACAGAACCTGACTATTCAGGAGGTAAAGGAAGCATTTATAAATCTCAAGCCAAAACGTTCATCAGGCCCGGACGGTATACCAGCGTTTATTTTTAGAGACTGTGGCAGGGTAAGTACTAGCAGAACCCCTACATCATGTCTTTAACATCATTCTGTTTAAAGCAAGCAACGTTTCCGACCCGGTGGAAGACCACGCGTGTAATCCCGGTTCCTAAGGGTAAGCCAGGTTCGGATGTCAGTGGCTATAGACCTTTGGCTGTGCGGTCGACACCAGCGAAAGTGTTCGAGTCTGCTATCCAGCACTGCATGCAGGTACAAGTGCGCGCGCAACTCTCGGATGCTCAGCATGGATTATGTCCGGGGCTCATTACTGCCACCAATCTTCTCAACTTCATAGCACAGGTAGTACCGGCAGTCGATGCTGGCGTGCAGGTAGACGCTGCGTACTTTGATTTTAAAAAGTCATTCGACACCGTCGACTATGATATCTTATTAAGGAAGCTTGTGGAAATTGGTTGTACACCACACCTGTTACAGTTCTTTGCCAGCTACATGAAAGATCGACAGCAGTATGTTGACTACAATGGATGCGAGTCCGCACCATATTATACCAGGTCTGGCGTAAGCCAGGGCAGCAATGTAGGGCCTCTCGAATTTATTACAATAGTAAACAGCTTACCAGAGGTGGTCAGGAATAGATGATAGATATAGATATAGATGAGATAAACAGTGTGGTATAGTGGAGCCATGAAAATAAACTCTACTTCAAAGTCTCGAAATGCTCGGTAATAACGTTCACACGCGCGCGGATCCCTTTGCGCTATGAGTACAAGGTAGAAGATACACCAATGGAACGAGTCACACAAGTACGTAATCTAGGGGTTTATCTTACTCCGGACTTAACGTTTCGGGAACATATAGTTAAGATATGCAAGAAGGCTTACAGAAATCCAGGTTTTGTACTGCAGTAGTCACAGGAGTTCACAAATATTATCGACTAAATATTATTTACCCTCAAAGTATTGTATGATGCACTAGTAAGGAGTCATCTTGAACATAGTGCAGTTATATGGGCTCCACATGAAGCGAAGTACTGTGTCATGTCGGAGCTTGTCCAAAATTACTAGGCTCCTATATTCAAAAAAGTACGGGGTATATCCATTCTACCCTCTAATGTACCCTACACTATTTGCGATGGGCATGGTCGGGTACAATAAGCTACGATGTACGATGGGACTTTACTCTCGCCGCGTATTTTGTTAAATTACTGCGCGGTGTAGCACATAACCCTGGTGTGCTGCGTCACCTGAAACTGAGCGTGCCTGACCGATACGTATGGAGGCGGCGGCACCCGCCACTGCTAGCCGTGCCAGTAACCAGGACCAATCTACTGGCGAAAACATCATTGACCAGAACAATCCGAGTAGTGAACGAACTTCATGAAAGGATTGATATATTTACGTGCAATTTGAGTGAATTCGCAAAGATTCTCTTAAATGTAGTAATTTAATGTTGTTAATCTTATATAATATTATATTCTTTAACTATAATTTAGTTTCAAGTAAATATAACCGATAGCCACACTGTCGTATTAGGTTTAAGTCTGTAAAGATAGTGTGAAGGATTAAGTGTTATGTAAGTGAAGGAGGTGGCGGGACGCGCATGGGAGATGCGAGTCTCAAGGCCCTCACAGCCCTCGCGCCCCAGTCGCCGCAGGAGAAGCTCCGGGCGTCGGGAGTCACAGGGTGACTTCCAGCGAACGTAAGCGCGGGCCTGCGGGCTGCGAGCAATTAGTAGCTCGCCGCCCGACTGAAACCAGGCCCGTGTAGACGGCGCGTCGTGTTCCACGCGCGCCTCAAAGAGTGTCAACAAATTGTCGGGGCCCATAAGAGGGCCGTTGCCTGTCTGGGTTGTGGAATTGTACGAAAGAGTTACCGCGGCCTCGGAACACGAAGGGCATATTATGGAACACGGATGGGTTTTAGTCAGTAGAAGTCTGACACACCCTCCCACTTCGCCCAGATCGGGGGGCAGTCATAGGATGAATTCCCAGCCTAAAAAAAGGATGGTTTAATAAATAAATAACTTCTTTTACCATGCAGTGAAATACCAATTAAAATCGGTTTTAGCCGTTTCAGAGCTTAAGCCAGACAAACATTTAAAAAAATGTTATATTTGTATTTTAATATAGTGTAAATAACGAGAAGCACTTGAGGAAACAGTTTATTTTATTCACAGACAGACACTTACATTTTAATGGATATCTCAAACTCAGACTCAAAATGTTTTATTTCACATAGGCCTACATGGGCACTTACAAAACGTCAGCAGTTAGGGCACGGTTCGAAATTGGTCGTTTTCTATGGAGAAGAACCGGCAAGAAACTCCACAGTTACTCTTTTCAAATCAAAATAATATCATCTATAGATGATGCATAGATTTAGCGTTTGTTGTGTATTTGCTGGAAAAGGGTTTCTCCCAAATCATTCCAACCAACCTCGTTTTTTTTATTAAAATTTATTTATTTACTTTCCCAGATATGCCTTGCAAAATACTGAAACGAACATTATTTATCTGAACTGCCGAGTGGACTATTGCCCGATCGCTCAAGCTCAGCGCTGACGAATATGGAAACATTAAAATTTCACCTATATATAGTACGCGTCCCGGATTAATGGCCCATAACTGGGACAGTCATCAGTTGACTTGACACCATTCAGCCCCATCAGAGATTAAGCCATCAAGATTACAAAATTAATGATGTAAGATTTATCCAGTATTCCACAACGCTGACTCCTTCATGCGCGTTAGCATTATCCATGGTAACACTGACGCACTGACGTACTGAAGTAGCTGTGCATCTGAAAAAAATGCTAAGTGAATTCTAACATAACTAATCTTCAATTTTTTATTCTAATATTTGTATTGACAAAACATCGGAATTCTTATTAATGTAAGATGTACATGTATTTACCAATGTTTAACAAAAAACTTATTCCGATTCTGAATATACATATAAGTATATGTAGATTAACATCGGCAAAGTTATCAACTATTTACATATATGCAGTGTTTTACTACATTACTTCCTTTACATTAATGCAGAAATTTTACTTTTCATACGATATGAGTACTACGTAGTTTCAAAATAACAAATAAGGTCACACACAACCACTTGCTGCGGTTTCACAGATTTCGTTCAATTCTGTTACTTGGTCGTGTTTCCTGTCATAGCGTCCACCGTGCCCTATATACGGTCGATGGGCGGTATTCAATGTAAATGAACCATTTTCTTGTGGGTTTCACTCTTGCATACGTTGTTTACGTGTGGTAGGAAGGGGCTTTACAACTGAACTACATACGAGTCGCTTTTGTCTCGGGTAACGGGACTTCTATTTATCATTCAGGGTCGCGCGGCTCATTTACTTACTCATAAAATAATATAGCTGAAGGCCAGCTCTGGACATAAATAGTATTTAGTTTAAGTTCCTATATTGTATTTTTAGTATTTCAGCTTGCTTTTTTTTCAACCGAGGCGCCTTCAAGTCTAGCCAGATGCATATTACACACCTACACATCTACATTTTATCTTAAGCTTAATTATAAAAACGTTCTAATAAAATGCGTGGTTAGTATGGTTGAATAGCAGATTCTTTATACAAATCAATATTTGATAAAAGTGACAATCTTTATTAAAACAAAATATAAGTACAATTTGTTAAAAATTATAAATTAGGCTGACATATTGTAAAACCTTCTCTGAAGTTAACGTTAGTTTTTAATACCGTGCATTATTTTAAGTATTAATATCTTCATGGTAACTCGACTAACGAGCTAGAGGGCCAAGAAATCTTCATTATTTACTTACTTGCTACCAATAAAAACTAATAGTGTTTATTAAAAAGTCAACTAATTATGAAGTAGCAGCCCTACGCTTCTGTGGTCGTCACAAAATCGGTTTTCAACAAAAAGCTCGCGTACATCCATATTACATTTTTAGTTTCTTTTTCATCCATAAAATATTTTATGACGCACCATTTTTGTGTGTATGTGCGTTACGTATTCATGCGCCCCTAGGCAATGAATTCGATTGTGTCAGATAAAGCTAACCGTGTCGCACTGACGATCTAGGTTTTGAGCACGTAACTTTGTTGATTTGTCTGAATGTTGGCAGAAATGTATGTGTGTCAAAACGTAAAGAGGGCGACAGCTCGACCCACTCACACTGCTTTTATCGTTAGATCCTGAAATATGAACGCTTAGAGGGACTGGATGTTACTGGCCTGGATTTAGAATACTGCGGGAAGCTTCAAACCAGATTCATCGCAAGGAAAGTGTTAAGTAGTAACCCTACAACTACAGTATTAATTACGCAATTATAAGAAACACTTCATACAGCACTTATGCATTGTAATCGGATTCTTCAAAACCAGTAATTTGTCGAAGGGACCGCTCAAATCAGAAAAACAAAAAGAAAACCCACGTTGCAATAAAAATAAAACTGTTTTATGTACACGGTCGTAACGACTAAAAACAGTTTCACGTATTTCTTGTAACGTGTAGTATAAACTATTAATAACTGGGTGATCGATCGAGAAGGCCAGTTACCTATGTATTCAAGTACATAGGTATGTGCCGCCTCAAGTGAAGCGATAAGATTTACGACCAATTGTAAACAATCACGGCCACCCGATCCCATATCGTAACCTTGCATGAAAATTACTGAATACACATATAAGTACGTGTGTAAGTATGCACAATTAACCTCATGAATTGAAAGTACCGCCAGATGTATTGAATAAGTATCAGGACAGTGGCTGGCCTCGAAACCAAGCGACTTGTGAATGTGTGAACCCGTTTTTGTTATTTACAGGGAATACGATATTTGCGAAACTCGCATTAATATTTCAATATTTTTTGCTTTTGACTGACTTTAGTTTCACATTTCCGACATATATTTAAGCTTCATAAAATGTTATCTATATTTGTAACATATTTTTCAGCGTATTTTCATGTAGCTTACGTTGTTCCTCGATACAGTAATGACATTGTTTTATTACAATTAAATTTAACAATATATTGGGCTATATAAACTTAAATTCGTTATACATCTATTAAGTTTACCGACTACTCAGTATCTAGAACTAAATAAGCGAAAACTCAATTTAATATAGCCTTGACGTTGAATTTAAATAAGTTTTTGGCTGACAGTTACTAGCCGAACAATCAAAATGTTTGGTTTTACTGAACAATTTGCTAGCCCGAATTTAACTGTTGTTTCATCTAAACAGATTTCACTAGCCAAAATATTTTTAAGGAGAGAATGCATTAGTATTTGTCACCTGCGATGTGCAGTGCAATATGAGGACGTTTTTCTTTGCAACGAAAAGTAAGAGGTTCGGCCTGGCGTGGCGGTTGTGCGCAGCCTTGATCGCACTGAATTGGCAATATCCTGGAGCTACGAGAAGCCCGATTGGCGAAACCTTGCGACCTGCAAAAGTCGGTCGATGAACTCAGCAAGGCCGGCCCGTTGCCGCTTTCTTTGTTCGTGCTGTCGCAACCCGGGCTCCAGCCACAGCCTCGGATCACTTTATTAAGCCTTCACTCATCTAAATTGTAATCGTTCATAAACAATGTCTACTAGCATTCCCGATGCCCTGAATTGCACGTACTCTGTGGTCGAGCGAGCAGTCTATAAAATCTCAAATTGTTTTTTATAATTAAGCCAAGGAAAATCGCCTCCTGGTATTTCTTAACAAAAGTAAAATTGAGGAAAGATCGCTATTTTAAAATCGGTCACAGTATTCGACATTAAAAGTGGTAGCGACTCATAAGATTGTTTAATTTAGTTGTAATCTGTTTGTATATGTTTTATATGTATCGAATCATTAGCTTTTTGTATGGATCCGTTCCCATTGCACCGTGCAATAAATATAGCATAGCGTAATAATTTGTAAATTGTGACGTAAGCAGCACTTGATATGTAGGCAAGTACGTTACATTTACGTAAGATGGGGCCTATTCAATCACTAGTTACTACCGTCTGCCGGTTACATAAGCTGCGCGTATTGCTCACGGCTCTTCGCGAACGACGATAAACGCTTTCATTGTTTCCACTGAACTACATTATGAGGTTTGAGCTGATGATGTCACTTTGAGGAAAACGAATGACCTGTTTCCCGATGGGGACTGAAATATATATAAACTTAAAGTAGCTTATTATTGTTAGCGATATTATTATTATAGCTAGCGATAAATCTCTATTGCTTGCACATGCATGACCTACGAATGTGGGAATTAATTAACTGCGAAGAGGATTTTCCTTGATCATTTTGAGTAAGACGGGGTTATACGTATGACTGCATGTGTTGTGATGTTAAGCTTTTATCATCGTGGAAT